>CM060967.1:140991250-141423750 GCA_030765045.1 Tenodera sinensis | reverse complement strand
ACTAACAACAGTTACAATAACGATAATAGCAAACGAACAAACACATACACACTCGCATCACACACACAAACACACTTTTTCTGTTTATAGTATTAATATGGCTATGGGTGATATTCTGTGACACAATGAAACATAACAAAACAGTAACTTGTAGTTTTAAAAATGACATAACATATAGTTCACTATGGAATGACTCACACCAAATAAATTAGAATAGCTATGCGATAAACATGAGATACTTAACGAGCAACATCTCTGCTCGTCAAAAGATTACCTTGTTTCACCCTGTATTTGGCATTGCGATGATTAGACACGTACAAGTGTTATGCCTACTTTAAATCCGAGAAAGTAATTCAGGGAGGGAGCAAATTGCGTTTCCCCGCAGACAAAACTTGTCAATTTTCAACCCTTTGTCGCTTCATCAAAAAGCTGGCGTGAGTGGAACAAAAGAACATAGCCGATGAATGATACGAATCTACGTCACGTCTCCAGGAGCCAATTAGAAGGGCGCTTCTCTTAACCCGTTCGTGATGGGGCATGAGGAACAAGTTCGATTTAGAGCTTTCCTATTTGCGATCCGCGTTCTGGCAATCAGATATTTCGCGTTTATTAATGCTAGGCTATTTAATGCAGGAATCGAACGCAGATTTCTTATGAACTTTTATTTTATATAATTGCTTTGTGAGGTGTCACGCATTTCTCGAATTTTGGTTTGTCTACTACGTTCTATGTAAAGGAAATATTGTAATCTATCCTGAAAGGACATAGATATATTCCCCAGAAAATACGTGCTTTGAAACTATTTGAATCCAATGAAAAATAATGCATTTATAGTTTTAATTATTTATTCTGATGCTTATTTCATTACATTTGGCATATTCTTTTTTATTTTATGGTGTATTTTGGATCTATGAGGTCAGCTATAAATGTCTGCCATATGTTTTTCTTTTCTTTTTCTTTTTTGAAATAAAAATAAGAAAAGGTCGTGTCTGAGTATTGGTGAACATTACAACTCATCATGACGAAAGAAAAAGAAAAAAGAAAGAATTAAAAAGGAAAGAGGAGAGAAGGAAATAAGAAAAGAACGAAGGAAAGAGTAAAAGAGAAGGAAAGACAGACAAAGAATGAAGGAGGAAAGGAAAGAAGGAAATATAGCAATAAAGAAATGAAAACAGAAAAAATAATATTGGACTTAACTAAGGTAAGAAGAAAAAGTGTTCTACGTACATTCATATTTTACTGAAAGTACAACCTGATTGAGAAAAGAAAAAGAAACTACCCTTATGTGTTTCTATGTGTGAAGAGTGTAATTCAAAAGGATTATTCGTTTAAACACCAAAAATTGCATTTGGATTCAGCGTCTTCATCAAAAGATGCAATACAAAGATTTTCAGAAACCTCACCAAAACTACCCCTTATGTAAAACAATTTTCCTTCATTTTGACTTTCTCAAAAATTGTTATAACGAGTTTTATTTAAATGGCATATATTAAAACAGTGATACTGAACTTCGGAATAGTGTAATCTTCTTTGTGTAGTATTAAATAAGTTATATTACAATATATTTTAGTTATGGTTAACCCTAGAGCTAGGCCTAGGTGTACAGGCTGATATGGAAACTTTTGCGGGATATGTAACAGTTCGTATGTACAGTACTAAACGATAGAGGCCACGGAAAGTCATGTAAATGTAACAGTGTTTTCTAGAGTAAAAATATGACATTTCAAAACCATCACAGTGACAGCTTTTTAAGAAACTCATCACTTTAGCGTTATGTAGGTAAATTTTGCATACAAAGATGCACATACAATGTCGCGGCAACGTTCCGGCCACCCTTAGAATCTATTCGTGTCATTCATCCTCCCGGGGGTGTGCGCGTCAGGGACATGGGCACGAAACATCGCCTTTCGGTTGAGACGTCCCCCCCCCCCCCCCCCCGTTCGCAAGTTGTCATTGAGTCAAGTGCAAATATCACATGTAATAATAATATCGACTATGAATGTCATATTGTGCAACAGAAATGCTACTTTCCGGAGGCTTGCTGCGCGCTTTGCTATAGGAACTGAGTCCTGCGATATATGCTTCCCGCACAACGCAGGAGTAAAGAGGGTGGTCGCATCATTAAGGAGTAATATTTCACACCGAGTTCCGAGCATGCGTAATGCAACGCTTTGTTTTACATGTCTTGTGTTTGATTAGATAATAATTAACCTTATGTAGGACACACTGACGTATAGTGGTAAGCGGAATAAATTAGAAACCTGCAGTTTCGGGTTCGATTCTCGACTGAAGTGCGGACAGTTTTGTTTCCTTTAAATTGCTACCATTCCTCCGTACAGTTCTAGTTGGAAAATCTGTATTAGTAATAAGTCCTCTAACTTATTGCAATCTACCATATGTTTCGTGGACAAAATTCCAGCGGAAATGCACGTTTTGAAGCCTCTGAATAAAAATAATTTTAGAAATCTATCGTGCGTGTATGTGTGACACTCAACAACGAAGTGCAGATAAATCTAATATTAGTATATAACTTTCAGATGCGACATGAGCACTTTAACGGAAATCCTCCCCAAAATGACTACATTAAAAATGGTCAGTTGTTTTTAATTTTTTCAAAAATGGCTGCGCAATTTTCATTAAAATATGTATGTTCACGGTATTTGTATCAAAGATGCATTGTTATATATGCCTCGAATGTTCTAGGAACAGCTATGAAGCCCACTCATTTCTTATTTGGTTTAAATCACCACCCCTAAAAATGTAAATGTGCTCAAGACATTTATATCAATTTTTCTAGCAATAAATCACTTTCGAGATATTTGTTGTTCTTGTGAATAGTTCGAAGTTTTCGATACTGAATTATTTTTTCGATTTGCTTAGGCCTATTTATTTGTTTCTTCTTGTATCGTGCAAAAGTGTTGTATTTTAAAGTCAGGAGATAAGCTGTACTTTAAACATTTTTTATGCTCGACCATACCCAAATGTATTAATTACAAGTCTGATAGGGATCATTTAATGAATCTCCTCAAGTATAAACTTTTATTGAATGACAGATGTTCCACCAATCAGAGAATTCCCATGCAGCAATGGCAAAGCACTATATCGATTAATTCTCGAAACGCAACTAGCGCGAGTTTAGAAAACGCAAAAATGTCGGACACTACTGACAGTGAGATGCAACTTACTCCACCCGCCTAAGTAAGATGTAACTTTAATCTCAATAAAGGATCAACTTCCAAAAATATTGCACTAAGCACAGTCCCGCAAATTAACTTCACTATTGTACAATAAATAACTTATTCATGAAATAAGTTTCGTCTGTAAACCAAAATATTCAATTTGCCTTATATTTTTCAATGTTGCATAGCATTCCAAGGTTATCATTTTCATCATGCAGCTGGGACGTGCTGGAAACGAGTCAATCGTTTAGCGCCTGCGCAGAACTGATGCAATATGTAGGTCATTGTCCCTGGTGAGTGTACAACATTTTACAATATTTGAACTACAAAATTAAGTATATGGTCTACCGTAAATTGTCGCTCGCTTCGCTCGTTTCCTAATATATACTCGCGTCTTAATTACTGCCACTACGGTCTCGTTGTGTAATATACTATTATAATATTTATTTTTACTAGTCCCCTAAGAAGCTACATACGTCATTTATAACACAATGTAAGAATAAATAATAGTAAATAACACTGAAGTGACTCCATGGAGCAAAATTAGTTGCGACTTTATGTTGAATAACTTGAAGTTCATGAATGTATTTTACCACTTGAGCCATATCGGAGAAGCGTACGTGAAGAATGCACCAATCAAAACCAATTCTGGAGCGCTTACTCATTAGTTACTCCTTTTAGTTTAGCATTTGTTTACTTTGACCGTTGCTCCGTTAATAATTGTATAGTAAGTACAATTTATACCGCACGGGATGCCTCAGGCGACGACGTCTGTGGCCCCTATTCGGGAGGTTGCGGGTTTGACCCCTTGGCAGACCTTTCTGCCCCATGGGCTTTTTCGGAGGATTCTCCGGGTCACCAGGTGAATGATGAGAAGCATTTCCATGTCCCGCCATTTCGTTACATAAATCATTTCATTTTACTCGTCATCCCGTTAGGCGTCTTTTAGGGTTGGAAGCGTCGGTGAGCGCCGCGACAACTGCACGGCAAAGGATGGACGCGCCCAGGAAATCTCGTCCCCGAGTTGGAGGTTGAACCTACTGGTTTCCAGGCCGAGGAGAGGAGCTTGTTTCATAGTCCCGCGTCCCCCTTGGAAGTACGAACGCGAGGGGTGGGTAGGAACCCAGCTGAGTCACCTCCGCCGGGGTGATTCTAACTGGGAAAATGTAGGGATTTTGCCCTCTTCTCTCGCGGCAAGGGTCTATTCGTGTCATCCATCCTCCCTGGGGTCTGCGCGTCAGGGACATAGGAAAGAAAGATTGTCTTTCGGTCGAGGCGCCCCCCCCCCTTCGCAAGTTGTCGTTGAGTCAAGTGCAAATATAATATATAATAATAATATAAATTATGAATGCCATATTGTGCATCAGTAATTCTACATCATTGAGGTATCAAGAATATTCCAATTTCTTTCCCACATAACATCACAAAGTTGGAAATAGGTCAATATCTATCGAACTCGGGACTCCCGATATTAATTTAGCTGATTCTTGTATTTTGTTGAGTTTAGCTTTTTCAAACTTTGTTTCCATTTGATCCCGTATTTCTTTCTCCTTTATTTTTATGTCTCTCCAACCGTCTTTCTTATTTCTTCCATTAAAGTTTCTGGAAAATGTATCTGACGGGTTACAGTTGCTTTTTTCTGTCATACAAATACTCTCATCCTTGTTTATTTGTAAAGAAAAATTTCTAAAGAACACAAATCTCAGAATGCAGGAGGTATGTAGCAGATTAGACGGAGAAAAAGTCAAAAGAAATTATTCATTTCCTGTTATTATAAAAACAAAAAAGCAAAGAGAAAGCCATCGCAGCATGTGAAATGAATGATGGAGGCGAGGTTACAAAGCAACTGATTCAAAAGACCGAAAGCCAAAGTGTTGAATAGAGTGCGCTTTATGCGTGTAGCAGTAAATTTATTTCTAAAACAACAAAAGGAGTCGTCAAAAGGGAATTGTATAGGGGTTAGTTCGAAAAGTAACATTTCTTAAGTTTTATAAGTCACAGAGAAGTGGTGTAGTTTTAAGGTAAACATACATAAAAATGTGTTACTATATGCTGATGACGTGGTCATACAGAATAGCGAAGAAAATACACAAAGAGCACTGTTTAAATTGCTTGCAATAAGTAACGAATGTAATACAATAATATGAAAATAAAAAGCTAAAATAATGGCACACCACGGGAAATATCCTCTCGTTTTAATACTACTATAGAAGGAAAATATTTGGAGCAGGTCGTCTACTTTAAATATTTAGCTTGTGACATAACTGTAGGTAGAGATAATGTAGAACATAACCAATAAATTTCAATAAATTTGTGGAACAGTGAATAAAACTCAGAGATCAGACGCGAAAGGAAACAAAACTGAAATTATATAAGACAATGGCAGTACCAGTTTTATTATAAATGGAACTACTAATGCTAATTGTTTAAACTTTCTAACTCACTTTTTCTGCCTAAGTTCTACTTTATAATACTCTATACATAAAACTATCATATTTTATGGACCACACAATTTAGTGTTATTTACACTAATTATACTACTTATATCTCTATCCCTATCCTATTAATTCCCTTTTAATATATTGTGATGATAACAAATGTCACATCTGACACCAGTGTCACAAAAGACAACGTCCAATTACTTTTTGCAGTCACTTTATTGAATCACAGAACACAGTTCTCTAGTTCCATCGTTAAAAAATGTCGCAATCTTGCGTATCACAGCTGTTCTGTCCAAACTGCAACCTTGACACACACTTATTAGTGTTCTCTCTCTCACTAACCGCTTCCGACGATTCACTCGCACACACTCAAAGAGCTTAAGGGGAGGCATTAGTAAAATTTGAACAAAAATGATTTAGAACTACATTTTTTGACTTAAAATTATTCTGTACCTTGTACTTTCAGAATCAACTGTCACTTATGCCGCATCGCCATTTAAAAGGCTATTACATCATTATTTTAATACCCATATGTGGGTGGGCGTGACTCCTGAAATGCAATGCATTACTCCATTGCAGCAAAATCGTGTATAATTTTGACTTCCGTATCATACAGTAGATTCAGTGATGGTGGGGGATCTTGTGTATATTCTGCAAACATTTATCTCGGTAAAATAGTCCTAAATTATGGCGAAATTTTTATCTGTGTACATATGTTAACCACGTGGTGGTGTTTTTCCAAGTTATATACAAGAAGTTTTGTTCCTAAAAATAAATTGCAACTTCCAGTGACTTCAGCTATTGCTGCATTCAATATGGGTTGTAAAGTTACTCTCTATGTAAAGCAAAGGATCATAAATGGTAAATTAAGTCCGATCACTTAAACAATTGGTTATGTTTGGGATAAGAGAAGATTAAACCAGAGTGCACTAAGAATATTAAATACATTCAAGTTGGTAAACAAACAAGCAAACAAAAAAATTAAATTAAAAGTAGCAAAACTTAAACAAGATGAAGATAAACAGTTAGCTGAAGGACCTTCATATAGACCAGGATCATTCTTAGCGCATATTAGTTGTCATACACCTAAAACTTTAGTCATTTTTCTTTGCTTTCATTTTTTTAATTATTTAACCTTCAAAATACAGCTTCTAGTAAAATTCTTAATGTATTTATTTGAAATTTTGCATATACATTCTTTTCCTTCAGAAAAGTTGGTATTTAAATGCTCTAGATAGTGTGGTTTGATTTTAAATTTTGATTTAAAAACGATTAATAATTTGAACAGAAATGGCCATCGATGTATTCAATTATTTTTTTCCGAAGCCCTTTAGCATTGCCAAATAAAAATACCACGTTTTGCAGACATAATCAGAAGAAACATATAACACTTTACAAATAACAATTAATATTTTATAGGAAGCATTTCTTATACTTCACATAAATTCCAGCAAGAAAACCCAATACATATTTTGTTTTGCAAAACGATAACTGGCATAGAAAAGTGAAATTTGCTAGTTTAACCACATGTGCTTTGGCGCACGTAAATAAAAGTTTTTTCATCATTTTGACAAAAATTTTGGATTTTGGTGACTTTTGCAGAGACTCACTTGTTTCAACACTACATTTGTTTATGTGGCCGAGAATGACATAATAATGATTTTTGTCGAAGTGCACTTTTCGTAAACGACCTCGGCACGTGAACAGCTTCCCGAACTGTTTGGAATTGCTTTGTTTTGCCGCGCTCGTTTTCGTCCAACCATTTTCACCCGGTCGCATGTTTACAAGCAGAGATGTGAGCATCTCCTTGACGGGCGGCCGACTGTTAGCTTCCGTATCGTTTATTTGTATGCCTGTGATCATGTACTTCATATTCACTTGTGCATATTAATTATGGCGTCAGAGTTCCCCTAAAAGGGCTACCAATTCCGAGTCTACAATAAGACTGCCGTGACGCCGATGAATGGAAACTCATTATTCAAACAATTCACTTACAGGATAGGCCAGATTGTTGAAATGGAGTGTTTCTTGCATTAAAATAGTCTCCAACTTATAATCACACCACTAGTCGTAAAATGAACCAAGGTCATTTCTTGATTGTACATAAAGAGGATAGAGCAGGTGAATGAAGTTACAATGTAGTCAATGTGCGCCATAGTTCTTAGTTTCCGAATAATACATTTGGAGATTTTATTGTTAGATTTATCCTTGTACATTATAAGACCAAGAGAACTGATATAAATTGAGTTGAAAATGGGCTTGAGCAAAGCAGCTACATTCAGAGAAAAAGGAAGCCTTTGGTAACATAAAACCCTTGTGAAATCTTGTTCTCTATTTTGATTTTTGTATAGGAATATTCATATATATTTTGTACTGCTTGTATAACAGTGTTATTTCTTTTAAAGTTTTGCAGCGATTCCCATTCCTTTAGACGACGGGACATTGTCATACGCTTTTTCGAAATCGACGAAGAGGTTTTTCAAAAGCAACGCTTTTTTCCTTTCTCTAATGATAAGTAGAAGGAAATATTGCATTTCACCCAAAAATTCAATATCGAGATTTCGCTGGAGAGATATGTTTTGAGACCCTCTAAATCCCCCCCCCCAAAAAAAACTTTTTTAGAAAAAGGTCTGTGTGTATGTGTGTGTGTGTGTCTGTCTGTCTGTCTGTCTGTCTGCCTGCCTGTCTGTGTGTGTGTCTGTCTGTGTCTGTGTGTCAGTCTGTGGACACCATAACTGAAAGAAAGAAAAGGAGTTTAAAAGCCAAAGTTGGTATTTAAGTTTAACGTCTTTCAAAGATGCGACACGAAGATTTTTAAGAAAATATTCCGCCCTAAACTACCCTTTACTTGGAAAATTTTTCGAACATTATGATTTTCTTGAAAATAGCTCTAACGATTTTGATTAAAATGCCATAAGTTTGAGATATTTTCATGACAGATGAAACGTATATTTTGAATTTTCTGGCTATAGCCTGTGTAGTCCTGTTTACTCTGGATTATTTTTGAATAACTCGTAAACAAATGGAAAAAATCTTACCATACAACAAATGTAGATGACTGATCTCGCTAACACAATTTATGTCTCAATATTTTTTTTTGTAGAGTGAACCATTTCGGAGATATTCCTTGTTATTTGTGTCGGATTTGGAAAACTTGAAAGTTTATTGAAATGGATCATCGTTGTTCATTTTTTTATATGTTAAGCGTGCAAAGAGAACCGAATCTCAAAGCTTTAAAACATTTGATGTATTCTAATATCCCCCTTGCATCTACAAGGAAATAAGCAATAAGATAATTTGTACAAATGCTTATCTCAACTAATACGAAGAAGATGGAGCTTTAAGAGTTTGTAAGAATGATTAGTATAAGAGCAGAGAAAGTCCTGTGAGTGCAACACATCAGATTTTTTAACTTAAGTAGCTAGATTTTACTAACCTATATTTGGTCAAAGTGCTTTTGAGGTTATGCAAAATTAACCCAACTTCTAATTTCTAGAAGTGAACAGATATAGGCATCTGCCGAAGGATATCTGTGCAGAGTGCAATGAGCCAACATTAAACAAAGAACTGGTGAACCAAGCAAATAACACAGCTGCGTTTGGCGTCAACATTTAAATTCGGGTAGCACGGTCAAATGGAGGACCACCATAATTGCACAGTAGATGGTGTAAAATCTCGCATTGCGATAGTGTACTGTTCAGAAGTTGGCAATAGGTGGAAGAAGAGATGCAGAATACTTTCTCTTTGTATGCAACGAAAGCATACGACCGCTGTTTAAGTTACCATTTCGGTCACTTTGATTTCAGCCTTGGAGTAGCTTGATAAATGTATAGCACTTTTGACTCAGTGTTTTGAGCCATGTTCAATTAGGAGCTGGTTGCGCTTCCACTACATTATTTCAGCGTTGGTGTAACTTTACACATTTATGACACTGCTGCTGGAACATTGGAAAGGGTAGAATGAGAGAGAAAAATTCAGTGCCATTGTAGCGATTTGAATCAGGATCTTCCTGCGTCCACCCTGTTGCTCTAACCAGTGAGCTACCATGGCAACGTGCCGATCAACCACAAGTAGCAAATCTGTTTCAAGTTAAACTATCTAATCCTTTGTGTTTTTAAGGAAGAAATATGCATCAAAGTTTTCAGTTTTTTTGAAACAGACCATAAAATAAAATTAAAATAGAAACAGAAATACACCAGTTTGTTGAGTGAAAGAGAGAGGGAGAAACGAAAATTAATATCCGTATGTCCCCTAATCAGCAATATGAGCGTAAAAAGGGTATTTTAAGCACGTCCAAGTGGAGAAGAGAAAGAATAAGAACCTATTGAAGACATCGCAAGCGTTAAATGATTGCGCTAAATGTGCTAAAGAGAATCATACAGGAAAGAAAACAGCATATAAAAAGGATAAAATGACCGACACTGGAAGCTCAGTGATGTCCAACCTTGTCTCTTGCATAATTAGCTACTATTCCCCACCTACTCTTTCAGTTAGAGGGTGAATCACGCTGTGGCGTTTAGACTCGCAAATAGTCAGTATTTAGTGATGGACACAAACAGGGGACCCAATGGCAGTTTCTTATACATACCTTAAATTTTATGGGAATGTCCCAGAAGGCTCCATTATTCTGGACGAGTTTTCCACAAATGGCAAGAGACAGACAAAAGCTTACTAAATAAAAAATTTGGATCTCGTTCAAACACACAATTTACGTCAATTCACTTCTTTTTCCTTTTGAGTGAACCATTTCCCAGATATTCTTTATTATTTGTTTGAATTTGCTAATGCTTATACTTTTTTAAATATTAATATGCTATTCTTTGTTTCATGTCTTGGCCTTACAAAGAGAACAGAATTTCAAAGGCATCACAAGGCAAACAGCTCTTAAAGCATTTTACTATAGCTTAAAGCCTACTATATTCCATATTCCCCCAACACCTGCAAGAAAATTAGCAAGAAGATACCCTCTGAAAATGCTTATGTGGATTAAAATGAAGCAGATAGAGAAATAAGTACGCATAGTTTATATAAGAGTGAGTGTAGCTCTGCATATGTTAGGTAGCGATCGCTTAGTTGTCTTCTAAGGCCTCTTCGACTTTGTCGCCAAATATGGATAGACTTCTTAACGCAAAGAGTACTGCCGCTGCCAAATGTTTTCCGACGTACGCGGGATTCGCCGTGTAGACTTGAGGGGTCAAGGTTATTAAGTAGTCAGTTCTGGCCAGAGCTGTCTCAAGTGATTCACCTGTCTCATGATTTTGAAATGCTAACTTTTTCCTGTTTCACCAAAAGAAACCATCATGACGACTGCCTTCTTTGGGACTCTGCTGTAAAACAGCGAAGATTATTGCTAATGAGTTCTATATCACTGAAGATAGAAATGTCACATAAATTTGTCTGCAAGAGTATTTTCAGGAGTAGAGGCATAATAAACACTACATGCATATTATTATAAACGATGTATTACACGATATTAGGCAACGTTCTCTCTCTCATCAACACGGACAGCTAAACTACAATGGGGATTAGGGCACAAAGCACTAAAAACAATATACGAACCAATAATGACATATGGCTCACCAGTGTGGATAGACGCTATTAGAAAAATAAAAAATCTAACAAAATATAAAAGGACACAAAGATTGATTAATATAAAAATATCTAAAGCCTACCGTACTATCTCATACGAAGCATCATGCGTAGTAACAGGCGTTCCACCCTTACAAATAACCGTAGAACAATATGTAAGAACCTACCTGGCAACTAAAGTCAACAATCAAGAATATGACGCACCGCTGGAAGTCAGGTATTGGAGACACCCTGCGGAAATACCCCTAATAGATGAGGTAGATAACAACAATGAATATGCAGTTGAAATGTTCACCGATGGTAGCAAAACTGGAGATAAAGCTGGGGCAGCAGGGATCGTCTTCATCCATGCCAGCCTGGCATATTAAAGTTCAAGTTGCATCAACGATGCACCAATAACCAGGCTGAACAACTGGCAATATTAAAACACTTAAACTAGATGAGCTTGAATATGGAGAATGCGATGAAAAACGAGCTGCATTATTCACAGACAGTAAGATAACTCTAGATCTGCTCAGGAACAACATAAAACATAACCAGCTGATAGAAGCAATCAAAAGCAAAATCCTTGAACTGTCAAAAGCAAAGTGAACACTACATTTCGGCTGGGTGAAAGGACATGCGGGAATACACGGAAATGAACTTATGGACAGACTAGCAAAAGAAGCTGCCGCGGAAGACACAGAAATAATATATAACAAAGTATCAAAAGAAGCTATAGTAACTAGGGAGAAAGAAACTGGACTCGAAGAATGGCAACAACAATGGACAGCATCAAGGAAAGGAGCAGTAACCAAAGAATATTTCCCATCCGTGAGAAGAAGATTGAAGCAACGGTTACCAATATCTCCGGAGTTCACAGCAATGATAACAGGACATGGAAAGCTAAGATCATACCGCCACAGGTTTGGATTTTTAGATAACCCAATTTGCAAATGTGAAGAAGAGGACCAAACAGTAAACCACATTATATTTCGAAGCAAAATACTAAACAACCAGAGAAGCACCATGATTAGAAAAATACAAAGTAAAGGTGCTACTTGGCCCATAAACAAAGAGGAACTTGGAAACAATTTCATACAACATTTCGTTAACTTCATTAATTCTATAAAATTCACAGACATAGAATGACTTAAGTGCAAATATATATAATTTCTACTCCTTACCAAGATTGCAACCAGTATCATTGTCCAAACACATGTCAATACTCTAATGCTGTTACAAGTATAATTCTATCTGTCTTTTACTATTTGATAAGTACTAGAGTTATGATTTGTAAAATAGTATTAGGTTAAAGAAATAAAGTCAAACAAAATAAAATAGCATTAAACAACAAACATGAAATAAAAAATTGTAAATATGCACAACAGAGATGTATTCAATTAGACTAAGGTAGATAAAAAATTAGAGGTACATAAAAGTGTAAATGTTCAAATAGAACATCACCAACATATATACATGTATATAAAATGTAAATTATATGTAAATAAATAAATGCAAGCATATAGTTTTCCTAGGGAATGGGGCATGCTATAATAAAAAAAGAAAGAAAAAAAAAACACACACACTTTTCCACCAAGCTTCTGGGCGTTTCCTAATATCACTTGCTTATGATGATACTGATGATAATAACAATAAAGAATAAATAATAATTAATATTTGTCAATGGAGGAACTGTATACCACAATTAATAAACATTTTTTTCTAGCCGGTTTTTCGTGAAAGATTCCAGTGTAATCTTTATCATATATTATCACTATTATTAATATTGTCATTACTGAAACGTTGATTATATTTGTTATCTTTTTAACAACATTTTTAAAACTGTTTCTAAAACAAGAGCACAACCACAAAATGTCAACTTTAATTTGTTTAAACACCTAGGCGCTGATTGCTTTTGTTTGGACAGAATAATTAAGTATAGAACAAACTATTTCGTTTCTTGTTTCCTCAACAGAAACTACCCACCCTGCTTCACCTCAGACAACTGCATGCGAATGTAAATAAACCGCCCCCAGGACAGGCTCAACTACTTGACAAGAGAATTCTTTCATTTCGCCTCAACCCCTCTCGCCCATCATTTGAAGCCGGCTGTACTAAACAAATCACTAATGAACAGACGTTTGTTGCATAAGATTTTAAAGTATTTTCGTAAATCAAATGCAGCATACTGTCAATGGACGCCCGAGTGTTGAAATTACTTAAATCCAACCTCCCCTCTTTCGCAAACGTTGGACATTACTGTGGCAACCTATGAAGAAGATTTCTTGCAATATTGTAAATAATGGAAGTAAGCAAAACTAATATATAAATGGAACCAATTCAGAAAGGACAACCAAATGCGAAGTAGAAGTAAAGTGTTGTTCCGCAAGAGGAAATTTTCACCTAGAAATGATTGCCTTATACTCGGTGCGGTGGAATACGGCATCTAATTCTATCTCCTCTCTTTTTACTCTATCCTCCTTTATCGTCGCCATCTGGTATCGCTCGAGAGACGGATACTTGAGGCGCAGGACGAGAAGTACACTTTTATTAATGATAATAATAACACAGGCAGGTACTTCACCACGTATTGAAAGGATGTGGAGAGCTTGTGAAGATTGCTGAATAGCCTAGCCCGTACAAAGGCCCTTCTTTCTGTCTTCGCCCCGACCCTTGACCTCCAAAGCCGCCATCCTGCCTCCCTGTCACACAACTGTTCAAATTGCATCTTAACTGTCACAGACTTTCGTCTCATTTTTAATCCTTGAGTCAAGAGAAGTTAGTACACTAAAGTTTATCAGTGTTTCATTTGCAGAAAATGCGGAAAATATCATTTCAGTTGGATTGTTTCACAACAGAATAGTCATATCTTCAATGTAAAAAATTTGATGTGTTGCACTCACATACCTTTCTGTACGCTTGTACTATTATTACAAACTCTTATTCCTATATCTTCTTCGTGTTAGTTGAGATAAACATTTGCAGAAATGACCTTATTGCATCTTTCCTTGTAGGCACGAGGGGAATATGGGAATACAGTAGACTTTGAGCGATAGTCAAATGTTTTAAAGCTTTCAAATTCCGTTTTCTTTGTAGGTTAACACATAAAAAAATAAATAGCGATGTTCCATTTGACAGAAGTATAGGTTTTCCAAAACTCGCACAAATTAAAAGGAATATCTCCGAAATGATTCACTCGAGAAACAAATGTATTCAGACATAAATTGGTATTTTATTAAGATCTACATTTTTGTATAGTAGGATTTGGTCTATCTCTTACGGTTTACCAATTATGCAAAAGTCATCCAGATTAAATAGAACTACATGGGCTATAGCCAGAAAATTCAAAATATACATTTCATTTGTCATAAAAATATCTCAAACATAGGGCATTTTAATCAAAGTCTTAGGGCCATTTTGAAGAAAATCAAAATTTTCAAAAAGTGAAGGGTAGTTTAGGGTGGACGAATTTTCTTCAAAATCCTCGTGTCGCATCCTTGCAAGACACTAAACTTAAATACCAACTTCGGTTTTTAACCGTCTTTTCGTTCTTGAATTATGCTATCCTCAGACTGATAGATACACAGGCAGACACACATACGGACATGTTTCTAAAAATGATTTTTTTTTATTCAGGGAGCCTCAAAACATATATTTCCGGTGAAATCTCGACATAGAATTTTTGTGTGGAATGCAATACTTCCTCTACTTTAAACGTAGTAGAGAAAGTAAAAATAGGGGAAGAAGTAGAAATAAATTCTTTGGCATACAAAATTATCAATTACAGGAATGAACAGAGAGAGTATGTTAATAGTATGCCTAGAGTAAGACTCCCAAGGATATAGGCCAATTGGAAAAAGACATCCGGGAATGTCAAGAATAAGATGGTCAGTCATGTTTTGAAGCCGGAACAGACAGCATTGCCTAATCGTTGGTGTGAAGGTGAAGATGAATTAATCACCTGTTATATTTGCCAATACAGAGAAGGGTTAACCCCATGCTGGCACTCAACAAGTCTGCCTGTGTTAGAAGTCAGATAGCCAATTGAAATCTGAAGGTCTGGCTGGACAGAGAAGTGTTTCGTGTTGGAAATGGTACCAGAAAGAACATTACAACGGAGGGTGTGGTTGTTCTTTGCGTGCTCTCCCCGTTCGATAGACGCCCGCATTACACGAACAACTTGTGTTCGTTCCTTGCTGCCTGAACAAGGAAGCGAGAAAAAGAAAGGAGGGGTTGAGGAAAGCTTTTAGAAACTATCTTTAAAAGAATACCTTCACTCCTGTAATGCTGGAGGGATAGTACATCCGCTGGGAACGAAGATGTGCTTCCTTAGTGCACACTAGGCCTTGTTTCAGAGTAATATAAGCCCCAGATACTACATATTAGATATCTAGAGTACTGGTTACGAAAATACAGGTTTAGTGGAGTTTAAGGGCCCGTAGACAGTTACGTCATTTGAACCTAGAGGTTAAGTAGTGTGTTTAGTAATCAAGTTATCAGGGGAAGAATCTTATCGGTAGCTCCCAGGAATTAAAAATCACTAAATTGCAGTGAAAATTACACCAGAAAGCAGTACTGCCAACTTACTATGGAAATTACTAATAAGTCTGCGAAATTACCAGGACAAGAGTTCAAGACGCATTTTGATAAATGTGTGAACTAAAATGAATGTTGCTGTGATGTACAAAAACATTTGTTCCATAAGTCCCATTCATATTGAAACAATATTTTTTTTCGCTAGGAGAATGCTTTTCTTTTTCACTATTTTTCTTTTACTTATATTTATTCACGGCCATTAAAGAAAATAAAATAACCATTGTTTGTCAAAATGAAAGCATTATTTCTAACTTCAAATATCACAGGGTTAAAGTGACATCGTTTCAATGGACAATATCCTTGAACATCATTACAATACAATACATAATATACTTGCTCATCTTTGTCAAATCTTATTCTGCTTTAACACTTTTCGATAAAATCAGTTCTGAGCGCTATGTGTTGTAATATATTTAACGTGCACCTGTGTTGCGAACATAAAAATGACAGTAACAATAACTGTGTATATAATGCCCCAAAAACAATTCAAGATAAAGCAAAACCACGCACACACGAGCAACACAAGTTTGGTATTGTTCACAGTTATGTAGAGAGAGAGAGACACACACACATACACACACACACACACACACACACACACACACACACACACACAAACGGGCCTTTTTCTAAAAATGCTTTTTTTTTTTTTTTTTGGATTCGGGGAACCTCAAAACATATTTCCACTTAAACCTCGATATCGAATTTTCGGGTGGATTACAATACTTCCTCTAGTTTACTAAGATATGCAGTAGAGGAAGTAAAAATGTACACATGTTTGTATACATACCCCGCCACTGGCTGGGCAAACCGACTCCAAACCAATGCGTGTGTTTGTATGGGTGTTCGAAGCTACTGCAGGTAAAGGAAGGATGGGACTTCGGAGGACTATTGCCTAGGCCTGCATTAGAAATTTGATTTGCAGGGTACGCTCTGACTGATCGTACGTAAAGTCTTAATATATCATTTTCTTATGTCTCTTTCTAAACTACGCCAAACATAACGCATGACAATCCAGCAGATCCAATCAGAAGAAATAGACAAAGGTTTTATGTGACAGTATGCGAGGAAAACCTGCAAAATGTACCAAAAAGAAAGTCATGAGCCACAGATATGTGAGTAAAGAAGATGTACCGGAAAATAGCAATACGGTAACAGATCTAGTGATGATAAGGGAGGGTGGGGGAGGGGGTGGCACATAAAGCGACCTCAGCAACACGTCAGAAGGTGGCAAGGGGAGAGAGCGTCATCTAACATCCCGCCAGGATCCTAATGATCAAATAACAGTGGCATCAGCAGCGGAACCCTCTTAGCATTCCCATCGCGATCTTTTTGGCTCGGGTTCAAGGTTCAATCCTCGCCAGACCCTCCTCATCTTTCCCACTCAGGACGTGAGCCGTTTTGACAACGATATACCGTACATCCCGAGGATTTCATTTTAGTTATCGTAAATCCGTCCTCAGGCTGCCTTCCAAATACGCCAGTAGAGGGAAGGGGGTGAAAAAATGAAAGAGGACAGCGGATGAGTGAAAAAAACAAAAATGTAGTAACCCGGAAAACTAGCAGGAAGGGAGGAATGAAAACATTTGAATGCATTAAATAATGCAGTGGCATAAGATTTCATATCACTACTGACCGCAGCAACACTGCGAATATCCAGGAAAGTGATGGAGGTGCTTCTTCATTTGTTCCCTCCACTGTTTCTTTTGTTAGGCGTTTCCGAATACAAGTAAGCTGCATTTTTGGTACATTGTGTAAAGTTATAGTAGAATTAATAATTCACTAAACACAGAAAAAAGCAAAGGTTGACAAACAGATGAAGTACTCTCAGATATAACTTTCTAAATAATGAATTATTTTCTTATCTGCTTTACAAATCTTTTATATTTTCTATCTGGGAAGAGCCGGCAGTATTTCACATAACATTGTTTAATAACATTCTGTTTAATTTTGACCATGTATGTCTCCCCTTCCATATAATTTACTAAGAATGAAGGCTATTGAGAGAATGCTTTCAGAAAAATAAATATACACATTTTATTCAGGGGATACTTTGATCAGAATCAATAAAATAAAAAAGAATGTGAAATATCTTTTCATTCTTTTTTTATGTGAGTGGGTCGTCCAATATCTTCGCCTTCCATGTATCTGATGTAAGTTGTAACATTGGATGCTATACAAATCTTTGTTTTTTCAGCCCCCCACCTCGCCCCTCTCTCTCCATCTGACACAGTTTTGTAAAAGACTACTTTCTGGCTGAAGGATCGTAAAAAGTATTTGTAATAAAATCCACATATCGATATGTTTCTAAAAGTAGCTAACTTCACAGATATTCCTTTCAGTAAAATCAATTATTTCCGGTGTTCACTCAGCCTCAGGGGCCATTTGAAGGAGAAGTACAAGAACGTAAATACCTACTGGGAGGGACCGGGACACTCACCACGTCCCACTCTCTAGCACTGCACCCGAGTTATTACGTCTGTGGTGGGAGGTGGAGGACGTGGCGACCATTCAGTAGGCCTTGGCTGGAATGGCCGCTGAGTTATTCAAAGGAATATTGTTCCAGCATATAGATTTTTATTTTCATTATGTCCTTGACAGGAGCTTCTTCTTTATGTGCATTATTTTAGAGTGGTTTTCACTATTTTTAGAAGCAATTTTTTAAAATGAATGGCCATACTATTGCATATATGTTGTACTTACTGGACATAATTACCACATTCGTCTTAGTGGTATAAATCCAGACACGTGTTCGTAATTGACGACAGGGTAGTAAACAATATTACATTAATATGTTCTTCATTTCCAAACTTATAATTTTACCTATTAAGGGTAGTATGTTTTCAGGTTGGTTAGTACCTCAAAGCGGGTGCGTCACAGCTGAAAATATTAATATCAAATAAAGAGCGATAAGAGATTAGAATGCATAGCTCACATAAAATCTATGTAACAATCAAGACATGCAGTAGGGTACCTATTTCAAAATTTGCTTCCGAAGGCAAAGTATGCACTTTTTGCTTTCACAAACGTCTCCACTATTTCATTAGATTAAAATAAAAAATTGTTGTTTTCCCGTAAATGTTCATGAAATTTCAATCATACATGCCCTAAATCCCGTATAATGCTTAGGTTAAGACCTAGAAATATTTTGATCAGTTTCATTATCTCCATGGTTTCAGCAAATAATGGCATTTTCTAGCACTCAAGGGATGAGCATTACAGAAGCTGAAAGCATCAATATAAACTTGAAGATATTTTATAAATCCATGCTTAACTTTCCCGCCACATTAAGAAATGGTGTACAATTCACATACAATTCTCAACTCTTCAATTACTGAAGGTCAAATTCTATTCATGAGAATAGTGTTTGAATAATCTCGAGGCATTCAAATTGCTGAACTAAGAAACTTCATAGGTCTTTTACGAAAAGGAAGATGTGAGAAACACTCAGGTCATGAAAGTTTGCCTCAGAGAATATCCATCGTTTAATTCCAAGCTATTGCCACAAAGTTATTGTTGTTGGTGGTGGGGAAAAACCGATGGGAAGTCGGATCCTTTGTTCTCGAGGAGGAAGGCCCTTCAAGTAGTGTGGAGAACAATCCAGAGTTGGGGGGGGGGGGGGGGGGGGAGATAATCGATATCCCTCTCCAGGTGTCGCGGTGAACACTCATTACTCTCTAACATCTGCTCTAATTACCTTCAGACACACTCCTGCTGTTCAAAGTTTGGAATGCGAATTGGCACCCCGAAGACGTTGTCTAACTTCCACTCAGTCCTACAAAGCATTTCTTGACTTCATTAGCGTTTTTGCGTAATTTTCGGAAAGCGAGTGGATATTTTAATTTTAAAATGGGGAATAAGATTAAAGACCGCAATTCTAAGGGAAAATATCGTAAGAGGGAAAATGTTTTTAAACGCACAGCACTTTCTTCCTTCCTACCCAACGCAACTTTCACAGAGAGATTAATTTTAATGTTTTTTCTTACCAAGAAGGACAGCACCATGACAACGGATGAGGCTCGTATTAGTAAGGTTGTCGATTCGATTCCCACGGGGCCGATCACTCTTGTATTAGCAGGTATACAAGCAATGATAATTTCTCTTCCACCAAGAATTTCCTGTCAAAAACATTTTCTTTCAGTTGTTTCACCTTCATCTCTTTTAGTAAGGATGACGCAACGGCGACTGGTACGTTGCGGTGGCACGGTGGAGTTACACAAACATTTGTCCCCCTCACGGTTCGTTGGTCGAATGGTGCTCCTTTCCGGGACAGAGCCAGGCGGCGTCAGAAATAGCACCATTAAAAAATCGTTGGCTACCTCCGTACCAATCCGTGTTATTCTGGTGTGGAGGACCCAGGTTTGATCGCCGGTACCGGCGTGGGGATTTTCCCCACTGGGAGGTCTGGCATGGGGTGTACATAGCCTCGTTAGATCCCGGTCCTAATACTTTTTTGGAGGGACAGTGTGTGATAGACCAACGCATGTAGCTACCTGGTCACTATGAGTGATTTTCAATTCGGTAATTACCATCCTGATCATCTTTTGGTGTTATTGATTGAATATGAGCTTTTACTATTTTGAAACTTTGCTTGTTGCTGAAAATAACCATAGTAATGAGGCACCCAAATAGCTATTTGCTATTAGGATAGATAATTTTCTGCACTGAGAAAAATAAGTAAACATCCCAGTTAGACTGCTTGTTAGTAAAGATACCCAATTTTTTAAAGCTACTTTACAAACGACAATACAATTTACAAAACTACATAATACAGTGATATTAGACAATCAAAGTAAGGATTTTAGTAAAGCATATAAACGTGAACATTTTAATCAGATTATTATTTAATATCATAGACAAGGTCAGTGTGGATTCACCGAACATGTTCTTCGTAGCTTTTTGGTTTGGTACAGTCACTGTTGATGTTGGAATGCGGTGGACATCTCCATTGTCTGATTATCGTGTAGGTTATCATTTCACAAATACTAGGACGCATTAAGGCAATCCTCAGTACATTATTTTCAAATGCCTATACTATCTTAATATTGCTTTTTGCAGTAAAATCCCAAAGCTGGCGGCTATATATATATATTGGTTTCGGGACATGTAAGGAAGTCATAAGCTTATTAACTGGTAGGGGTGAATTTTACCCCATTAGTCAATATATTCTCCATTAATTCAGCTCATTTTTCTTTTACTTTCCATTAGTTTTATCTGTAATATCATTTCCAGATACTCTGCTTCCTTTGAATTAGAAAGTAAGCGTAGGTAGGCAGAAATTCTATCGCATGTTAACTCACTTTGGGCTCGCTGCAAACTACCAAGTCAAGCAATGTCCTGTTGGGCGGGCCTATGAGTAGCACAAGCTCCTTGCCAATTTTCTCCTTGGTGTACTATAGCAGATCAGTTCAGTTGTGCCTGGTAATCGTGAAATTTAACACCAAAGTTAGCGTTACCTTGACTTATTTCCGTATTCTTCACCAAGGCTTTCACGACCAGCGCTAATATAATATAGTTAAATTTCGGGTTTGTAGGCCTGATCCACCAGAAAAAAAGCTCACCCAATCTTTCAACTATGACGTTGCTGGCATCTTCAAGAGGAGCTTTGATTCCTCATCGGCGACGGTCGTCTAGAGAGAATCATTCTGAAGGTAAGACATCCAGTGTGAAGGGATTAATTTTAAACCTCTGCCATTACAGCAACCATCTGATGTAGCTTTCGTCCCTATGATCCCTTGGGGATCTATAAAGCTAAATTAGCATTTTAAGTATTGTTGATAGTAGCGTAGGGCACACATTTTATATACCTGAGTGACCACCAAAGTCCTAATAAGGGGGAAGAACTACCGAAAAGGGAGAGCCTACACTCGGGGCGGGATACCTAGTGAACAGAAGTCTGGAGGTCCATACTGAAGAAGGCCTGGCCTTTAATGGGCTGTCGCACCATGTTTAATGATGATGGACGATATTCTGTTCATTGCAGTGGACAATAATGAACATGCAGAGGTCGAACGTGACAAAAGCTATATCGTGAGAAACCTTTTTACATCGCCAGAGATAGCAGATGCATAAGAATAATACGCTACGAGTCACTGTGTGATATATTTCTTACGTCTTTTTATCTGGAAGATCCAGATACTTTTTGCAACAAGATATCTCATAGTACACATTATTGAAGAACGATTTTTTTAATAAGAGGTCTTGAAGTTTATCGTTAAATTTTTTTCTAGCTTCTGCGGCTTTCATTCTCCTAATGTTTACACATATTCCTTCAGTATTCCTATAGACTTTAAGATGTATAACAGATGTTTCTTAGGTGCTTATTGCATTCGATAAGCAACAATAGTTATTCATTGTGAAATGTAAATTATTCAGAAGATCCAGTGAAATTAGGAATTTTGCAACTTGTGTTGCATATGACTCTGGATTCTAAAATGACTTGGTTCGCCATTTCAAGTAAATGATGCAGGAGCATACATGTTTTTCATTTTCGCGGTATATCCCGGAGTATTTGTGTATCCACAGTCTGTATTCAGTAAACACGTGCCAAGACACATACATGTAACCAATCCGCCACTGCAACACAATGCAAGGCTGGGGGATAAAGAGAGACAAAGTCCACGTATCGTGGAAGGAGGTAAACCTTAACTCCCCTCTTTACATTTTCGCCTCCCCCTCCAAATTTCCTCCGTTCCACTATTCGCACTATAAGTTAGTACTATATAAACAACACCAATTTTTCCCTCAAATCCTACGCATTTCCTTTTGTTGTTTTTCGTCATTGTTTGGAAAGCATGACATAACCACGTAAAGCGATGCGCTAGTGAGGGCAACTTGCGTGACGATATCGCCTTGGGAACTCGAATGCTTGAGGAAATAAAAAAGGGAAGCCTTTTCCGCAGATCTGGGGAAGTGCCTCCCTGTTGACCGCTAGGGTGTGTTAAGATTCACTGTGGTCACTGTTCTCATCTCCACTCACACCCCTTTACAGCAGTGCCAGAGTCGTCATGTCCTTCAGCACATCGTTAAAATTCTACTGGTCACTCCTGCAGGAATCAGCTCTGGAACTAAGGCGCTAACACATTTCTCCAACACAAGGTCTTCCTTCAACAATGGACCTTCTGAAAATTTTATTTATCTTCTACCATCACAACTATCAATATGATATCTATACATCTCAGAAACTTTCTCAGCATTAAAGCTGCGGAAAATTCAAACATTACATTCTTTGTTGAGGAATGTTACCTGTTATTTATGTTTCTTATGCAATGTAGCACTTATACGCGACTGTAATAGACATCATTATATCCACCTCTTCACAATGACACTGCTAACCACCAGTCAAAGGATTAGCATTTAGCAATGAATACTTTGCTATCTACGCAGATGAAAGCGAAACAATCGATTCCCATATATGAGATGAACTACTCTTTTTATTTAATGATTAGTGTTAATATTGTAAATAACACTCTAATAAATTGAGTGATCTTCTCGTTTTTAAAAGTCTACTTATTACTTTCTCTACTACGTACACCAAATAAGCAAAGTATTGTATGCAACCCAAACCGTCCAAATCCAAATTTCATTGGAAATATGTGCTATAAGACGCCCCGAATCCAAGGATAGCAATTTGAGAAAAAGGTCCGCGCGCGTGTGTGTGTCAGGACTCAAAAACGAAAAGTTGGTTAAAAACCAAAGTTGGTATTTAAGTTTAATATCTTAAAATTACATATGTTTAAGATATTTTTATGACAATTGTAATGTACATTTTTTATTTTCTGGCTATAGTTCATGTACTCCTGTTTACTCTTAATGACTTTTGCATAACTGGTAAGTCGTAAGAGATAACCCAAATCTTACCATACCAAAGAATGAAATCTTGCTAGATCTTTTTGTGCAGTGAACCCTTTCGGAGATGTTGCGTGTTATTTACACTTACGTAAACTTTTGCCAGATGGGAGATGTTATTTATTTTTATATCTTAGCCGTGCAAAGAGAACGAATCTCAAAGCTTTAAAGGATTTGACTATTGCTCAAAGTCTACTGTATTCACATATTCTTTTTCACTTACAAGGAAATAAGCAGTAAGATAATTTCTACAGATCTTTATCTCTATTAACATGAAGAAGGTAGAGAAATAAGAGTTTATAAGTATAGTACAAGAGTAGAGAAGTTCATGTGAGTGCAACATATGAGATTTTTCTGAATGGCATACGTGCAACCGGTAAACCATAAGAGATTGGGTAAACTTTTAATATAGCAAACAATTTAAATGTGTTAAATCGCTCAATTTATATGAAATAAAAAGTTTCTTGGCGTTAACCATTATTTATAATTTTATTGTTATGTTACTATTGCGTTTCCTAATGGTGATTCAAGGAAATTGTGTAGTGTCGTGACCTTGAAGTTAACGAAATAGAGCACTCTTAAATACTATATTAATAAACTTCCTACAGAAAAGCTGGTCAGACGTTTGGGGTACAGCCTAACCAAACTTTTGTCAATATGCACTAGGGGTTTTAAACTATGGATTCCTTAGAAAGGAAATCAAAGGGAGGGTTACAAGTGAATTAAAAAGAACACTTAATAGCAGTAGGTATGCCCAAAATACCTTCACTTTCTTTTTCAAAAACTCGTATGCACTTTTGTCTACGTATCTTTCCCGCAACTCCAATGAATTGAAGGTTTTTCCTGGATGAATAAGAGGCTAACAGAAGACTAAGCTTTTGTAAGGATAGTTCTTAAAAGACTGAGCAGAGAAAGTGATGTGAATAGAATAAATCACAATTTTTATTTATCTAAACGCTTAATTGGATTGCAGTGAGGATTGCTTATTCATTTTTGCTAATGTTATCATTTATTTACACTTTATTCATATTAATTCTATAATGTTCTCTTTGTTAAAAAGAAAATTTTCGTAAGTGCATTCAGTGCATTCTTCAAGTATGCCATGCCAGAACTCGGTTATTCTACGCTGTCATCATCGGGTTATTTAAATTGAAACCGCAACACCGAAAACAAAAATGTTTGATTGGTCTTCAGAAGCCAGATTGGCATACGTAATATTCTGTACCTCTGTCCCTCTCCTAGATTAATGCAGTTTATATAGCGATAGAGGAGTGGTTCAGATTTCCTCGCCCCTTGACGATGATGTCAAATCGAAAGCAGTGTTTCTGCTCCGCGATGAAGTGTTTTGGGCGCCAGTGGATCTTAAGTTCACAATGTATCTGCTCGTTGTTGCACCTGGCTTCACTCGTGTGATGAGATTCCTTGTTCAGTGTATGCGCGAGTGTTTATTGGTTAAGGACAAGACGGACTCGTTTTATATAATATTTCAGTTAAAAATCACTGAGAAGTTTCCGACAGATGCACTATAATATAAACTGACTGTTACTTGTAGAACTGGTAACTATATACATGAGTAATGTTCACGTTACGGGTGGACAACTGTATAACCACAACGACCGTTGCAGAAGCACCCAATCGCTAACACGCAGCGATAGACGAAGTTACGTCTGGCTCTTAAGCTATCGCTGAAAGTGTTCCTTCTAACTACCACGCTCCTCACAGGAGAAATCTATTTGTCTTTTTTGCTCGTTGGCTATCAAACCCCTCTTCCCTTTTTAAGCGGCACTGGGAGTGAAATTTGAAAGTTCCACATTTCTTGATCGATTTTTCTGACATTTTTAGTGTGTTTGTGTTTATATGAGAATAGGATTTACACCAAATTTCATTAAAATTGGATAATTCGTTTATGATATATACATTATTTTATGAATTTAATAGGCACATTTTCAAAATAGAGCTCGCGTCTATTGACTTTTCAAAATTCATTTATATTGGCAGAACTGATACTCTAAAACATGGGTAACAATTGTATGAAGAGATATTTCAAATACGTTTGCTGATTATGCTGTACATATTTTTTTAATAACAAAGAAAATTTAATCTTAATAATTATTGATTTGTTTCCTACAAAAAAAAATGTTTTTGGAATTAATGTTAATGTTAAAATCCATATTGAATCATAGTTTTGTTTAGCTGCTATTTATGAATACTTTTGGAAATTTTTATTGAATTTGAAGCAAAACTCAGGCGCGACCTTCTTTTGGAATGTGCATAAATGTAGTTTTGAGAAAGAAAGGGCCGTAATGACCACATGGAGTGGGGGATATCAAAAATGTTAGCTGATCCAAATGCCCAGGTATTCCAGGAACATGTTAGGATAAAAAAACAATTTTAGACTTTTTGACGATTTTGACCAAAATTTCACTCCCAGTGTCCCTTAATTCCTAGAAATTCATCTACTTCCAAGCGACTTTACGATCTCTCCTTTTCACTTCTCTAATTCTTTGTAACCACCCAACTACCTGGAATCGCTGAGACGTGGCCAATTCCTCGAATTTGTACCTGGTCCCCAATGACCTACCTTCTCGTGCTCTGCTAATTACCTAATGGCCTTTTTCTCTCCACTGTAACATTAAACAAATTTCCTATACAAGATAGGGATACTGTGATTTTATATTTTCTCTCTACTGGACTATCTTCTCTATGTATCAAATAATTATTGACCCTGCTTCATTACATCCCTTACTTTCTTAAAACGAGTATTTAGTTTATGAAATATTAATTTTGGCATCAGGAATAAGGGGAAAAATAAGAACGGGCTCGTTTAATTGGGCGAGTCGTCTGGCTAGGATATCCAGACAATGACGTGTCGAAGTTTCTTTGAACCTCATATCAGATTAATCCACTAGCCCAGAGTCAGACGAGAGCTGTGTGGTGTCCAGAAAATGTCTGCTCCCGACCTAGAAATAGGAAGGCATTGACAGATATAGAGCATGTAGCAAGAGTTGCATTTTGAATAAGAGAACAGCACGACATGGCCAGGTGACCCTTCCACTCACACCAAGAGGTCGCTGAAAACCTTCAGTATAGACCCCAGTATAACCTTTTCATGCCCTGTTCTCCAGGAAGAATCATACACCATCCTAATCTACAGACAGAGAAGGTGCAATAGCAGCCAATTTTCTGGTGAGAGGAAAGAAGACACTTTATGACTGTTGATATTCTTGCAATACGGTTTGCTTTCTTTTCCTTCTAGGTTTACTGGTTTTAAATTTAGTTGTCCACTATGTATGGTCAGACGAATCTGCAAATTATTTATATGATTCACATAGCAAGAGTATACATAAAAACATTGCATAAGTTTGAAAAGCAGCAAAAACAAGAAAAAAGGGACGCCTAACCAAATAAGTTGAGGGTTGCACTTGGATTGAAAGACAAAAATTAAGAATAAAATCCTGTCGTAAGCAGATAATATTACAAAGGTAAATTACTTAACACAGATAATATCTATAGTTATAGGTTCATGTAAAAATATATTACGTGTTACGTCATATGATATTCTCAGCCCAGGCTTTAAAAAGCTATCCTTAAAAACCTTATTCCATCCACATGTTAATCGAGGACAGTTGTATAACTTGATTTACTATGTATTCCCTTCTAGATACAATGGGAATAAGAGAATACAATGGGTTTACAATGAAATGCTCCCTATATGATGTCTTTGATATTCCATTGTCTTTGCATGATCAGGACGTACGAAAATAACTTCCTAATCGATCAAAGTATAAGTGCTTGAAAATTCAAACAAATAACAAGGAATGTCTAAGAACGGATATCTCCATAAAACATTTGGTATAAATTATGTGCCTTAACGAATCTATGCTTTATTGTATATAATATATTTTATGAGTTCATGCAAAAGCTATCGAATCTATGCTTTATTGTATATAATATATTTTATGAGTTCATGCAAAAGCTATTCTGAGGACTTTGGGGTCGTATATGAGGAAATTAAAAGCTTCCCCTAAACACGTTAGTTTCCTCCACACCGTTAAGGCAAGAAGAGCCAGACCTGCTAATCAGAGGCGGATGCCGTGGAGTAGCAGTACATACAGTTAAATGGGGGGAGAATATTTCGTTTTCGAGACGAAGACGATTACTTGATTTGTAAGACTGGTAGTTACAGATGTATACCATTTCAAATATCACAAAATGTGCCAATATATTGATAAAATGTATTATTCCACATAAATATACTACTGTGATTCTTTTTCCAGAAATTATCCTCTTAAAATATCCACTAAGTACTGTTTGTTGTATAGGAACTGTGCGACGAACATCCGTGTGAAAACCCCGGATAAATGTTAAAATTATTTTATAAGTAAATATATAGTTTACGGTTTATTTACTTTCTGTTTTGAGCCAAGCAGAGGTATTCAACCGGTAAACTGGTTACAAAATAATTTATAGCAAATTCTTATTTTACTCTTTTACAAAAGAGCCTTACACGTATGTGTTCACTATCGACTTGTGCCTACAACTGTTGAAGGGCAATGCCCGGCCCTTTCTACAAAATTGTGTTATCTTCAACTCTTCTCGTTCTCCCTAACCACCTGTCTGTCTGTCTGTCTGTCTGTCTGTCTCCCTCCCTCTCCCTGTACGACCTAAGTGTTTTATTCCCGTAGCATTTGGAAGTTCGCTCAGGTCTACCTGCTTGCGTGTTTATATTCACAAACCCCTCCTTAATCTTTTAACTTGGACCGAACAACCGCAAGACCTCGCTCCGAGAATTTTTAAACTTGCATTATTTTGACTTGCAAAAACAAGCTGCTGTAATGTAGTCAGTTCGAGGAACCCTTATTGCTTTTTAATTGCCTAACATTCCCAAGTACGTGTACTCGAAACTTTTTGAGTGGTATGAGAAACATGACAGACGAGCAACGCTATCCGCTATTTCGTTTATTACTTTCCCTACTTAAGGTCCGTGAAGTATTACATTCAAGCAAAAAGCTTTAAGGTGTGAGTTAACAAGAGAAGTTATGAGGTTCCCAAATACTTCATATGAACGTACACAGACGTGCATAAAAGTGGCACATCATGGAGCGCAGCTGCTTATTTCAATAATGATAAATCCAGCATCAAACTCTCCATGCATCGACCATAATTCACTCCCACAATACGGCCGAACTACCGAAGAATACCATTACAAGCTACATCTTTAATTACAGTAATATTTGTAAATGTAAATTATTTAATGTTAAACTATATATTTATTTAAACAATTTTAGTACACTTAATTAGATATTATTTTTGAGGCTTTGTGTTTGTTTTCGTATGTTGAATTAGAAATAATTTTAATAAATTAATTAATATTGGTACCTAAATAAGATTATTTATGTAATAAGCCATGAAATTTGAAAAATTTTGATTAGATAATTTTTTAATTATAATCCGAGTTTTTTTTATTTTGGTTAATTAATAATGAATATTTTTATCAAATTAAATTAATGTTTGAAACTAACTTTTTTAAATACTTAAAATATAAATGATAAATAACAGAATTAAATTTAATATATATTTAAATGTATATATACAATTTTATTTTAAGTATTAGTTACTACTGTAATTGTTTTATATATTAGAGGAAACGGTAGTATAGATATGAGATGTGATATGTATAATTTTAAGCGTGTTTAGATTGTGTATGTTGTATGAAATTGTGTTTTAATCTTGTTGTTTGTTATAATTATTTTTGTTCTGCGGACTTTAGATTTCTATGACTTGTAGAATTATCTTGTAAATACTTTTGAAAAGTTAAATGAACGAATAAGGATCTGGAACATAAGCTCTAGTTTATTGTTGCAGGTTTTTATTACAGGCTACATGTTCTTCATAGCAGAGTACCGTTAAGGTAATGCTTTGTAATTTTTTTTTTCCTTTTTTTTTTTTTTTTTTTATTTTTTAAATTTAGTTAACTCTGTTATGCAATACAATTTTTTACAGTTTTGCTAATAAGGTATAAAACAATTCAAAGCATTGCGTCATTCGTGTTGAAGATACATTGTCCTCAAAGTATAAAGTAAGAATTAACAGTGATTTTACAAAAAAATAACACTATTCGTATATTTTATAAGAGGAGATCTGTATGGTATTTTATTTTCAGTCTACGTGGCGATCTTCTTTTGGAAGGTTCTGGGGAATCTCTTTAAGCAAAGAGTTCTGGTGATCGACGAATGATGTGGACAGCCGAGTATAACGATGTATGCATTCCAAGTAAATTTTTGTCTAACGTTAGTCCAAACTATTTGACACACTCAACCTGAGGAATGTTTATGATTTAATTTGTCGTGTGTTTGCTGATGTTTGTTATGTAGGTAAATTTGTTGAATTTAGTGCAAAAATTAAGTATAACACAATAGAACTCCACCGGGGTACGAGACCATAACGCCTTTATGAGATTGATACTGATAAGTTTAAATCATTTTACAGCATGACTACAATTGTGGCTGCACCCTGATGTATTGCACCCAACTAAACCTTAACAAAGGTATTGTTAGGGTGAATCAGCTGGAAGCAGTGACGTGGAATGGACAACATGTACGGACATCACTGTATCGCAAATTATTCTACTCGAGCTATGGGGAGGGAAATCAGCGTCATTGCTGCACACAAAATGGGCAAACGTAATGCCTGCTTTTAGGGAATGTGACGCCATCAGCTGTTACATATGCCACATAGTCGTTTATTTCTTCCCAACAACTTATAGCTATACTTACAGATCTCATTCTAGCAACAGTTAAGTCATTAGATTACCTAAAGGACTCTATAAATTATAAAAAGTATCAGAAAAATTACTCCAATTCTTTGTACAGTCCTATAACTTGGAATGCCCTTTTTTATATTACAACCAAGATTTAATGTCAAGATTTCACCGGAAATATAAGTTTTGAGGCCTTCTGAGTCCAAAAAAGAAGGATTTTAAAAAAAAGGTCCGTGGGTGTCTGTCAGTGTGTCAGACTCTGGGAAGAATAACTAAAAAACGAAAAGTCGGTTAGTAACCAAACTTGATATTTAAGTTTAATGTATTCTAAGGATGCTACACTAAGATTTTGAAGAAAACTCTTCTACCATACACTACTCTTTACATGGAAAGTGTTCCGAAAAATTTTATTATCATGAAAGTGGTTCTAACGACTTTGATTAAAATCCCATATGTTTACGGCACTCTTATGACAAATAAAATATGTTTTAAATTTTCTGGCTATAGCCTATGTAGTCCTGTTTACTCTGGATGACTTTTGAATAACTGGTAAACCATAAGAGATAGACCAAATCTTAATATGCAATAATGTAGATCCCTCTAGAGCACATAATTTATGTCTAAATAAATTGTTTTTAGAGTGAACCATTTCGAAGACATTCCTTGTTATATGTGTGTTCTGGAAAACAAAGTTTCGTCAAATGGATCATCGTTGCTCATTTTTTATATGTTTGCCGTGCAAAGAGAATTTGAAAGGTTTAAAAGATTTGAATATCGCTCAGAGCCTACTATATCCCTATATTCCCCTTGTGCCTACAAGGAAATAAGCAGCACGATAATTTCTGCAAATATTTATTTCAACTAGCATCAAGAAGGTATAGGAATAAGAGTTTGTAAGAATGGTTGGTACAAGAGTAGAGAAAGGCATGGGAGTGCAAAACATCAGAGTTTTTTATTTAATGAGTGTTGTATCATTATCTAGAACATTTTAATCAATATTTTTATTTCCTCTACTAGGTACATACATAGGTGGAGAAGGTATTGCAGTTCACATAAAATTCCCATATCAATGTTTCATAGAGATGCACGTTTTGAGCACCCTGCATGCCAAAAATAGCCCGTTTAGTTTCTCTATCATGTACAGAATAGCACTATAGACAGAGAATTAAATTCCACCCAAAAATTCTATTCCAAAATTACACTGGAAATGCACATTTTGAGGTTTTCTGAATCAAAACTTCTTTAGAAAAAGATCCGGAGTTGTGTGTGTAGGGGTCTGTGTATGTGTGTGGTCACACTCAGAAAAGAAATGTCAGTTAAATACCAAACGTGATATTTAAGTTAAGCTTTTCCCAAGGATGCGACACAAAAGATATTAAAATAACCCCCCAATCTAAACTATCCTTTTCATAGAAAAGATTTCTATAACGTTTATTTTTTTTAAATGTCTAATTATCTTTGTTGAAATAGCACGTGTTTAAGCTATGTTCATAATAAATGAAATGCATATCTTGAATTTACTGGAATGAACTTAACATAAGTGTTAGACTCTAAGAGACAGACAGAATCTTACTATACAAAGTACGTAAATGTCGTTAAACCACGCAAGACGTACATTTTTGGAAACATAAATATATCCGAGATATTCCACGTCATTGGTTTCAATTTTCAAATATGCTTCTATTTTCTGGTCTTGCAAAGAGGGCGCAGTTTCAAATCAATTACATAATGACTAACTCTTATAAGATTTCCCTTATTACATTTCACCTTCAGGAAATACGTAATAAAATAATTTCTACAAATATTTATCAGAATTACATAAAAAGATATGTTTTTAAGAATATTTTTGAAGAGTGGCTAGAAAAAGCAATGAGAATGTACCACATCAGAGTTTTATAATCACATATCCTTAAGATTTCAATTTTTCTGTCCACCTTTTAGTTAGAACCTAAGAAAAGCGTTTTGAATTAATCAGTTTAAAGTTTCAATTTGGTATGAATCAGAAGTCGCGTAAATATACCTCGGCAAGTTTGTTTTGTAATTCCTCTTAGCACTAAAACAGCAGAAACAAACACTGCGGAACTGAAGAGCAGAGATTGGCATCGATTCATGAGCACTAGCATGATATTAAAGCTAGACACAAATCCCAAAGTTCGACATGTGATGTCAGCGTTTTAACCCACTTCCAATAGATTCTGTTTAGAAGTGCACTTGCCAAGAAATAAATTTTGCAACAGTGTTATAAATATGTGATTACTTGGAAGAGATTTTAATAATTCCCCGGTAGTGAGTTTAAACAGGCTCCCGTCACAGCTGTTTTCGGACCTGTCAGTTCCAGCATTGCTGCCCGGTGGTTTCGTGTTAAAGTATTGCTAAATTATGCAGCGCGCATTTTCGTTTTATGGGCCAAATCATTATTGTGTGTGGCAGCGCGCTCCAGCTTTCGCATTGACCACATGTGGCGGTGTTTCTGATGGACAAAAACGTTTACCGACATCTACTGACCTTTAGTTCCAAATAATTAGGCTAGTAAAACCAGATTTATAATATGAAACTGCACACAGAACTTAATTTAAAAGAGATCAAGAAGCCGGTAGATCGAAATTAGCCGGAATCAATTTTGTTTGCCCTCATTAGTATGTACGTACTTGAGATGGAAGATGACCTAAAAGAGTTATTAAAACAGATTGTTTCTTACTTTTGTTTTTATTTGTAAATCATATTTTTCGTGTTCATCATCTGTAAATTCTGAGTGAATTTATTCCCCTACTTAATTATGACGTAAGAGTGGGGTAACCTAAATATTATAGCTTACTAAATGTACAAACATTTGTTCTCTAAATACCCTAAACTTCATTTAAATCAGGATAATTTTGGTAGCAAAACCTAAAGTTTAATTAATCATGACAAGAGTAAAATCATACAACTGTTCACACAAATATAGTACAGCCTTGAAATTTATGCTGTAAGTCGCCGAAAGGGACAGGACATGGTTATAAATGATAAACTAGCCTAGGATTCGACCACCTACTAGGCAAAATAACGAAAAACATAAGATCAATTTGAGTTGTCCACGGAAATTAAATCCGGGACCTTCCCATTATGAAACTCGCGCGTTACAGTGAACCATTTCCTGTGAAATATTACTCCATTAGATAAACTTAAGAGATTCAATTTATTGAGTGATTACTTATTTGTGGAATATAAAACGGAGTTACATATGAACAAAGCTGTGTAATATGGCAGACATTACAAAAAATTCCAGACTTCTGAAAAAATAGCCTTATAGACATAAAAACAACGAAGTTGGAGAACACGCCTGTAACTATTAATTCTAGAATCTGACTAACACAGTCTCTAATATGGTTTAATTTTGTTAACGTGTTATTTTCAGCTAGTTTAATTATATTTAAATCCATTTCAAAACATTGTTTAAAAATATTTAGAGAATATAAACGCAATCTTAAAGAGCAAATAAAAAAAAATAAAAAAAATAATAATAATAATAATAATAATAATAATAATAATAATAATAATAATAATAATAATAATAATAATAATAATAATAATAATAATAATAATAATAATAATAATAATAATAATAATAATAATAATAATAATAATAGTAATAATAATAATAGTAATAATAGTAATAATAATAATAATAGTAATAATAATAATAATAGTAATAATAATAATAATAGTAATAATAATAATAATAATAATAATAATAATAATAATAATAATAATAAACACATTACCATTAAGACCAAAAATGGAGTTAAAGTAAAACTGCAGAGCAAATGAATCATTTCAAAAGCTTGCGTTAACAAATATCAAACAAGAAAAGTCCAGATGAACATCAAAGTGTGAATAAAACAAATAAAAACGTTATATAAATAGGTCAGGTATAATTTAATATAATTTATGTCAACAGACATGGAGTGCCAATGGGTTATTAGAAGAAAAGTAATCAACCCAAGTTACATGGTTTAATTAAAATTGTTAACAATATGTATGATGAGTTATAGGAATCGTAAAGCAAAAGGCAAATACACACAAACAATAATAATAAACTACCCGTGAGGACGCACAACAGTTCTGACAGGATGGTGAAAAAGGACCTTGAATCACAGTAGGTCAACACTATCAAATCCTCAAGTTGATGATTTTCACTTTACCTGCCACATGAAGCCATATTAGTCCGCATAGGAAACCATTTCCAAACATATCTGAGAAATAACTGTGTTTTAACAATCATTCAATACCTCAGTTTATTCCGGAACGTATTATTCTCAAGTCAGATTGTGAGATAAACATCAGATTCATTCCTTAGATTATATAAAAGGAAGACAAAACTAACGGAATGGCGTGTGCAAAAGTGGCAGGTTTCTCGTGAAACTGCTCATCAGTATAAAGTATGGGTTCTACCGCGAAATTCTACGGTAAGCTATCATTATCAACGCTGGCAACCGCGTCTGAATATAAAATGGATCGAAGCTCGGCCTTCAAAGCCATCTTAGGTAATCGAATAGCTCTGGAGGTAAACCTTCACGGACAAGCGCCGTTTGTACCCAAAGCTCTTATACAGCGTCTCTACACAACTTGGTAGTGTCTTTCAACGTAAGAAGATCACTATTAAATATGCTTTTGTATGAATTAGTAAATAAACGACCATTTTGTGTATATCATCACTATTTTCTCTGCCATGTACAACAAACGAATTTAGTAAAATACACTGTTTCGGACAATCTCTCAGTTTCTTCTCATCTTACGGTCTCTCACAAAAGATAAGGGATGATTACTAACTAATGACACTGTTTGACAGTTGTAATACGTGGCAAGAGGCGGAGGGGAAGGGTAGACACGTCTGGTCTCAGAGAAAAGCCACGTTTTAATTTTCTTTATATTTATCTCCAAATTATTAATGCCTGTTATGGAAAATATTGCAAATTTTGCTTGAAAAAATCAGAATTTATTGGGTTACACGATTCTGTGTTATAAGGAAACCTTTAACTTTGTCCTTAGAATCAACAACACGTAATGCAATATTATATTGAAAAATATAAAAAAGTTTAATGCATCTGCAAATTTTCCCTATATTTATAGTGGAATTAAAATTCCTATCGAAATAGCTCTAAAGGTCTGTTACCTTGTATCGTAATGCAGTTTCCTTTGAATGAAACGTTCTCTTCAAATGCATATGCAATGAACCGCCTTTCTTGGGTGGCATTAAAATGTAATTACATTTCTCTAAATTTGCATGGCTTGTAAAATTTGTCGAGCTGTGCCTCCAAGCATCCAGCTTGCCATAGACCAATAATCTGGGCAGCATACAATGCGCTGTGAATCAAGCTACAGCTGGGTAACGATTTACTGAGCCGTCAGAAACAATCAATGCTTCCTTTTCATGCCGGCTGGTTATAACTATTTCCAGCCAGTATTAGAGCTCACATTGTTGAGCTCACATTATTATTATTATTGACTAGCTGACTAACAGTAACAAAGAAATAACCACGTACCAAGAGATATATCTGCCAAGGTATAGGTTGTGCCATGCTGGATTACGTATCAAAAACCAGGTCATGATAGAGTCAATATTCAGGAGATATCGAAGTCCTTCCCAGCAAAATGTAGCAAGTTGCAGACATGCAATGCTAGAAGTATATGTGCGCCTGAATGGGGCGGCAACTTCTTCACTTCCTCTGTATGGCTGGAAGTATCTCAACTATTTAAGGTGTTATACGTGATTCGCAATGCATTTCAAACCGTTGTTGAAATCAAAATCTCTGACTGCCGTATTTTCAATCAAATTTCAATATGGTAGAAGTCGATACATATACTCCATTATCTTGTGGCTCACCAATCCATAGGCAAAATATCACAGATGTCGTTTCTGTGGGCAAATATATTCAGAAGCTTGTATTATCTTGAAATCAAGTACTGGCGATGGAGGGGCATATCTCATTCTTACCTTCAAAGGGCAAGAAGAATTACGTTTTTTCTGATGAATCATGTATTTTAAATAGGTATACATAATCTTCCAAAAATATATTTACAGTGAATCGTTAAGTGTTCTGCATTTAGAAAATGAAAATAATAATAATAATAGTAATAATAATAATAATAGTAGTAATAATAATAATAGTAATAATATTAGTAGTAACAGTAATAGTAATAACAGTAGTAATAACAATAGTAATAGTAATAACAATAGTAATAACAATAGCAATAACAATAGCAATAACAATAACAACAACAATAACAATAACAACAACAATAACAATAACAGCAATAGCAATAAAAACAACAATAACAATAATAACGATAACAATAATAACAATAACAATAATAACAATAACAATAATAACAATAATAACAATAACAATAATAACAATAACAATAATAACAATAACAATAATAACAATAACAATAATAACAATAATAACAATAACAATAATAACAATAACAACAATAACAATAACAATAACAATAACAATAACAATAACAACAATAACAATAACAATAACAATAACAACAATAACAACAATAACAATAATAACAATAATAATAATAATAATAATAATAATAATAATAATAATGATGATGATGATGATGATGATGATGATGATAAATGTATTACCATTTATTGCACAACATGTACCTCACGTAATTGTCAATAATTCACACTCAACATCCCTTATTGTGCACATATAACATTATAATGGAACAGTGTGTTTGCGTGTTTGTTTTGTATGTTTGTTGGAGTGCAATTTTGATGATATATGTTTCCTGGCGTAATAATTTAACATATTTGTATGTGGTCAGATGCTTCTTATATTCCTAAGGAAGGGTCTCAGTTCATTACCTTTTTTTACTGGTTTTTAGCCCGGTTCCAACTCAGTCGTGATTGTTTGAAAATCTTGTCTGCAGGCGTTAGCGAGGAAAAGCTACAGTTATAAGTGATAAGATTTAATCCTCGTGTGCCTTCCACCTTTTTATCTTATTTATTCTGCTTTGTATTTATCTATAACACTCTTGGAACACAGATGCACTTGACAAAGTATAATTTATTATTTCCCTTCCATATTTCATGCACATCACATTCCTTTTTCCAAGCGCTGGTACTTATTTCACCAGAACATAAAACGATCAGCTTTCAAAGCCTCTATATTTTACATTTTTTAAGAGCTGAAAAAGAAACCGTCTCAATATTGGTGCACTCTATCTTTGCACAACAAATTGACAATTATTTACAATCAGGAATGGCGTTTACAGTTATAAAAGGCTCTATGTGTTTCACTCACATGACTTTCTCTATTCTTGTAATAACCATTCCTACAAACACTTATTCCGATATCTTCTTCGTGTTAGTTAAGATAAACATTTGCAGAAATTATCTTATTTCCTTATAGGTCAAAGGGTAATGTGAAAATACAGTAGGCTTTGAGCGAAAGTAAAGTCTTTTACATCGTTGAGACTCCGTTCTCTTTGCACGGCTAAGATATACAAAAATAAACAACGATGTTCCATTTGACGAAAGCTTAATTATTCCAAAGCTCACTCAAATTACAAGGCATATATCCAAAATGTTTAACTCTACAAAGAAATTTATTTGGGCATAAACGATGTGTTTTAGCAAAAACTAAATTTTTTGTAGAGTAAGATTCGGTCTCTCTCTTACGGTTTACCAGTTAAGCAAAACTCATCCCGAGTAAACAGAACAAAATAGGCTACATCCAGAAAATTTAAAATATGCATTTCATTTGCCATAAAAGTATCTAAAGCATAAGGCTTTTTAATCAAAATCGTTAGAGCCTTTGGGAATATCACTAATGCATCTAATAGTTTTGTATCGCAACAACTTGTTCCAGCAAAATTAGGCTGTTTAAAACCAAGAGCGAAAGCAAGAAGATGAAAGTGTATTACATCCGGGATAAACAGCGACGTACTTGCGGCATAAATTATTGTTGTAAACGCAGGGGACCCGTATCTCAGACCCTGGTAAATCTTGCAGCAGTTTTGTACTCCACCTTTGTTTTATTAATACGTGGTATTGCAATATGTCCGACATAAGAACGTATGGTGGCCCTGTTGTGGGCATTCTATGGTTCTGTGTCTGTTCTGCAGAAATTACCTTCTTGTGCTTAGTCCTTTGGTGTTACTTTAAATTTAATCTTTTAGTTTTCATTATTAAGTATTATACGATATATATGCAGAAATTGTTTTATTAAATATTTCCTTGTAGGTACGATACATGAAGATTGGAAAAACCCTAAGTGATAAACAGTGACGTGTGGAATTGGGTATACACTTTCAATTCGTGTTAAGGGTACACATAGGTGAAACTTCTAAACTGTAGAATTGTTAGCTGATTTTGTTCAAGCTCGTATGAGACATAATACATATAAGGAATAATCTACATTTAAATTTTCATTGCAATATCATTAACACCTTTTCTAGCTTTTGTTTTGGCAGCGTACCTAAAATACTACATACGATGAAGATTTAAAATGTTGATAATTATTATTCTGTTATAGATATAGATAAGCACTCTGCTTACTTATTCGGAGCAGTAAGGTTACACAAAATGCAGCGTTCTCTCTACAAACATGTGTTTTCCTCGTAGTGAACCATACGGATGTGGATGAGCAATGTGCATACCCTGCCTTCGGTTTCCTGACGTGTTTTTATCTTACATGTTACTGTTCAAAATGCTGTTTGTTGTACTCTAATAAGAAGAAATTAAAAATATGAAATTAATCTTCGGTGCCAAACACAATACTGAAAAGCTTACCTTTAAACCTCATTAACATTAACAAGGGAGATGTACTTTTGTGCGTTGCATCCACTGCGCATGAAGCACGCAACCAGCCGCTCTGTTTCAATCCTTGGTGTGATACGCTAACAATACTAATTCATTTCGGATTGTTGTTCGAAACATACTTCTTAGCAAGCATTACGCCAATTGAATTAGTATATAGATAATAGGAAGAGTTAACTAAGGAAAACTGGCAGGGTATGCAACACCATCATCCACATCCACCGACGCTACGCCTCTGATGATTTGTTATTTGTCCGAATATTCCAATACTCGAACTGTAAACTTGTTATTAAGTTTCTAATCTCTTGTCCACGCAAAGAGAACAGAAATTCAAAGCCCTCAAGTAGTGACCAGCTCTTAAATGTTTTCACTATCCCAAAAGCCTACTGTACTGCATATTCTCCTTTGCACCTATAAGAAAATTATCACTATGATACTTTTTGGCAAATGTTTATCCCCATTAACATGAAGTAGATAGAATATTAAGCGTTTGTAAGAAGTGTTTCTACTACAAGAGTAGAAAAACAAGATTTGTTGTGTAGTGCACTACACGATAATGCTCGATTTATGACACTAGCAATTTCGTTTATAAACAAGGCACATTGCATGCTTGAACTGTACTTCATAACCGATTTAGCGCATGCAGGGAAACACAGCATGTCAATATACACTTTGTATATCAGTGACCGTACTAATAACTACTCTATATAATTGCAGACATTCAGCTATCCTATTATCTACTTTTTTATTAAACTAGTAATTGCTGTAGGGTAACTTGTCTAGTAATGTCACAAATTGTTTGTATAGTTAATGGAATATGATGCACTTTACTAACTGATCAATAGACTATACGTCCGCACAAAATAGGTAGTACATATCGGGATCTCTTATTATTGCAAGGTATTATGCCAATATTTTATAAACCCAGCACATGTATTTTTTCTCCAATAGTTTGTTGGATCGTCATCCAGAGTCGGTCGTGCTTTCTCACGATTGTTGGTGGGTTACAGGTAGTGTCGGCATCGCCGCTTGGGATTTGGTCCTGCTTTTTCTAAAATCGTGACATGACTGGTGTTCTGGAACTCTGAGATGTTCAGTATGACTCTTTATAAGTACTACACCAGCCATGGGGAAGAGGGGTGACGGCAATGCAATCAGGTATTTATCATCTCCACTTACTGACACAATTTGAAGGATTGACCGGTTCTCTGAGGTAGAAAGCTAACCGCTGTGAGGCAGTGGACGGGGTCAAAACTACGATGTATTGGGAAGTGACACAATATCTCAGTTCTCCCCATCTATGCTCTAGACCTCTGATAGTTATACGCTTGGCCTTTACATTTCTGACAGTGTTCTTGTTTGTCTCTGCCCCATCGGTTGTGTGCGAGCTCTCGGTCATGTGTTTATCATTGTGTCATCTGGAAGTCATTATCAGCTCTCCAGGAGACTTCTCCTGTTCCGGCCTCATATTTTTTCCCATCTTTTTACTTGTCTTCTATGACCAGAAGGTTTATATTTGTAAGGTTGTAATGGAATGTGAGAATTATCCATTCTTTGCAAATGACCTTTCCATTTTTCTCTATCTATTTTTATTCTTTCTTTTAACGATTCCATTTTTTCTCTATCTATTTGTACATTTAACGAAACTACGTATAATTCTTTCCTTATTTCTTCATTTATAATATGATCTTTTCGTGTACATCCTTTCACAGCTTGGAGATATTTCATTCCTTGTATTCAGCTCCAATATTTCGTTAAAGTGTCTTTCTCGGATCCATATAGTAAAACCGGAACCTCAATTGTCTTATACGCTTTTAAATTTGCTTCCTTTCGGACTTTCCTTTTCAAGGCACGAGTTGTTATTTCACAAATATATTGGAATTTACTCGCTTCATTACTTATTTCTTCGTTGTTTGTTCTAAATGTCGCATTGAAACCCAAGTAATTAAATGTTCCTACCTGTTGTAACACTATTATTTAACACTATCTTTGATATTTTTATTTGTTTTCATATAAATGCCATGATCTTTGACATTTCAACTGATATATTAAAACCATAATCCTGGATCAGTTTTTATTTGCAGCTTGTCCTCTTTCTTGTATTAACGTCATGACGTCATGATTGCATCTTAAATCGTTTCATATTCTTTACTTTTATACAAATCTTCATATTTCCTGAGTTATCCTCCTTTTTCAGTTTCAATTGGGCCCAAAATTTCCCTTAAAATGTTTCTTTCCTTCTTTTCTAATGCTTATATTTCTCCTACAGGAAAACACACATTCTCTAGCATATATAGTTCTGGTTTGATTAGTATGTTGTGTCTGATTTTGGTTTTATTTTAAATTTTTTTCTTATTGGAAATATCCTTAGTTAACTGATATGCAAATTCCATTTTTCTCAATCTTGCTTTCCTTGCTTCCTTATCCAATCCATTAGTTCGAATTATTTCACTAAGATACTTGCATTTATCAACCTTATTTATTTTTCCATCCTTTGTTTGTAATAGTTTTCGTGCTTCTTTGATATTTGTCATAAATTTTGTGTTTTTCAGGAGCTATTTTGAGTCCAACTTTCTCTGTGGTTTCCTTCAGAGGATTAAACTGTTCAATAATTGCTGTTTCCACATTTTCAGCGCATATTACTATTATTACTGTTGCTATTACTACTACTATTATTATTACTATTATTAATATTCATATTACTATTACTACTACTATTATTATTATTACTATTATTACTATTACTATTACTATTACTATTATTATTATTATTATTATTATTATTATTAATATTACTATTATTATTAATATTACTATTATTATTATATTATTATTACTATTATTATGACTCTTACGACTCTTACGACTCTTACGACTCTTATTATTATTATTATTATTATTATTATTATTATTATTATTATTATTATTATTATTATTATTATTATTATTATTATTATTATTATTATTAATTATTATTATTATTAATTATTATTATTATCATTATTATTATTATCATTATTACTATTATTAATATTAATATTACTATTATTATTACTATTATTAATATTATTATTACCATTATTATTACCATTATTATTACCATAATTATTACCATAATTATTACCATAATTATTACCATTATTATTACCATTATTATTACCATTATTATTACCATTATTATTACCATTATTATTACCATTATTATTACGACTATTACGACTCTTACGACTATTATTATTATTATTATTATTATTATTATTATTATTATTATTATTATTATTATTATTATTATTATTATTATTATTATTATTATTATTATTATTATTATTATTATTATTATTATTATTATTATTATTATTATTATTATTATTATTATTACTATTAATTCACTGCACACTAGATGCAACAGGTTAATTGGTGTGACTTCACACCTTTAAGGTTTAAAATTAGCAGTTCTATTCAAACAATTTGCTCTTTCGAGCAGTTCAGTGTTGACATTGCCTATATAAAGGCGTTTGAGGCCATTCGTGTTATAGGATTGGCACCCCTGGTAGGTTAATACCGTTGTAGTAATCAAGGAATTGTTCCTGCTCTTGACCAAAAAAGGCTGCCTTCTCATCCCCACAACGAAATCAACACAATGCGCGGTTTTGCATGGGGCATCTCCACGGCTTCTGATTAATATTCAGAGCGGTCGTCCTGAAGCCATTTCCCCCTCCAGTCACTCCAGCTTTAATTTGTCACCAGTCGACTCGAAGATCCCCCGCCGTATTCCGCTGGAAACTCCCCCCCCCCCCCCTGCTTCACCCCGATTCGAACCGCAGAACCTATAGCTATAACATGTCAGGAAAAGAAGCAGCGAATTTGTAAAGCCTAGGATTATCCACGAAATTCAATTAATACCAATAAAAGTAATAATAGTAATATAATAAGTTGTATGAAACTGGTTTTACAACGAATAAAGATTTTTCCGGCACCCAAACTCACAGGTTTTAACAAATTTTATTTGACACATTTTTCCATTCCCGTCTGTTTATTCATATATCTTCTTCTATTTCCCACTACCTCTTGGCCTCGTTGTATTCTTGGATCCACAGTAAAGGTGGCCTTCCTTCTTCCTCCTTCCCTGCGGTTCCCAATCCACGATCAGCTTTGGAAGTATTCCATCTTCCATTCTCCTGACATGTTCATTTAAGCTACTTCTTCTTGATAAATATAAAACTGAGTATTAACACTGCATAACTTCTTTTATATGTGAATTTCTAATTTTTTTTCTTCTTCTTCTTTCCTGGATATTCTCGCTGAGCGTCTTCAGTAATTCATTTTTGCTGCCTTGAGACAGCCACATTGCTTGAGCTGGAAGCTTCAATACTTTTTATCGTGTTCTCCTTGCAGTAAGTATTTTTTAAACCTCTACTGTCTATACAGCTTGATTCTTAGGATATTTAATGTTTAAAAACAAACCAACAGAAACACCAAACACGGAAGATCTTCTTATATGCATCGTAGAAATATGGAAGTGACTCATTATTACCAGCTTAGTAATTCATATTGCTAACAACTGACCATTTAATTTAACCTCAGCGATTCACAGGAAATGTCACACTCTCTGTATAATTTAAACCAGACATGGGCACGAGAGGAGAGGTAGAGATGGAACCTGAGCTATCCACTTCACATTCTCTTGCTAGTGACAAAGGTTGCAGTGGTTAGACAAATTACATAATCTTGAAGTTTAGAGCATATAGCACTCTTATGCACGTAATATCCTGACGCTGCCTTGTGACTAACATACTAAATTGTTTCTCCTTCACAATAAATAAAGCAGTAAAGTTATATTGCTATCTAGCCTTAAAAGGTATTTTAAAACTATTTGATCAACACAATATGTTCTTTGGTTTTAAGCTTAATATTGTGTTCAAACTTTAAAACAAGAAATACATGCTTATATTAAATAAACTAAACCACTAAATTCGGAATCATATCGCCCCTGTTATATGTTTAAAAATACGAATATTCAAAAAGTTCCTATTGAAATTGTAAATTAATACCTGTAAGATCACCAAAGTTTATGATCAAAGTTGCATTTCATATTGTAACGCTTCATATTTGTAAATTGAAATCCGCAAATCTACCACTCTTCATGAAACAGTCATACTCGCCTCTGAATGAGGCGCGTGGAAGCTGAACAGCAGTGCAGAGGAGGGATGGCTGGTGGAGTGAGGCAAAAACGTTTCAGGAAGTGGCCCAGTTGAGCCGATTTTGGAGATATCTGACTTAAACCTATATTCTAATACTGTATTTAAGGTGGTTTAGCTTACCATATGTGGTTATAGAGATATTACAGTATCAGCCAATCAAAATAACACTGAATGCTGTACTACAAAAACTTTCTCCGATAACAATATACACTGTCACCGCACCAGTTCTGAAGACAGCTTGACACCTGGTTGGAACACAAGTTTCTAGACCAGTGGTAGATGGTTACTGACTGGTACTGAGAAATGTCAGTAACTCCCAGAGGTCAAAACTTCAGTATCTTATATTGCAACCCTATCTCATATTTCTGCCTTCTAATAATAAGTAATAATACATCTGAAAAGAGCAGAATACAAGAACAATGAGCACTGGATAGTGTTGCTCATGTTTAAACGTTTACACTTGTATAAGGTTTAGATATCTAGTTTATTATTTGATCTTTATAAAGCACAGCTGGAGCAATTAGGTCCTGCTCTGATACAAGTGGGATTTCTAAACTTTCTAAATACATCCTGACACAGTAGGACCATCCACAGACCTGCTTCTCCAAACGGAGGGGTCTGTTTGAACTGCATCATCGCCTCAGCCGCCACTCATTGACCTGATCCTTTTGTAAGTTAAAACAGGACAGAAAAGGGCTTACAGAAAATTCGAGACATTGTACAAATTGTTACAAGTATGAGTGCGCAAACTTTAACGGCGACTCAAGCTGAAACATAACTTCCTTTACCAGTTCCCAGTATAGTGCATGGTTACATACTTAAAAACCAATCTTTGATTGGCGTTGTGTGGACACTACTTTGTCGTTTACTTCTGTCATCAGCATAGACAGAGCTTCAAAGGATCCGTAATTTATGTCTATTCTATTTGTTGCTAAAATTAGTCCTTTAGTCACATTATATCAATAATTGGATTCCGGCGTATCTATAGGAATAAATTTTTGGATACACCTTTGGCAACAAGCGTGCAATCTTGGCGTGTGTGTATAGCGGAAGGTCAGGAATGTTTACAGTAAAAACTACCTTCTCAAGTCTCGCCATAACTGCTCGGAAATAGGTCACCTACCCCTCGTTACCCACGGTAATATAAAAAACTCACAGGTACTTGGCGAAACCAGATTTCGAGCCTTGGCCTATATTGAACTTTCACTTTTCGTATATGTGGTGAACACATGGAAATAGCAGATGCATTAGTAAACAAAACATTCCGCTCTTTATCCTATTCTGCTGCCAGAATTTGCAGATAATGTATTCTGTAACATTCAATCATTTCATTTACCTACCAAGATAGATGAATAGGTTACTGGGATTTTTCCTTGCAATATTTTAATGTACCATCACACAAAATCCGCGCATTGATGTCCTTAATAGCAGCCTTAATGTTGACTAGCAGTTTATCCTAAATTGCCATAAACATTTGAGGAAGTTAATGTCACATGTACAAAAATAATGGTTAAACCACACGTAAACATAGTTTCCAAATTAACATTTTTGCGGGAAAAAATCCCACACAGGTATCGGGGGATCAACCGCTGTCCTTCACGCTAGATGCAGACGCGCTACCACTTCGCTAAGGAGGCGGTCATTTAGCTCTAGTACTTTCCACAAAACAAACGCGGCCTAATTCTTGCCCATCACATAAGAATAACATAAGAACTCGTCTTCTAAATGTGGGCACCCTTAAATAGAGATAAAATGCTTACATCTCAGACACAATTTGTAGGTGCATCTTCCACCCCATTGTCTGTGCAAGCTAGTTAGTAAACATGCATCCTCGAACATCTCTCTAAGTAAACCATTTGGAAACAACGAAAACAAAGAGAGAACATAGAAACCACATCTCTAGGGAGCTGTATTAATTCCAGAAGTAGTTACCTCGATGACAATTTCAGAGAAATATATGTCTCTGGAGGAAAATATAGCGGATTATACCGCACCTTTCATTAACTTCTTTTGTGTGCTCTACAAAATTATCTCCAGAGCGTAATGAAATGATTGCTCTTCTAGAAGAACCGTATGGCAAGCTAATTCAGACTTGGAGATGTAAGGGGGTAAGGGACATTGGGTTTGTAAACTAAACAAAAAGTCAAAGCATACAACCCATTTAAATTCGGAAGAAAATGTACGATTTCCTAACAATATACTCGTGCATTATTCGCTGATTACAAAATACTACGTTACCAAACAGTTCCTTATTGCCCAAAGGACTATTTGCACACGTAAACGCGTCGATAGGACTAACTTTCGACAGCATTTTCCTCTATCTAATATAGGCCGACTGTTCTTATAGGTAAGAGTCCAAAGGAGCACCATGCAGAAGTCTATGATTACTTTGAAGTAAAATCTATCATCTGTATGTCAGAAACGCAATGTGAAGAGGAGCAAAAGCTGAAGGTTGAATTGGTGGTAGAACCTGGTTTATAAGTGGTCTTCCTTTTAGGATGTGAGCGTAAACGTAAAGGAGAATTTCGAGAAAAATCCGTGCTATGTCATTTTCGCCTATATAAGCAGGCTGAGACGAGGAGAGCTGCCAATTTTTATGGAGTCACTAAGTGTTGAAGGAGACTGTTAGCAGTTAACAGTTTGTGTGTCTCTGTCTGTGTGTGTGTGTGTGTGTGTGTGTGTGTGTGTGTGTGTGTGTGTGTGTGTGTGTGTGTGTGTGTGTGTGTGTGTGTGTGCATTTAAGTCGAGAGAATACATGAGTGTGTGTCGTCAGAGAAAGTTTTGAACATTTAATCGCCACATCGGAACCGTTTGTTGAGTGAAACAGTTTTAGTGGTTATGATCGTCGGAAGCTGTTTGTGAGACAGAGAGGGTAGAAAGACTATACGTTTCATTGCTACGATCGGACAGAACAGCTGTGAGTTGCTGGGTCACGACGAATTGTAAATTGTGTTAATGATGAAACAGAGGACTGCATTTTTGTGATACAGTTTTAGAAGACGAACAAAGTGGCAAAGGTTAGTGAACGTTTTGTCATTTATCACACTATTAAGCATTATCACGATTGCATTATCCTACAATTCAACAAATTTGAGTCTTTCATATAAATTGGTAGATTTCTTTGCCTTTCCTTTTCTTTGGTTCTTAAACGCACTAAACAAATGCAGGTTAAGCACAAAAGAAAAACATGTATTTACGATAACAGATCCCTCTTCACGGTATCCTTGTTTAATTTGGTTTAATGTTCTGAGTTTCACTGTAGGCTGCACCAGGGCAAGGGCACGTCAGTAGAAGATGAAGTAGGCATCGTATATAGAAGAACGTTGTCACTGTGCACAAAAGCTTTGTGATTAATTAATGAATAAAGTGGTGAAGGACAGAATACACTCAAGTGAATTTGCTACTGAGCATACTTAAACGGAGCTATTAATTCTCAATATTGCTTAAGGTTTCCCACCATATCAACTTTAAACTATCCTTTTATCCATCTTGGATTAAGTACTCTAAATGTGATTTTGTTTTCACCTACTGAGAACAGAGAGCAGTATTGGATACCATTCAACACAAGGATATTCGGCATACTTAATTACCAACCTAAACTAATCTTTCACAAATTCCAGTGACACTCGATTGTAGTCAGTTTTATTGTTGCATATTTTTAAAAGCAAGGAACACTGCTTTAGGGCACACATTAACATCTGACATGGTCTAATAATGACATTTATAGTAACTAATTTAATAAATACTTCTACATTTTAGAGTGCCTAATCTGGCAAAAGTTATTTGTAAATGGTATATAATTCTAATGAATATTGTGGAGAACCTTCCTCATGAAAATAGAGGTTATTAGGCTCATATGCATATAATAAGCAATAAAGCCTTAGTGCATGAAGATCTAAGAAAATAAATTTTGGTATTACTAGATTTTTCACTCTTGCTTCTATGAACACAAAGTACTTTAATATCGAGCCAGATGGGTATACGACTACTACACGATTCCCATATTACATTTTCAATGTATTATTCTGAAAAAAATGTCGTTTCTTTGAGAAAGAGTGTACGTGGATGTGAAAAGTCACCACTCAATCGAAAAAGTTCCTGACAAAAGTTACATTGAAAGTAATATGGCGGAGATAGAAGGTGTATCTTCTCCACTTAAAGATGGTTTATTTTTTATATGTTTATAATCTTCAAGCAAAATATTATAATTATGTCCTAAAAATTCAATTTGGTTTAAAATTAAGACAATAACATTTTTAGAACAAAATATTAATAACTGCTCAAAAGGTTTTGCTTGTAATAAAAATATTTCGTTTGCAGCTAAACTGATATCGTTATCATGATCATCATCGTTGCGCTGGCTACCGGGATGAAAGACAAATTCTCTATGCAACGCGCAAACAGTGGCTTTGGGAAATCCCGTGCCACGCAGTTTGTCCTAGAAATTTCGAGGAAAGATGCCTGGAATTGTCGAAGTTGAGCAAAGTGGCACCAGTAACTGTATGTGCTTTTATAGTAATATGATCATAAGTCCGGAAGGGCTTGAGGGCGCTGACCACGCCCCACTCTCCAGTACTGCACCCCGCCTGTGGTGGGAAAAGCTGGGGGACGCAGTGGCTGGGCGGCAAGCCTTGACCCTTCATGGGATGTTGCAGTAGGGATTAATTAGTTATGGTCATAATTTGATAGAATTAACGAGTTCTGGGTTAGTTTTGATAAATTATTGTAACCGCTGTAGTAATTGTAAAATGGGAATTGTATTGATATTCTTGTTTTTATGGAGACCAACATTTACCTATTATAATCAAAGGAAATAAAGAAAGATAAAGTGTAACTGGAGTTGAAATTTTGTTAAATACTATTTCTTAGTTCTCCTTTGAGTCCATAATTCTTCCATTCTTAGACTGTGGGCTTTCTTTCTCTCATCTGTCATGTTCCACTTTTTTCTTCTGTTTGTCCTCTCGTTCAACTTGCCATTTATACACCTTGCACCTTCTTCTTCATCATCATCGTCGTCGTCGTCGTCATCGTCGTCATCGTCGTCGTCATCGTCGTCGTCGTCGTCGTCGTCGTGTCAAATAAGCTGCTTTTAGAAATGCTAAGGTATTCATTATTATCAAGAATTTCAAACGAAATACAAGAACACACACATACACACACACACACCCACACATATTCTCTTTAAACGTAATAGGTACAAAAAGCACGATATTTCACTCGCTAGTACCCTCCTAAGCTTAAGAACACACATCTGAGTCCCCATTTTATTTTGCTTCCTTTTCTTTATTCTTGTTGAACACATTGCGCTTGGCTTCCTCTTTAAATCCCTTAGTTCTACCGTTTACATATTCAAATTAGGTGTGTTTAACATGATGGAGACTGTAGATACAAGGTTTACAGCTGTGTGCCAAACCAGGTTACAGTAACCGGGGCATCATCATCATCATCTCATCATCATCATCATCATCATCATCACAAGGAAAAAAATCTTTGGAAGCAGGGTATAGCCACTAATAAATACGCATAGCCAGAAACTATTTAAAATGTGTTGGACGAGCGTTTCTACTCAGTCTTGTCCAAACTATTCGTATACGCTTTCTTCTACTTCCCTATTAATGGAGATAAGCATTCGAAAAAATTGTTTTATTACATGTTGTTTGTAGTTACAGGGGAAATACAACAATACAATAGATGCTAGAGATGTCTAATCCTTCAAGAGTTGATTGTTGTGCGGGTGCATAAAAGTACTTTTTCTTTGGATGAAGAGCAGGGGGAAAGATCCACGACTTCCAATTTGGAAAAAGGATAAGTATTCGAAAATTCAAACCAATAACAAGGAGTGAATTTCATTTGTCATGAAAATATCTTAAATTCTTTTTAGTAAGCTTTTCCTTACCCCTTACACCTTCACAAAACTCATCGGGAATGAAGAGGATCTCCAAATTAAAGTTCAAGGAATATATTTAATATATCATTCAGACACGTTACAAATACAGTTTAATAAATCTCATTAAAATTTTTGAAATTATAACTACGTCTTTAATGTATTAAAGGAAAAGGCTTTGCGTGTAATTATCTCTTCAGTTGTTTTTTCTTTCTTCCTTTTCTGGAAGCAGTCATCAGTGCAATAAAATTGCTATCTGCGTAGATTTTCTCTTCGCTACGTGCAGTCCTGTGTGTACACTATATTTAGTGTGACCTTCCGCGCAGAAGCTTGTAGACTCGGTGCGGGGTGAAGCTTACAGGCTGAGCGTTGAGCGTCGGTCGTTACTTATTGGCTTTTTTACCGTGGTGAATAAGGATTCTATGAGAGAGAAAGCCAAGACACGAGTGTTTTTGTTTTCAATGTATTTTACTATAGAAAATTGAAGCTCAACCTGGACATCAGTGTGATAGTCGTTATTAGTAAATGAGGAACTTATAATAGTGGAAGGATACCCTTATTGGTTTATTTTGTTTATAATGACCTATGATATCGCAGCAAATATTGAGTTATAGCCAGTGGTTGTTACTATTTACTGTATTTCCCATCATAAATGTAACACTTATATCGTCATTAGCAAACTATCGTATAGTAGGCTTTGTGAGAGTCAAAGAACTCTTGCCTTCAGCATTTCCAACCTTGTTCATTCTCCTTCCTACTGAGTTCCTGAAGTAACTGCAGGACTTAAGTACCAGGCGAGAAGTTGAACAACTTTCATCGCTTCTCTAAAGGGGATGAAAGGCCATTGGGCCTTCAAACGGGACGAAGCGGTATCCACTTTAATTACTACCAAATTGCATGAAACATTTTACTTCTTACATGTTCTACCGTTAGAATTAGATGAAAAGCAGTTCTTCACCGTAGAAGATAGAGCCATTCTTTGCCAATTAATGGAAGTCAGGTTAGCGCAAACCAACATGTGGCCTATGTCACATCTTGGATTCACAGAAGGCTTAGACAAGCTCATAAATACATTTACGAGAGTTTCCAGTCCAATCTACACAGCAAACATTCCTGCTTGCTGCTATGATATGTGTTCTGTGATTTAGGCACAACTTGATCTGTTCTCCTTGGTTGAGTGAAAGTTATTGTATTCTATTTGTGCCTTATTTGGGGTTGTTTAGTGTTTGCTTAGGTATTTCACAGCTTTTAAATTGTGTTTAACAAACAATTTTTGCATTTAATACAATAACATGCTATATTTAGCACTTAGAAGTGATTTAATCAATGTGTTGTTTTAATATAAAGTATAAGTTACTTAGTGAATTCACATTCTAAGGTTTGCAACATTTTGTTTTACTGTAAAACGGGCCATTTGAATTACTGGGAAATTTTCCCCCATGGTTTAGCTTCCCATCCTCCGGTGTCAGTGTGGGTAGTTCAGGCGCTGGCACTGGGCTACTGATACCAAGGTCACGAGTTCAATTCCGGCTCACTGCTGGTTTTTAATAGGGGTGCAATTTAAGTTTTCCACAGTTTTAACGCTAGAAACCTCATTTTTGCACACACATTGGGGTTTTGAAAAGACGTTCTGCTAAATTTAATTTTTGTAAATAAAATTTTTTGAGTTATGAAAATTTTTGGTTTAAAATTCTATTTTTCAAAATCTATCTTCTCATAGTGCTGTTGACTAAAACGACTGAAGTTCATTAAAAATGACATAGAAGCATATAAAAAGCTTCAAGCATTCAATGTGTTCATAACAAAGGGAAGAAAAATATTAGATGTATCCACGTAAAAGCAAAATTTCTAAAACATTTAGTGCATCTGCATATATTTTATTTTAAAAAGTAATGATCTTATAAAAATGCTCAAGCTTCGTGTTATTCATGATAGGTTTAGGAAGAAGCAGTAAAAAATGTTAGGCTTCTAGCATGTAAAAGGATTGCATCAAGTTTGGATCATCAGATATGTTGTACAAATTAGTTTCCGAGAAACTCACTTTTAACTACTACTACAAAGGAGTATTAAAGTAGTGAAGACCTTTAAATATGGTGAAATTAAAGTAAAATACAAACTTCTAAGACTTTGAAACTTTGTATACATGCACTTTAATGTATATAGTATTTTTCTATGCAAAAACCCCAAAGGCATATTTCGACTGAAAGTGGCTGAAATTTCACCTCTACGTATATAAAATTTCAAACCAATAGCAAGAAATAACTCGGAAAATGAATTTGACATTAAATTCTTGTGTAGTAAGATTTTGTCCGTATCTTACGGTATAGTAGTTATGCAAAGGTGATCGAGAATGGATGAGAGGCAACTCCCACAAAATTAAACATCTTATTTTTATGAAAATATCTTAAATATGTGGTACTGTAATCAAAATTTTTACACTCACTTTTAAGGAAATCATAAATTTCGAAACATTTTCCATGTAAAGGATAGTTTGGACTGGGTAATTTTCTTTAAAATTGCTGAGTCGCTTCCTTGGAAAATGCTGAACTTATATACCAAGTTTGGTGTTTAACCTAAGTCTATTTTCAGTTATGCTGTTCACAAGGTGCTGAGACACTTTTATTTTAAAAAATGCTGCTTTTTGGATTCGGAGAGTCTCAAAATGTGTATTTCTGGTGAAATGTCATTATCGATTTTTGGATACACATCTCTACGTGGCGAAGAAAGCAAAACTATGAAACTATACATAGCTCCTTAGCTTTTTGTATGTATGTTGTGTTCTTTCATGGCATAATTCAGTATCCAATAAGTTTGTTTCTAACACAAGATCCCAATTCCTTACCTCTCTGCTGATTGTTGTTCCCGGCTCTAACTTAGTGGATATTTGCATGAAGACTTATGTGCAGACGCAGGCGATGGAAAAACTATTATCTTATATGCAATGGCAAGAGTTAATCTTTATATATCATTGACTATTTTCTTTTTTATTCTGATTTGCAATGATTTATAGCACCCTGGTATTACAGATGCGCTGGAAAATCAATTTACGGATTTCAGATACAGTAGAATTCCGATAACTAGATTATATCGTAATTTGACATTCCGTATAACTCGACGACCGCTTTTTATGTCTGTTTATTTTTTATTATTTTAAGTTAAACGTGAGTATAATAATTTCTATTACAAACAGTATAGGCAAATTTTAATTAATGCACTATACAACCTCCTGCCTTCAAAATCTAGTAAAAACATAGGCAAGCCACTGTCACGAAATCAAAAGGTTGGTTACATATTTCTGGTTACACTACCGTCTCTCAAATTTCAGACTTACCGTTGGTGTTGTGTTTGTAGAAGTGAAAATGTTGAACAATAAGAAAAGACAGGTTAACATGACAATGTAAATTAAACAATTTGTTAAAGAGATCGAACAAAGGGGAACATAATAAGTAATAATTCTTAGGATATTGTGCTATAACATTCATTCAAATAATTTGAGTGTTATGTTGTGAGTTTTGAATAACAGGCCCCTTATTTTGTGAAACTAGACATTTTGGTAACTCGACACGCTCTCTGGGTTATCAGGATTCAACTGCAAACTATATTCTTTTCACACTTTTTCGAAGCGTTATTATTTTTCCGTAACATAAGACTATCACCTTCTCAGAGCCTCTATATTTTACATTTCATTCTGAGGGGTTACAAAGGAAAACAGTCTTAAATACTAGACCTAATTAGAAAATTTACAGCTTATTTGACATTTACTGTTAAGTCACACGCACGCACTCGTGCCCAAATAAGTACTTTTTTTTAAATAGAGTTTGGGCGGATTTGGTGGACTGCAAGTTACGAAGTTTCAATGAAACCTCAATACCTGAAATTTTAGCAATAAAATAGAATATTAGCAATAGAATAATATTAATAGAATGTATTTAATTATAGTTTATTGAAATAATTACAAAGTAAATGTAATGGAGGGGAACACTTCGCTCACTAGAACCCGGGTGAATAGTTTTATTAGCACCACGAATTACTATACGAAAACGTAAATTATTAGAAAATACTTATAATCAAGTTACACAGGGATTTATTTTCGTAGTCATCTTAGGTTTATATTTTACAGCTCTTTAATTATAGATGAAGCAAAGGGAGACCACAGGCCGGCAGAGTGGCGACAGATCAGTGCCACAGGGACGTGCAGAAATATCTAACAGTTCTACAGACAGCCACCTGGTGCGCCACCGGAGTTTCTCACCACCACCCAAAGAGATGGCTACGAAGCGACCCTTGTGTCCTGTGCACGGACATGCAGCTGTTACAAATGTGCCAGAGAAGAAGTATTACCAGCGCAAGCATCCGCAACATCTGTCCGAACCATAGCACTGACAACTGGCCTGAAAAATGACAATAGAATGAAATGAACCGAAGGAAAGTAATCCGCGGATTAGAGAAGCAATCGCCTAGCGACAAGGGGAAACTCCACAAAAAACCAAGTTAAATATTCGGTCGATGGGAATCGAACTTGCTACCTCCTGAATGTGAGCCACAGGCGTTATTCTAGTTTATTGAAGTAGCAAATCCTCTAGTAGCGAACAGAAAGAGATTTACGCTAAGCGTTCCTGTTAAAGCGGTACGTATGGCAATGAAAAACTTTGTTTTCTTTTGGCATTCCGTTCGTTTGAGAAGTTCACTCTTGAATAAAGAAATAACAAGAATAATAATTACAACTTTACCACCAGAGAGCAGCACAAAAGCGGAAACAGAGCAGGCCTCTGTTAATTATGCCAGCCCTTTTCGCGTTTCCGATTTTGCTAATTAAGAAAGAATTGGGATGAGGCATGATAAAGCCGGCTGGAAAACAAAAATTACATACTCTGTACACCAGCTTGATAAGATAAACTTAATTAGAAGTTCTCCTTGCAACACATTCGTCTTCTATGTGAGTATAGTCAGTTTTCGAGCATTTTAGTGTAGCTGCCCCTAAAAACATGGTGTTGATTCTAGACAGGACTAGCATTTTTATTTCTAAGTCTTTGAAATCCATATTCAAATAACTGTATTTCATGAGAACTATTTTATTATTTCAAAAGAAAAACGACCTGATGTTTTACCCTCACATAACATTCTCTACTCACATCTGAATGAACTAATCTTATAAACGTTTATTCTTCAATCTACTTCGTGATAATGAGATTTGTTTACATTTCCTTGTAGGAACAATGGGAATAGCAATACAGTCAATTATGCAATAGTTAAAGTTTTAAGAGGTGGTTGCTAATTGATGTCTTTGAATTTCCGTTCCATGCACTAGATCGGCCGGCAGAAGGAAAATAAAACACAAAGGAATAAAGTTGTCATTTGAGAAAAATATGGGTATTGCAACCTTCAAACGAATATCAAGGAATATCTCGGAAATTGTTAGCTCTGCCTATGCCCTTGTACTTATTTCCTTGTAGGTGCAATGGGAACAGGAATACAGTAGATTAAAAAACAGTTCACTTTTTAAGAGTGGTCGCTATGTGACAGCTTCGAAATTCCACTCCATTTGCATGACTAGTAGGGAAAAACGAATGATGGATTATTTCAGAAAAAATATGTATTACAAAATTCAAACAAATATTAAGGAATGTCTCCGAAATTATCCCTACACAGAAATACTTACGCAAATTCTATTATTTAACAGATCTAACTTAGTTTAAAATAGTTTAAAAACATGATTATTTAATCAAAATCGTTGGAGCAATTTTTGGTATTTCACAATTTTCAAAAAAAAAATGTTTTATATAAGACTATTTGGAATGCAGATTTTTCTTTTTTCATCCATAGAAGACGCTGAAGTTAATGCCTTGTTTTCGAATATGGAGGCCTTATGATTGAAGACAATCCATTAACAAACACTGTTATTATGGATGCCAATTTCATATGTGAATGTAAAGGCAACTTGTGATAACAGAGAAAATGTGCCTCCAATTCTAATGGTCTTAATATTACAGCTATCAATTAGAGAAGAAAATAACATTAATAGGATTGTCAAACGAATAAGGTATAGGTTATTATCAAAGTTTATTTTACGGTTTGTTAAATCTGTATTTAATGTTTTGATAGCGTGTTTTGTGATTTGTTAGAATATAAAATCTGGCTTTTGTTGCCTAGTAACTACGAACTACATGATCACTGATTATCATAGTAGTAGTTGTATTCATAATAGTTTTGTGAATATGCAATAAAATTTTCAGCTTTCTAGAACGTATTTTTTTGGTCTGCATTAAGTTTCGCTCTTGAAACTTTACACATATCTACAATAGAGTTCCACTGACTTGAGCTAATTGGAATCAAACCTTCTTCGGATATAGCCGAAAGATTTACTGTCTAAGTGTCTACTCCTACAGTATTTATTTCTCGTTTCTCTGTGCTAATAATTCCTTGAAAATACCAGTTTAAACTTAATCGTTATTTTCTCCAGTTTTAAAATTCTAATCAAATTTGAAGCATATTTTCACTTTCTCTACTACGTATAGTAAGCAAATGAAGTATTGTATTTCACCCAAAATTTCGATATCGAGATTTCACCGGAAATACATGTTTTGAGCCCTCCCTGAATTCAAAAGAAAGTATTTTAAGAAGAAAGTCCGCGCGCGCGTTTACGTGTGTTGTATCTCTGTGTCAGTCTGTCAGTCTGTGGACAGCATAACTCAAAAACGAAAAGTCGGTTAAAAGCCAAAGCTGGTATTTAAGTTTAATATATTTCAAGGATGCGACTCGAAGATTTTGCACAAAACTGCTCTACCCTAAACTACCCTTTACATGGAAAATTTTTCCAAAATTTTACTTTTCTTGATAATGGCTTTTACGATTTTGATTAAAGTGCCATATGTTTAAGATATTTTTATGACAAATGAAATGTATATTTTGAATTTTCTAGCTATGGCCCACGTAGTGATATTTACTCTGGACGACTTTTGCATAACTCATAAACCGTAAGAGATAGACCAAATCTTACTATACAACAAATATAAATCTCGCTAAAACACAGAATCAATGCCCAAATAAATTATTTGTAGAGTTAAACATTTTGGTGATATTCCTTGTCATTTGCGTCAGTTTCAGAAAACAAACTTTCATCAAGTGCAACGGAATCTCAAAGCTTTAGATTTGACTACCGCTGAAAGCCTACTATATTCCCGTGTTTCCTTGGCACCTACAAGGAAATGAGCAATAAGATTTGTGCAAGTGTTTATCTCTACTAACATGAAGAAGATATAGGAATAAGAGACTGTAAGAATGGTTAGTACAAGAGTAGAGCAAGCCATGAGAGTGCAAGAATCAGATTTTTCTATGTAAAAATTCAAAAAGGCATTTTATGATATGAAATAGCTGACTTCACACAACACCCTTTTTGGCAAGGAATACGTTTAACTCTTGATGTTGCCTCTCGTGAGGAAATTCGTTGTAACAACGATGAAGTTAACGGCAGAAAAAGGGTTTCGAATTATATCCACGTGGTGGCATATATCGAGAGCTGCAACGATCTTGACAACTAGAGTTTCCTGTTGCTTAACATGGTTACAGCTGACAGACATGATTTGATAATAGAGAGATAGGTGTCTCGTAACGCCGTTAGTATTGATCCCAGCATCCCCCGCGAAAGACAGTCCCTTAATATAATTAAGAGGGAATGCTGCATGAAACCGTTACCTACTTAGAATCACAGCCCTTATCATGATGAATAACATCTCTTGCTTCTCCATTTTAATTATGTAAAAGGCGCATGCGCATAGCTAAACTTTTCCGAGCTTGGTTGCATACCTCTCGAGTTGAAATGTTCCACTAATGTAATTTTCAGCGTTAAAGTGGAGACATCTTTTGTGAGTTTACGGTGACCACTCACTCCTTTAGCCCGGAGTTTGTTTGCTCTGCCCGGAAACCAGGAGCACAAGTTTACACACTACCAGAGCGAGTTTCATAAAAGCTTTCATATCGCGAAATCAGAAATCATGAGAGCAGAAGTTTTAGCAGTGCAAGTAGTGCAGTACAACTTGGCGCGTTCGCAAACTAAATGAATTTTATGAGAATACCTTTTACTTCATGAATGTGCTGGAGGCTGCTACAATTGTGAACTATAGGCTTTTGTTCTCTAGCTCCACGTAGGTGATAATGACGATGATATAGCTTTAAGGGACACTGGGAGTGAAATTTGAAAATTCCACATTGCTTGATAGATTTACTGTATTTGTATTAATATGAGAATAGAATGTACACCAAATTTCATTAAAATTGGATAATTCGTTTATGATACATAAATTATTTTATGAATTTAAATGCACATTTTCAAAATGTGACTCGCGTCTATTGACTTTTCAAAATTAGTTCATATTGTCAGAACTGGTACTCTAAAACATGGGTAACAATTGTATGAAGAGATAATTCAAATACGTTTGCTGATTATGCTGTACATAATTTTTTATTAACAAAGAAAATTTAATCTTAAAAATTATTGATTTTTTCATACAAAAACAAAGGTTTTTGGAATTCATGTTAACGATAACATCAATATTGAATCACAGTTTTGTTTAGCTGCTATTTATGAATACTTTTGGAAATTTTCATTGAATTTGAAGCAAAACTCAGGCACGAGCTTCTTTTGAAATATGCAGAGATGTAGTTTTGAGAAAAACAGGCTTTTATATAAGAACATGGTGTGTACGTTAAGGGCAGAGCACTATTTGAAAGGGCAGTAATGACCCCATGGAGTGGGAAATATGAAAAATGTTAGCTGATCCAGATGCAAAGGAGCTCCAGGAACCTTTTAAGGTTAAAAAAAGGACTTTTTGACAATTTTGACCATTGTCAGATTGGGCGATATCCGGGAATTGAATCCGAAACCTCTCAAAAGCAAGTCTCAAAGTCATGGTACTCGTTACGAGTTTTTAAGGTTATTTTCATTACAACAGTAATTTTAAGAATATTTAGCTTGTCTAGAGGGCCACACAAGATCCACACTTCATTACTTGTTGGTGGTATTTTCGTTTTTCGCAGAGATCTTCCCCATGGAAGTGAATAAGGGGTCGTTGACGGAGTGGGTGAGAGTAGCTGTGTGTTGGTTTATATCTCAACCAACTTCATAAGCTCACTATGAGCTAGAGGAAAACCGCAATATGGGAAAACGATAACCGGTAAAATACACCGTTGTGTATGGCCGTAAGTCAGTTTGCATGCCTTAAAGCCATATCTGTTGCTCACGCCAAGGGTCTCCATATATCTGTAGTATACAAGTGATTTTCTGTTGTCTTTTATACGACTAAGTGTTTCCTGGATTGCATACAATGTAACTGTGGCTCGAATATTGACAAAACTCCTTAAACTTGAATATGATAAGCATGCATACTTGGCAGCTTACAAGATAGGAATTTGTAAATATTTATCTACAGGACCGAGAGTGCAAGTTAATGTATTTTACTCATGTTTTCCACTATATGTTGGTATATTTTTAAGAGAGGAGAATTTCTCCATGCCTATTTCTCAGACATGTTGCTCCCCAGGAATACAAAGTTGTTTAAAGTACGTCTTAATAACGTTTGCACAATGTTCTCTTGTCCGATATTTTTGTAGTTTCTTTTCTTTTTCCTGCTTTTGTTTTTAGTTTTCAAAACCTATCTAGTTCCAAGAAAATATACACAGTGGTTTGGAAATGTTCCACTGTGCTCTTCGATATCGGCTTAGTAAAACTGGAATGGACATTATGCTAACTTGGAACGAGTGGTATTTTTTATCTATTTCATCCATTTAGCAAAATAAAATTTTATCCAACTGCCCATTTTCGTTGAATACTTCGTTGCGACTGTATTAAGCAGTGCTTTTGATAAAATCACACACGTGTACGAGAAGGCTTTTGATTTGACAAAAATCGATATAAAAGATATTCCAGAGATAGAAATCTGATGTATTACACTCACATGACATTTTCTACTCTTCCACAAACTATTCTTACCGACACCTAATTTGGTAAGAATAGTTCACGTTAGTAGAAAAACATTTATAGAAATTATCTTAATACTGATTTTCTTATAGATGAAGGGGAATTTAGTAGGCTTTAAGTAACAGTCAAATCTCTTGAAAGTGGTTGCTGTAAGATGACCTTGAAAATCCATTCTCCTTGTATGATCAAGAGATAAAATATAATAACGGCTTCTCAATTTACAACGTCTAGAAGTCTTGCAAAATTCTGACAAACAAGGAATATCTCCAAAATTGTTCACTTTACATAAAAGATCATTTATCATAAATTGTGTTTTATTAACATCTAAAAATTTTGTATAGCAAGAACTAGTCAATCTCTTACGCTGTACCGGTTATGCAAAAGTCATCCAGAGTAAACAGGGCTACATGGCCACAAAATTTACATTTCATTTTCCATAAAATATCTAAAATAGGCATATGGGATTTTAAACAAAATCGTTAGCCATTTTTTAGAAAATTGAAATATTCCACGTAAAGGGTGGTTTAGAGTAGAGGAATTTTCTTCAAAATCTTCGTGTCACATTCTTGAAAAGTATTAAACTGAAATACCAACTTTGGTTTTTAACCGACTTTTCTTTTTGAGTTATGCTGTCCACAGACACAAGACACAGACACCATTTTTTTCTATAACTGCTTTGTTGGATTCAGAGGGCCTCAAAACAAATCGCCGGTGAACTCTTGACATCGAATTTTAGGATGAAATACAATTCTTCCTCTATTTACTATACGTATTAGAGAAAATACAAGCATAACTACTAGTCCAATTATTTGTATTCACTTTCTTTATAAATTAGATTTGTGTTTAATTTTGAAGAGGAAATGACACTTCGTTGGCATTTAAAAATCTGTCTTTGATAAGATTTACTAGAGATGAATATCTAGGGGTGGTTATTTAAAACCATACAGTGACCCAATATAAGATGTGCTTGTATCAATTAAACGGCAAAGCAATACGTTTTCTGCGTTACGTAGTAGCATGATTAAATACGCCCCATATAGCCTCTTCATCCACAAGGTTCATTCGCTGGAGAATCGCACAAAAGACTTTCCAAGCTGTCCTACAGCAGCAATCACAGACAACAATCACAAACTCGCTCGGAGAACAGCACTATATTTAATTCCAAAAGCGCACTCACTAACTTATCTACTAATTTTACTCTCAATAATGCACGTTTATACAGCCAATAGAATTTTCCATAGAGATACGGAATGTTTGACAGTAGGGAAGAAGGGGAAACTTCCAGAAAATTCTGGTCATGTAACGACAGCGCTTCTGGTGTTAACGGTGCGCCAGATCGCTACTTATCTTTGTGTATCTCTAACTGCCAGGTGTCGACCTCCAGAAAGTTACGCCAAATATTTTATTATGTAGAATGCTATTCTAATTTTACTGTATTTTATTACAAATATTGACTTTCATAGTTGGCATGTGTACCATTGAAGATAAAAACGTGCAAACATCGTGAAGTGCTTCTCCTAATGTGACGCCTGACGCGACGCAAAACAAATGTCTGTCAGAGCCAGGCTGCTTCACGACACATGCTGGGCCGGCGAGCGTGCCTAATAACAATGGGAGCTGTTACACAAAACGGGCTTTATCCAGAACTTTTGAGAAATATCTGGTCACATGATCGCCGGCGTGTGTGTAGAAGCGAGAAAGGTCCATGTGGCGTCTTCCCTCTATACCAGGCGAGTCAGCTGCCCCTTATTTTCCAGTTTTATGCAATCCGCATTTATACTCTAACATGAAAACATGAGCCCCTACGCTATGTTCTATCATGGCATTTGAGGGTGGCCTACCTTCCAAAATGTAAGGGGTAGCTGACCCACACGAAACAGCAGAGGAGCAAGTTTACGGTTACAGACATAAGCCGGTCAGTGCGTCGGTGAGTGGCGGCGCCGTGGCCGAGCGGTTAGCGCGCTCGCCTACCACCTAGGCGGCCCGGGTTCGATCCCAGGGACCCGCATGTGGTATTCGTGGTGGACGAAGCGGCGTCAGGGCGGGTTTTCTCCGGGTGCTCCGGTTTCCCCCGCCATCTCATTCCACCGGTGCTCCATCTTCATTCCATGTATCATCAGTGTCACCGCCTGCGGTGCCGTAGTAGTAAAAGCGGGCGTTAAACACTACAACAACAACGTCGGTGAGTACAAGACAGCTGTGTGTGTCGTGAAAAATATGTCGGTCGTCGTGAAGAAGATTCTAACAGGCGTCGGTTGAAAGTAACGGTGAAAATGAGAGAAGGAGAAAATGAACAAAGACACAGTAAGTAAAATGTGTGAGCTGTGACATCACGAAAAACTGTAGACTTTGTTAACCACGAGAAGAAAATTGTATTTGTGGTGAAATTTTAAAAGACAATAAAGTGGCAGAAAAATAACCGAAAAGGATTTTGTAAGGCTGTCATGATAGTTTTAATGCCTTGGCGGAAGTACATAAAACATTCTAAACAACAAATAGGAACCTTAGGTTGCTGCTCGAAGCATAAGTAGTGCATACTCTTACTTTAAATTGTTCTACATTAACACTCCTGTTAATTCCTTTCTCGACTAGGTTAATCAGATCCATTTTGTAGCAATTACTTAAAGGGGGTTCAGCTCCAAACGTCGACAAAGCGACCTGAGTATTGTAGAGCTGCGATACACAGCAGTGATATGCTAAATACATACTGTGTTGCATCAAGAAAGAATCCTGTCCAAAAAGGGAAGAAAGGACTACTTTAACGACACCCTACATTAGCTTAATGACTTGGTGGACTTGCCCTATCTCGTTCACCTTTAGACTCCATCTTCTCGGAGGAGTGAAGCATCCTATCTCGTCCCCATCATCAGGGTCCCCACCCTACGTCCCCGTCTGATCTCCGATACATCACTTGGTCAACTGCGCCACCTGGATTACTGCTGAAAGAACGGCGATCCGTCAGACTCTGTGACAGAGACACTTTCTCCTTTACTCTCTGATTTTCCCTCAGGGCACACAGGAACATTATTTCCCGTTTGTTTTCTTCTTTCTTTGTTTCAATTTGCTTTCGTCACTATCTATTTTACGGGCATTTCCACTAAAGAGCCTGAAAGGCAAATAGAAGTTTAGTAAGTTAATGAAATAAACACGAAGGATAAGATTTTATTGCTTCTCTGGGTGAAAAAACGTATTTGCATAGCTGTCGTGATTAGCCCGTAAATTAAGCGCAATTAAAAGTGTGAGCACTATATGCAGGTGCAGTTAACCCAGTAAATATGATTCTCTGCCTGTAGTTAATATATTAATATAGATTACTTATTGTTAGATACAGGATGTTAAAAACAAAGAGTCCGATATTGCAACAACAGTTGGGATCGGCCATAATTAGAATAAATGTTCCTATAAACATATGTTCGGAAACAAATACTTCTTGAGATATGAGCCATATGTCCCCATAGCCAAAAACCTAATGGACTGACTTGCGGCGAACGGGGAGGCCATGGTACTGGACCTCCTCGACCAATACAGGATATCCACTTGTTGCATGAATTACTACTTATTATACAGGCTGTTACGGGTTATAAGTGCATACCTTCATAATGATTATCTTGGTGTGTATGTACTTCGGTGCAGTAGATATCTTTTGGCAGAAAACAATTACAAAGTTTGCTACATTATGTTTTGTCTGCACGATCGTATATACTCCGAAAAATTAACAACGCTTGCTATATATACTATCCAGTTTGCTTTACACGCTAATGGTCAAGGTTAGCGTGAGCTCCTTGGCCTTGCAAAAAGCATTGAAACTCGGCTCCGATACACCATTCGTTACCACGAGACCTCATGCCTTTTACATTACGGCTACTTATATTAGAGGTACCAACCAACCTGAGCACATACTACTTTAATTTCGCAAATGTTACTGCAATATTGTTGATTACTAGTGCAAATATCTGTACTTTTACACCAAATAGCCTTGTTATTTATTAAAACCACATCAACCAAACGAAATATCATGCCTTCCATGTGCAAATTTACAACTCTGCACTTTTCCTTAAAAATTACAGTTTCAGAGCTCCTCAGTCTTATGCGTTACCAAACCCCAGTATATAAAACATCTATGTTATAACTAAAGCTCTAATTTAATGTTCTTCGTGGCCAGCAGAAATACATTTCGTTGCATATTTCACATCCCATACCTTTTAGAGAACATTTGTGTTCTATATCAGGAAATAAGATCAACACAGTGAATATTTCGCAAATGTTTGCAAGTTTTGTTAGTATCTTATTTTCAAATAATTTGTTTGCATGAAAATTGAGCATCTCTGGTTCGCACTAAGGGATAACGCTGAAAAGAAGAATAAAGGTATCTAAACACATAGCATGCCATGCAGCTTTTGTCTAGCAGTGTTAGTTCGAACTCTACTGCGCAAATAGGAACCCTGAGTAAGCAATACTGTGTAATGGACAAAATTAATATCAACAGTTGGTATGTACTGTTCCTAGAATTGATACTGGGAAATTGAGTAAATAATGCATTATGCTTTTAGTTGGGACGGAATAGCTTTATCAAAACCCATTCCGTAAAGCCGAATAGCATCGACATTGTTATGAAGAGAAACCCATGCACGAGAAATACACATGCCTCAATACTGGGATGGTTTAGAAAAAAAGAGCATCAGGAAAAAGCCCAAAGGAACAATCGAAAAATAGAATAAATCGGAATGGTTTTGTGTGGGAATTGGCACTTTGATTGCTTTCAAAACACGGCGTTTCTGGCGAATCTATCGTTTGAGAGTTGGATCTATTACATTTAAAATCCGTTTTACTATGCAATATATTACATTCACATGATTTTTGCACTCGCTTTTCTTTTACGTGACACATACACATATTCTTCTCTACTCGCCCTTCAACACACAATGCATAGATACTATTTTCAATGACTGAAATAGAAATGCATAGTATTACATTCTCCCGGTTTTCTCTACTCGCTTTTCTTTTACAATACTTTTCTCTCTCTACTCCCACTCCTACATACAATTCAACAACTTTCTAAATATTTGATAAAGAAACTGCACTAATTAGATTCACATGGCTTTCTCCACACCTTTTTATTTTACGTAACACATTCGCATGTATTTCTCTTCTCAATCTTCTACAAAAAATCCATACCATTCTATTTAATGGTGTCATTAAACAGAAAATGATTATCCGGACCGTGGGCCGTGGTCTAATAGAAAATCCCCTTCCAAACGTTTCGTTCAAAGCTGCGTTGAATATCCTCATTAATGTGACCATAGTACCCTGCTAGTCTCACTGGTCTCAGGTGAGTCAGCTATCCCTCATTTTCCAGTTTTATGCAATCCGCATTTTATACTGTAACTTGAAACCATCAGCCCCTATGCTAGGTTCTATCCAAGTATTTGGCATTTACATAAACGGAATGTTTAATTCTGAAGTTCTGAGGTAGCTCAGTTGCAACGACACACGATTCGTAAGTAATCCATCTGCAACTACTGTACTTGTGTTTTTTTTTTATCGTGTAATATTCACAAATGACATTGACTCAACAATTATTGTATTTAAAGTTATGTCAAAGAGTAATTGTTTCATTTCCATTTTATGGTATTGCATATGAGGATATATCTCGTGGTATAGAAGCCGAGCTGCTTGTACACTAGCTCTTGCTTCTCGGTAGATCGAAAGCATACAGTATACGCGTGGAGAATAGAGTCGACATTCATAACAACATACTGCATCATGCCAGTCCCCTGGGTCAGAGTTCTATTACAAAATGCAGATAACCAAAGAATGATTTAAGGTATGTCCTGAACCTTCAGCGACCTTAAAATTAGATTGTTGTGAACTTGGTTTACAAGATTTGACGGGCATAAAAAATTTTACTACTTCGAGATGCGAACCCGTCTTCACGGCGTTAGCACACAAGACACTATTTGGACGCTTGGCTGAAAGCACATTCCGAGTTCATTCGCAGAACGTGTATGCCTGGCGCTATGCCATTGGCACTTCGCGGATTTTTTGTGTAATTGAATCTTTTAAGACATCTTTCATCCTTTGCTGGGCGTTTTAGTATTATTACTTGGATGGTAAAATCTGTTAGACTTGTTATTCGATATACCGGACGCCAAAATTGAAACTGTTATTTAATAATATATGTGTTTTAACTGTGCGGACCCATGGTGGATGAGACGTACCTACAATTTCTTGCAACGAATTCCAGGTTTAAGTGCAAGAATCCGTCATTACGCTTTTAGTTGATATTAGTGTATTCATATGATAGGTCCATTTTAGCAGGAGAAGTTACTGAATTAAGTTGCTATGAAATACGGAATTCGCTCTCAGTAAACAAATTATATGCTACTGACGTGTGCTGCAAGGAGTGTGTTCTGTCCCTTAAACCACTGTTCCTCTAAGTCCTGCGCATTTGTCTATCTAAAAACGTCAAGAAATACTTCTTAACAAGCGCAAAACTGAACTAAGGTGTACATGTCTACCTTACAAAAGAAAAAAAAAAAAAAGGCGACTGACTCACCTGCTACATATATTTATTGTGTGTGTGTGTGTGTGTGTGTGTGTGTGTGTGTGTGTGTGTGTGTGTGCGTGTGTGCGCGCACGGGCGTGGGTGGATGTTTGCAGGTGTTAGGGATGCAAGTGCAGATATTTGTATGGTAATTGAGGACAGTGTAATGAACAATATTACATATATATTTGCTTCATTTGCGAAATAAATTTTACTCATTATGCGCTGTATGTTTTCGGGTTAACTAAAACTTCTAAAAAGGAGTGCATAACTCAGAGTGGAGTGGTCTCGTAATAGCGAATGGTGTGCCGGAAGTATGTTCCGATGTTTTCAGTAAGACTAATGATCTCATCCAACCTAGACCAGTGGGTCACGCAGTGAGGTGGGAAACAAAACGGGTAGTCTATACGACGGCGTTCATTTTGCGGCGTAGTTATGACCATTTAAAACATTCAGATATTAAGATTTGTGCGAAAACTGTCAGACGAAGAGAAAAAAACACACCAAAGAAATTACATATAAAAAGGTACCAATTTTCAAATATCTACTTCTGTTATACAATGAAAAGGAAAATCTCGGACATTGCGACATAGGGGTACATAGGGCTGCTGTGACTATCACCCCCAGAACGAAGGGATGAAGCTGAGGAACCACCAGGCTACTGACCACATAGAAACGCTGATATTTTTGACAGTTCCATGTTAGAAGGCCATGAACGAATCATCGACCAAGTATACCTCCATTGTTCACAGATTGTACTTCTTTCTTAAGCAAACGATCAACTCATCTGCCCACAATCACTGTACGCGAGAAAGCTAAAAGCTAAAGGAACACATGAAGGATGAGAAGGAAATAGAATGAAAAGTAAAGTTTGGAAAGGAAGTCTGGTAAATTAAAAACTACCCCAGCATCGCATACCTATTTGGGAAAACCAAACAAAAAAATCGAAGGTCAGAGTGGGTGTTCAACAGAAATCAACCCAGAACATCCTAAATGCGATCCTTACACTTTACCACTGTATTTTCCTCAACATAGAACTTTACTTGCTAATGGCTTCCTATTTCTTGAAAACCTCGACTTTTTCTGTTGATATTTTGCATTGATTTTATATATGAAAATTATTTATTACAATTACGTATCTAACATTTCTTCATAAAATTATTACTCTTATCAGCAAATAATTTAGTTTAGTTCAGAACTATTGCTGATGAGCTAAAAACCCTTATTTTTGTCAGCGCGTTTAAGGGTTAATATTTTAATTGGTATTAAACTTTGTCTCATAGTACTGTAGTTTTGGGGTTGTTTAGCTGTTGCGAAAATGATAACCACCTTAGGGTGGGCATGTCCAAGTACAAGTGCTAAGAGGTCAGTGCTGTTACGACAATCACGTGGTAGGAATGTTGGTATGTAATCAATATGCACTGTAGTAACAATTACAGCACTACCATAACCCCATTAAGCTGAGTGATAGTCCATTATGTTTTAGATGCAAAGTGTATCAAGCGACCTATAACGGAAACAGGGAGTGTCAAGTTAGTGTCTGCTGTACGTCCTCAATCTCGCCCTGACATAATCATAGCTCCAGAAGGGATTACTAGAAGGGACTGCGTCACCTCTGCCACATACGAGACTATTAAGATAAGAGTTTCAGGCACATGGAGAAAAACGCCGCCAGTTCGGGACATTGACAGGGTATAACTGCCTCAATGCGATTTGTATCTTATAAAGTAATCTTTAACATTTTACTACTATACTTTAGTTTTATTATACTTATTAATAGATGTTTTACATGACAGAGGAGTTATAATTTTGAAAATCTAAAAGTACCATCATATTATTTAATTCATATTACACAATAGTCTATTATGCAACGAAAGCAGAGACTTCGTAAAACGAAAACACAAATTGAACTTATTGGAGTATTATTTGTAACACTAACATTAATTATTAAACTCAGACGAGTTATTTGATTGAACATACGAGAATCGTTATTTTGGATTTCAGCTGTGTGGGAATGTAAACAGATACCGACACATTGATTATAAGCGAATACTTTGATTGGTGGTTGGCAGTGTCGTTATGATCAAGTGCACCTCTAATTAGTGCAAAGCAATATTGGTACGAAAAAGCGGATATAAACATATTCAAGTATAAATGTAATAAAATGTTGTTAAAACGATTTAAATATTTAAATATCGGTATTGTAAGAACTTACCCCAGTGCACAAATTATGTCATATGTTGAGCAATTTAAAAATGTAGGAGAAGCCCATATATCAGTTTGAGTTAAAAACCTTTTAAAGATTTTGTTGAAACTTGAATAAGATTGGTTACAACCTACAACGTGTAGAACATTTTAACGAGCAAAGCTGTAATAAAAAAGTCAAATTCTAATAAAATGTCATCAGGTCGTGTGATCATGAGTATTTATATGGTTACATAAGCCTTAAAAGGCCCCAAGAACAAAAGTAACTGAAGGATGTAACTGTAGTTGAACATTCAAAATAAATTTAGCATAAAACTTCTACATAATCCTTAGCATTTGCCCCCTGAAAACTATATTCAAAGAAGAGATATAATACTAAAGAACTCCTAGCACAACAGTGGTAAGCGAGGGCTTACCGCACGGCCGCTCGTCACCACCTCTGTCTACTAAGGCGTCATGAGTGGGGTGCAATATTGGAGAGTGGGATGTGATCAGCACCCGAGCCCTCCAGGCCGATTATACGGCCTTTGCAACCGGACCGCTACTTCTTTATCAAGTAACTCCTCAATTGACCCCTCCAGGACCTAATGAGGCTGAGTGCACCCGGTGCCAGATCTCCCAGCGGGGGAAAATTCCCTACGTCGCGTGACACGATTCATTTTGGATATTTGGATTTAGTGTTCCATTCCTACGTTTAACAAAGCCTCATATGCCAACCAATCATGGTCAGTTTCAAGGATGTTATTTGATCCAATGGAACTTTAGCTTGTTACTGAAGCGTTATGGTATCAATATGCATTAGTATTAATAATCTACATATTCCTATTCTACTTTTAATAATTCGCATTTAAATAGTGGCAATTTCTAAATAAACTATGCTCTTGAACAAAATATGTCTACTGGTTCTAATTTTAACTTATTTTCAGCATTTCCATATAACCTGTGTTGGCAGTATTGATTACTATTCCGTAAAACATTCGATTGTTCATTCACTTGACACTATGACAAGGTATGGAGGAAGTGCCAAGCACCTCGACCAATGAAATCATTCATACCTATGCCCCAACCAGACGTTCCCCGGGAGGGACGGATAAGATGAGGGGGTACAAAGGTTGGCCGGACTGTGGGCAGACGACAGCAGAGGACAGAATCCCCAACAATTACAAATTTAAACTCACAGCTGATGGTTTGTACAACCGAACCGCCTTCTTCTGAGGCTTATTCATCCCTGAAGGATTTGGACTTGGTGACCTGCCCCGCTTTCAAGGACTAGAATTTACAGAAGGCAATCAATACACCTTTCGGGCATGTCAAAGCTCCCACCAACACTTGGAATCTAAAATAGCCACCAGGATGAAAGGCGAAAGGAAACTCTTTAGGGACCCCTAAAAGATACTATGGGTGAGCAAGGTCGGCTGTAGGAATCGAACCCACCACCTGAATACGACCACCTGGACGAAGGTAATCGCACAAGCGCCTGTGCTTCCTCCCACTTTATTCCAGCACTTTATTCTGTTATGAGGAATTTGCCCCAATGCCTAGCTGTATTACATGCTGCAGGCAGACTCCTACTGGGCACAAGTATCCACTACACTCTGGTTCGCACCCGAGCTGGAACAGTGATCTTACAACTGACAATGATGGTTTATTTTAAACACAGACAAAAAACTATTTATATATTGTTACATTTTATCTGTATAATAGTGTTATAATTAATTTCACTTGAGGTTACAAATTTGTTACCAATAGTGTTATGAAAAAGGAGTTTCAGAAAAGACTTCTGGGTCACAGTCATAGGAAGACAGTGAGGGAAAAATAATACCTTAAGTTGTGTATTTGGGTATTCGCCCTTCTTAATTGATTTCTAAATTGCCCATGTATTTCACTAGCTGTTAATTCGTTTACCAATCTCAGCTATATGTGTAATAAAAAGTTAGCCAAATGGTTGCGTTCCCATGACAACATAACAAACAGATTAGCTTGAAGGCACGTCATTCCCAGTGTACTATCTGCGAAGTGAGAGGGAAAAAGAAAATCAGAACGGGGCTTCGCAGGCATGCTCGTTTCCGAGTGATTAGCTCTGCCGGCCTATGACAGCGATTTTATAAGCTTGCTCGTCCATCTGGCGTCCAGGCCGTCTGCTACAATTTCCTCTACGGATGGAAATAAGAGAGTAGGGGGGAAATATGTATAGCTGGGAAAGAGCGGCTGGTGTTAGAAGTGGCACATAACAGAACAGAGCTGCCTGTCAGGGGCAATAGTGCAGAACACGTCTGCTTTGCGGTGCGGTATACCTACAGGGGAAACCGCTAACACGGTCTAAAAGATTATGTTACTGGAGGCTGTCAAATATATTATAACCAGAGGTCAAGCATTTTAAAACGCCGTAAAACAATGAACGTGAAAATTTGAGGCATAAAAGCCTGTCCAGCGGGAGCGTTTATTCCTTGTTCTGAAACTTCAGAATCACAATAGCAAAAGTTGTTTAGGTCCTGAAGAATTGTCTCGTACGGACAGTCTTTGTATTTTAAGTTTCAAAACCCAATTAATACTTCTATACAAGCTATAATAGAAAATCTAAACAACAAATGCCTTTGTCTTTTGCTCTGTAAGATGATGCTATTGGTGTATTAAAACATACTGTGAAAAAATGGCAATTTGACAAATCCCACGTCTGACACCATGTCACAAAGCTATATAATCAGTCTAGAGTCTACAGTCTTTCGTAATATAACAAGTCACAACAGCTTACTTCCGTAACCTTTATTCAGTCCTTCACTGTCTCTCTTCACTTTCTCTGTCTCTCATATAATCCGACTGTACAATCACTCGACGCTCGTTAAATCTTCTGCACGACGCACCGCAGACATACCTGTTGCGCACTCGCTACACACTGACTCATGTCTGTATCTCTCACTATCTGCTATTTCCTCGTCTCCTTACATACATGACGTCACACGGACCTTTTGTGAATTGCCAGCGATGACGATTTTCTCTCGAAGGCTCGGGAGAAAATCCCTTTTGGTTCTGCCGCTCTGCTTGTTAGTCACGTACGTACAAACAATCGCGCGATGCAGCCTGCCTTTGGCACCTTTGTTTGCTCGCCAGCCTGTTATATGGTGGGAAGTAGCCTAGTTTTGCGCTACGCCTGGCATCACGGTATGAAGCATACGGTATTAATACAAGAGGAGCATTTAAAAGTTTTCAACAGGCGTCCTGAAGTCCAAACTATTGATGGAATTCAAAAAGTTATCTACACAATCCTTCGAAATACGACCCGCTTGTCTCCACATACAGTTGCAAATGGTGCAACCCCTTACCAAAACCACCACGGTACTGAGATCAAAGTATTGTCAACAGAGCTGAATTTATAGCCTGAGTAATGTCCTGCACTCATTTAAACGATTTTCCAGCCATTTCTTCTTCCTAATTCAAGGCTCTAGAATTGGAATTCGTCTGTATCCATCCTTCGTAAGTGTTTTAAAGATCTTTCTCCGTATTTATGAAAAAATGTAGTTCCAATATTTTCTATAAAAATATCGATGGTTTTACCAGCTATTGACAGAGGACCTAACTCAGCAGACGGTACGACTATGACTATCCAAAGTTAAACTTACACTTAACCGTGTTTTGATAGTTTGAGGTTCATTTTTGCCAACTGAACTGGTTATTTTTGTGCTCATTATTGTCCAACAATGAAGCAGCTGGTTATAAAACCTTTCGAATGTCCCTCGTAAGACGGATTAACACCTGAACGCAAGGTTACAAAAAACTACTGAATAATTTAAAACAAAATATTCCATCATGAGTACCCTTTAAATACTTCATTACAAGGGACGAGATTAAACAAGATTATGTCGATTTTGGAGGGACCAAGTTTAGCTTTGCATCTGGATACAAGTCAGAACGCATAATCCTTCTGTCAGAGAAGAGTGCCAATTAAAATTGATGGAAGCTTTTAACATATGGAGTACAGTTCATCGACTCAATGATTGAAATAGCATTTTTGGTGAATAGAACTTTCAAAGATGATATACCCAGTGATGTATTTGCTGCAAGCACTTCATTGAGAATCCTTATCACTTCCACAGTGAACTTACAATGCTTTGTTCATACCAACCCAGCATCATTGTTCATCATTAAAATGTTCACCCATATTTCTGTCCTGTGTTGTTTCATAAATGTTCAATCTTGGTGCGTAATTTAATAACTACCATTACTTACCGTGACGCCAACTAGTAGTACGATAATTTTAAACCAAAAGGCATCCCATAAGTGTGACATTTATTCATGTGCGAAATATTCCGTAGATGGGAGAAGCGATTGTTAATGGGCACACATGAATCTGGAAGTTTTCTCTGATGGTTAAAATAGTTTTCTTCAAATTTTGCATACGATACACTAACGGCTTTGTGTGGTTACACATATATACATCAAATTACATGATTTAGAAATGTCGAATAACCGATTACACTGTTGTACAACTGTCTAGACTTCATTACAATTCCTCTCCTCCACGCCGCCCTATGCGCGTGTTTTGTTGTCTAATCTTTGTTGTACCACCTTCAGTGACCGCAGTTCAGCACGTATTCATGTAATTACGAGTTTTCGAAGCCAAATATCATACTTTTCAAGTAAAAAGCTGAAGTAAATGTAAAGGCATGGTGTGATGAAAACAAAGCAAATCATTGATCAAGGGCGTTGAACGTTATCTGGTGTGAAAATAGTGTAGAAAAGCAATCACAACCAAGAAGACAATAGTGCCTTGTCACGAATGAAATGGTTGAAATTATGGTCATATGTAGCCGGCTGGGTTCATAGAATTACTCATCTTTCAGGATAAGGGAAAAGACGAAAATAGCTTACCTAGGTAATTCACGTAACCGAGATTCAAACTCGAGATGTCTTGAATGTGAAGCAGACACGCTACCCCTCCAAGACAGGGTGAGCATAACTGTTGTGATTAAACAGCTGAACATACCAGGGATTGCAACCTATGATTTCTGAACATACCCTGCTCATGCTAAAAGTCTACATTTCCAGTAGATGATATTCATAATGTATCACATTAAATTTGCACCAAAAAGTATCTTCTTTAATATAAGTGAGAAGCAAATTAATTGTGATAGCTTTGTATATTTTTCGTTGATCTGTGTATGAGACACACACAACACCTCTGCTGTCAGATGTTCCTCCTTTGTAGGATACGAACATGATAACAATTTATGCAACAAGTGGATAATTCCGATGGTAATTGCAGTGTCCTTTATGTGACAAATCTCCTAACCCAGTGAAAGTTTAGCACTATGAAGTGTAGGAAATAAATTTCGAAATAATTTGGCATCCATAGACGACAAATGACAGCATCTCCGTATGTTCTTTCTCCCTGCATTTAATTCTTGAGGCGATAAGCCAGACAGCCATTTGCATAAGAGGGAAGTAAACAGATCTTACGAAATATGATGCAGCATATTATCAGTGCTGCATGGTAATTATAAATTAATACAGATACTTACTATATTATGTCTAATAGTAATAATATACAGAAGTTGTGCATCTTTAGGGCACTGATGACACTGTAGGTGAGTGCCCTTAAACCTACATCTCTCTTTCTCTCTCTCTCTCTCTCTCTCTCTCTCTGTGCGTGCGTGTGTGTGTGTCTGTGTGTGTGTGTGTGTGTGTGTGTGTGTGTGTGTGTGTGTGCATATTAGATCTTACAGAAAATAATACTACAAATGACTGTATCTTCTATAAGTCACAATAACTTGGATTACCGAATTACGCTAAGATCATTCTGAAAACGTCCCGCGGTTTAAAATAGTGTTACATAAATATTCTTCCACTATCTACATCAGAGATAAATGTCACTGTGTCCGTAATTCCTTTTTAAAATATAGGGGATGCAATGCAAATGAATGAACAAGTCTACTGAAAACTAGCAGCAGAATTAGTGAACATTAATCCAGCATGGTTAAGTCAAAGTATTGCTTGATGTAACTCACATTTTCATTCAGTTTTTGGTTAACTTCTTATTTTAGGAACGGAATTAGTGAAAGCTGCGCTACTGAAGGTTATAATTAAACAAACTTCTGTACGGTCTTCAATTTTACTCTTTTTGTTAAATACCCGTTCCATAAATTAAAATGTAAATAATATGACCTCGGAAAGCGACGAAAGTATTATTCCGCATGACATACAGAAATCAACAGGTGATTTTATGTTGGAGCTCCTACCTGTAAAGTCCAGAGCTAATTTTGAAAAGTAATATAATGGACCATTAAAGTAGGGTAAGTGTACAAAGCGAGAAAATAATTATTCTGATTTATGTAACTGAAAAATCGAAAGCGCACAATATTTTAACAAATTGGCAATGTGAGGAATTTCACTTCTGACTCTTTGACTTTATTCGCCCTTATAAAACTGAAGCACAAAAGGACAGTTGTGTTTTATCGTTGACGCAGTTTACAACTCGTCATGAACTTGCATCTCAGCTGTTCTGGCCGATCGTCCTTGACTCGTACTTCAGTCTTTCAGTTTTACTGTTCTGTCTCACACAATGCTGGCTTCTACGATCACACTTACCAAAATTGCTAAGCGATTATCAAATTCATATTTGAATCTTTAGGTAATACGTTTGCGATTATGTATACAACTTTACATACAAATCAGAGAAAAACTGAAATCTAAGGAATAAATGTCATACAAAATGCAAAACTAAGAGAAAAAAAGAAGCACCTGTGTGGCGCACGCCAGTGTGGTTAAAAGGAAGAGCAAGTGTGACTTAAACGTGTTGCTAGACTTTTAAAAATGTTGGGAAAAAAGTTTAGCCAAAATGATTCACAGCTGTCTGTAAAATACTTATATGACATAATTCAAAAACCAAAGCTATAATTTTCCCCTAAAAATTTGTTCCTAGAGTTACTAACCGACGCCACTGCTTGGTCCAACAATAAAGGCAAAACGCTCTACACCGCCCCCCCCCCTCCCTGCTATGTACGTGCGACTGAGAAGGTTCGTAAACTGCCTGTGAAGCTCTAGGGACGGTACATATGGACTCCACTGTACACATAAGCGTTATAAAATAGTTGTGAAGTGACTTATTAACATAAGTATATGTTTCCATTACTCTTTCAATTCCATTACCCACTAAGACAATTGAAAATGTAATTCAAAATAATTAAAATAGTTAACATTTGCAATTTAAATATTAATATTAATAACCTTCAAATCATCCAAAGTTTACCCATTTTACCTTCTAGGTTGATAAGCATTTTCTAGACAGTACTGCATCTTAATTATCAAGAACTCCGTAGAAATATTACAGCGACACAGCAATTGTGAATCGTATTGTAACAAAATTGGCAAAATTCGACGTCCTGTAACCTATCTAACACTTTATTGTGGCGTCACATAACCTCCTTCAAGTTCTTTCCATGTGCACGTGCGCAATGACTCAGCAGAATTAGTGAGAAGCTTCTAGACCTTGCTGGTGTTATTACTTTTTGATCACATACAGTTGCTATTTGCCCTGTAATCTCGCACCTTTATTTTGTGTTTTACCAACATTAGTACGGTCATGTACACACACAACCACTCGACGTATCCATGATCACCCGATCTCCTCTCGTCCGTATATTTTTGAACGACCCAATGACACAATGTTTTAATCTTTGTCGATGAGAGATGTTACAGAAGAGAAGAACTGTAACTTTGACATATTTTCTCAAAACTACTAAACTCTACAAGAGCTGCTTGTGTTTATATCCATACCTCCCTTTCCCCTTGCGCTTCCTAAATATATTATTCCTCTACGCCTCAACGATTCGCTATATGGGAATTTTTCAAGTCATTCTAATTCAGTGGTGTCATTGAAAGGAAACCGGGTTGTTACTTTTTTCCCTTCCTAGTTACCTTCGCTAGTGACGTAATAGATATAAGGCCAAGGAAGAGTACTTGGGCGATTCTGGGTAGAATTTGTAACAGGAAATGTTGACGCTCGATACTGACTTTTTCAGAACACAAGACTCATAGGAGTGCAGACGTACCACATCAAGCAATACCAGTCACCTTTATTCTGCACGGCCACTCCACTAAGGCAAAAGTCAGTGTAGGGGCGAAAGGAGGAGGTGTCACTTTTGCACGCCTCTGTTCTAAAGTTGTAGTCATTAAAAATGTTAATTTAAAAGCGATGCTCAAAATTACCAAGTCTTAACTCTACACTTTAGTCTCCGGTTTCTAGAAAAAAGCATGTTATTATATCTAGCCAAATATATGTAGATTAGGCCATTAGTAACTGTGTTTGCACTGTGTCTTAGATGCCTCTAGCTATTTGAAACTGGATTACCTTTGTTCTGAATAGTTACCCAGAAAGTTCTTAAAGAACACTGAAGAAACGATCTTTGTAAATCAGGGGACTGAAGTTCGTAAATATCCTGCAATTTTCAGATAGCGTAACTGTCTCTCCTATGCATTCACGTGACAGCAGTAAAATACATAAACCTCTAATGCAAACATAATTTCGTAACATGTCCTTTATATTCATATTATATTGACATTTAACCATAAAATAAAGGTATTAATGGCTATTTATATTACAAAATTATTTTATTTCAGTATGAAATAGTTGCTTTTTTATTTAGGGTCTAACTAACACCGTTACCACCCACACTTACCATGTCACTGCTTATTTTACGTGGGCGTTCCCCATCCTTACAGCTAAATTTGGTTGCAGTCTCTGGGATTAAACTCACCATGTTCGGCTTTGAAAGAATGGCCAATCCATTTCACCTGACTTCTATAAACATGCCTATTTGAACTACTTCAAGGTGCCTAAGCCGGTTATGGAATTAGAACAAGAATGGTTTATGTAGCTAAATAGTTCATGCAATGAAATAACTTTGGCTTAATTTAATCATGCAAAATTAATGATACTATCAAATATAATGTGTTAACTTACCTCTGCGGTAGTTCCTACAGCGCAGCCATATCTGAAAAAAAAAAAATTATAAATTCCATAACATGCTTAATGAGTCAACTCTCAATTCCATCATAAGACTGATCAGCAGGTTGGATGGACTAATCACTAATACGTTGAATATGTATAATTCTACTGATCTGTTACATTCGCATGACTTTCTCTACCCATTTTATATAACTTATACGCACTACTCTTATGAAGGCTTATTCTTTTCTACCTTATTCACTTTAACCATGATACATATTTGCACAAATAGTTTTATTACACCTTTCGTTGTAGGTACAGGGGGTGTAGAGGAAACCGAATCGGCAGTAAAGTGTTGAAAATTCTTTTTGTAAATCCTCATCCTCCGAACTGGGGAGATTTCCGAGATCTGGGCTCCAAAGCGCAAGTGTAAGCCAGCAGGAAGTGGGAAGCTGGTTATATGACGTGCCATGGGGAACTTTAAATCTGTAGTTGTTAGGAACCCTGCCTACTACTGTCGTCTCTCTTCAGGTACGGCTACCCCAGGTATCCCTTCACCCCACAGATCGAGTTACTAAGTCACCTCCTCCGAACCTGGTCATAGAGTCAAGTAGCGATAGCACTAAAGTTGTAGCGCTTTAAAAATAACAAGGTGTTAAAACCAATACCTAATAATTAAAGGCCGGAGGAATGTACGCTCGCATGCAATATATGTTAGCTGGACGCAGAGTAAGAATTCGTCACAAGTACAACACGGCCATCAAATGTGAAAACAACTGCCACTATAGAAGCAAGTGTCGAAAATAGCGTACCGTGGCACCCTGCGAACTAGTGAAGCATTGCTTGGAAGTGTATGGAGACGCCAATAATTACAAGATGGGGTACTTGGATGGAAGTTGTCACGTATTATCGGTGTATTACAATGAAATTGTAAATTATATTAGCGCTTTATGTGATGCATATTCATCTGCTATTGTAACTGCAAAGTCTCTTATATCGCATCAACTATCTCAAACTCTTCAGTTCATATCCAACAATTTTGCGGTGTTGCCCAAAGCTAATTCAATTAATAGGATATACCTCTTATGGCGAGTGGAAGCTAAATTCCAGTAAGCCGTAAACAAAAATATTGGTTATCAAGCTATGTGTGAAATTTTGAAAATGAGTGAGAAGGAAAACACGCCAGACAACAGAGTGGAATTCTTTACATTTGCATCTCTGGTACAGTGTCACATAGAAGACACAGTGAGGCGGTTTTCATGTTCCGGCTGTACATACCTGCGCGAGCGATAACAAGTCCATGTGCAGTATACCTATGGAAAAACGCACACGCCTCCGGCCTTTATTGATAATATTTCAGAAATAATTGACAGCACAAAAAGGATATTGAAGTAAATTCTGTGATTTAATGAGAACTATATAAGTAAGAACTATAGTAAGTTTTTGTCTGTGTCTTACTGTGTACAAAATCATAATTGTTATTCATTCTTCCCAAATGAATAGGACTACTCCCATATAGTTCGAGATATATATATATATTTAGTTTGCCATTTATTTAGTATGTTCACATGACAAATTAAAATTTACTTAATGGTGGAGGAACTTTGTGAAAATCCCCATGTCGTATCTTTGAAAAATACTAAACACTACCACGTTTTGATATTGTCCAATATTTAGCTTAGGAGTTACGCAGTTCACAACCACATACTTCTTTTTCTGAAGACGGCTGTTTTGGATTTAGGAGGCCTTAGAATATGTATTTCCTTTAAACCTTGACATATTCCACTTTTTTGTTGGAATGCAGTACTTAGGTTTACTCATTAAACTATGTGACACACAAAGCAAAAATTCTTTTCCTCTTCTTCGTCACTTCATGGCATAGGCAATCAGGTGCCTGTTCCGCCTTCAAAGTCCTCCTGCCATCGTTTCCTGGGCCGGCCCGCCAATCCCCTTCCTTGAGAATAATATTCCATTATTTGTTTATTTAAGTCTGATATCTGGCATTCTTGCAACATATTCTTTCCGCTTTTGTTTGAAATCGTTTAAGCTTTCATTTGTATTAACAATTCACAGTTCTTCTCTTATACTTTCTTTTGTTATTAGGTGACCGCGCCGTACCCGAGTGGTTAGACCATTCCCTTTCCCCCAAAGCGGTCCGGGTTCGATCCTAGGACACCACATGTGGGATTCGGGTTCGGGTTCTCCGGATTGTAGCACTATGCACATATCCTTTTGTGAATATGAAAAGCAAAAATGGAAAACTGAGGTAGGAGAACATAGGATTTCCTTTCGTAACTCACACACAGACCAGTGCGACAACATCATCGAAGTACAAACTCTGTGAGCCGCACTGTTTGGGGAGACATAATCGCGTTTGATGCAGCCAGATGTGTGACGTGCTTGATTTTAGAGGGTATTGGAAGCAAATTGGGTCAACCTTCTTGTACAAGCTTCAAATCTCGAATGAATCACCGGATATTTTTAATTTTTCAGGTGAAATGCGTAAAATCTACCTCTTAACAATGACAACATGTTCAAATTCTACCAATGGATATGCCTTTTAATGTTTCTGCCTTTATTTCACTCTTTTAGAGGACGTTCACAACAGTAATAACATCAAAGAATAAGTTATGTTTGTCAAATAACGCCACACTGTGCCTAGCGGCTTTGGTATATAGTTATCTGGAGGCTGGCATCGGACAGTCGAAAAGTTAAACAATAATCAGGGCGTTCGCCCAGTGTAAAAGCTAGACGCGCTCTCACCAGTTATCTGGAATCATCTGGATGTTTCTCTATCTCGAACGTTCTGGAAATGTATGGACATTTCCAACGGTTATATAAGCTATGTATATCGCAAATCGAGTAAGTCTGGTGTAGTTAATGACAAGTCATCAAGTGCGCTTCTGGTGCTTCAAGCAAGTTTGTGACCTTGCGGTGACGTGTAGCGAGTGCTGTTACTGCAAGAGATTAGAGACGTCTTGTGTTGGACTCCCCAGGGAGTGAATCTGAGAAAAAGGTTAAGTTGGGCGAATTTCCTTACGCCGCTACATCGTGTAAGAAAACAAAGTGAATGTAAAACGAAACTTCAAAACGTCGGTGAACAGTTGAACTAGTTCACATTAGTGAAGTAACAGAGTGAACTCAAACTTGAGCTATATATTAAGTGACAGTTTTAAAACACTAAGTTTTCCTAGCGGAAGTAAATACCGGGTCTTGGTAAGCAGCTGCGATACCAGCGTTAAGGAGAGATCTAAAATCGTTCTTCACCGTAAAGCAATGAAGTGATGAAATGAAGCATCTAGTATTACCCATTGATGATTCAGGTATCAACAGCAGCTATATGACTCAACATAATTGCCCCTCAACTATTCACCATTTCAGGATCTTTAATTCTTGCCCTTCCTGCTTAGATTATGCAGTGTTACTTATCAAATACTTCTGTTATGAAATAAACATAAAAACCTCATTCATGACCATACTACGTAAGGTCTAGTAAGATGTAAACTCGGAACATAATTTGAGAGAGTTCAACGAAAGGGTAAGGAGCAACTAGGAATAATAAGTGAATGCCAAAGGATTTTATCTTAATTTAATGTCATCTTAATTTAGTTTTGAAAACAATGGTGCTATTTTATTTTGGCTTTTTTATACCCGTAGTATAATGCAATACTTGTTCCGACTTATAGGAAGAAATCTCTGTTGCAATGATTTAGCAGTCCCCAGTGCAGTAATTTGGTGGCACGCTCTATGTGCCATGGAGGGAAGGGCGCGGACAGTTTGACCGATCAGCTGTCTGCCACCAAATGATTTATCTGCCAGGCTCCCGACTCCTGATTTAATTATGAGAACGGGGAACGGACTGCAGAGAAAACAGATTGAGACAGAGAGAAAAGGTGGGACAGCTGGGATGTCCCCGTAAACTCTGTGCATGCGTGAAGTGGAAACAAAATACTGCCATAGCACAGTTACCCAAATTTGTTATTGTTGAACTTGCTATCATGTGGAAGGTCAGAATCTTGACATCTGGATCAAAAGCTCTGTTTTTACACAAAGCATTATATTATTGTTTGCAAATGTTCTTTTAAAATCAAAATTCTGCCCAAAGAAAAGTAATTACAACTTAATTCATATGTGGAACATAGAATAGCTATTTAAATTATTGTGTTAAACAGAATTTTAATTACATATTTATTGCAACAAATCAGCAACCTCCCTCTTTAGTGGGTTGTCTAAGATGACAAAATAAAAAACAATACATTAAATTAAGTAAAAATTGAAGCTATTAACAGTGAAGCAACAAGATTCTAAAATAAGAACAAATTAGAAACTAAAAACTTCACTTATCTTAGTATGTTGATATTCTTTTTCTATTTTTCTGACCCAGGGGTTTCAAGCTATATCCAGCTCATTCTCAAAGTCATATAAACAAAATCGTTGCCAAGCTACAATCTTTTATTTTTGTGAAAAACAATTATTCATATTCAATTTTTTATTTACCAATCTCTGAAAACAAAAATTTATAAATACAATCCATAGATGGCAATTCAAAGTTCATGACATGGTTCCTGTTTTTTAAAATAAAATTTTTTTCCCAAACCATTAAATCTATCGGATTACTTAACTGTTTTAATAATTTAACCTCTGAATTAATTTCATGATTAAATGACCAAAAATGATCTGCCACAGCTGATTTATCAGTTTGTTTATATTTAATATTTCTAAAATGTTCTTTTATTCTGGTTTCTAGATGACGTTTAGTTTTACCAATATAAACTTTATCACAATCTGAACAGCTAAATTGATAAATGCCAGATTTTTTATAATTTGGTATTTTATCTTTTTTTGAAAAATTAAGTAAATTTTGCATATTAAATTTATTTTGAGGGACCAAATTTATTCCATATTCTTTAAAAATCCTTGTAAATTTTTTATTAGCCCATGGATGGTAAGTAAACTTTTTAAAAATATAATTATCTTTTATTTTTTTAAGGGTTGAAACTTCTTTGATAGCTTTTTGATATTTAAATTCCCCTATCCTTTTATGTATAAAATCTGTATTAAAACCATTAATTACTGCAGTGTTAATAATATGTTTATATTCTATGTCAAATTCATCTTTATTAAGGGGTATATTTATTAATCTATAAATTAAACTATTAAAAACAGCAAATTTATGTGCAAAAGGATTAAAACTTTTATATTTTATGTAATTATCAGTGTGAGTAGATTTTCTGTAAATATCAAATTTCAATGTATTTTTATGTCTTTTAATTTTTAAGTCCAAAAATGAAAGGAATCCATTATTCTCAGTTTCCAAAGTGAATTGTATAGCTTTATCTTGTAAATTTAAAAGTTTTAAAGCATCATTTATCTGTTTATTAGGGACAACAGCAAAAATATCATCCACATATCTATACCATATTTTAAAAATTAAAGGGAATGATTTTGTAATTTGAGTTTCAGAAAAACTCATGAAAAGATTAGCAAGAAATGGCGAAAGTGGACTACAATACATTAATTTAGAGCATTATTAGCCATTAGACAAAAATATAACGTCCGGTTTAATGATTTAAAGACAATATGATAATGGCGTTAATAATATTATGGTTTTAACAGCTCAAACTTTTAAATATAGATCATAAAACAAACACTTTGAAATTGAAAGAAGTATTAGTGAAGGAAGAAAATAATTGGCATGTTAAATCCATGTATGGAACCAACGAAAACGTTCAAGAAACACTTTGCGCTATAGGCAGTGCGCTTGGTGCTGGCACTGTACCCGCACAATGACGTCACGCTCTGCCCCTGTGGAGGTAACTTGCAATCACGTCGTCAGTATGGGTGGCTCAGTTGGTTAGACGCTGGCCTACTGATCCCAAGGACGCGAGTTCAAATTCGGTCCAAACCGATAGTTTTTAAGTGTGCTGAAAAACGACAGCTGCATGTCAGTAGATTTACTGGCATGTAAAACAACTCCTGCGGGACAAAATTCCAGCAAACCGGCAACGCTGATGTAATCCTGGCAATTGACTGTCGTTAAACAACAAAAATGTTGTATCTTTCTTTGCAATCACCTCATTTGGCGCTAGCTGCATAAAGGTTCGGACGCAACAAAGGCCTCGAAGAAGATGAGGACAGAAATCTGTGTCGGAGCAAAATTCATTTTGGCTGAAGGAAAACTGCTGTACTGTAGAAGAATCACGTGTGTGTGTGTGTGTGTGTGTGTGTGTGTGTGTGTGTGTGTGTGTAATTAAAATGCTATTAAAACAAACATTTTATGTGCAGTTTTAAGTCCAAATAAGTAAGAGATAAGACTTTCTACAGACCACATATAGTAGCACATCAAGAGTAAACATTAAAAGAGTCTCTTGTGTTACACTCGCATGGATTTATTACCTATTTCCTTGTAGGTACAATGGGAATAGTGGAATCCCGCTCGACACATGATACAGAATGTATCCCGCTGTTCGTGGTTGCCCGCCTCGATGGCGTTGTGGTAGCGTGTCTGCCTCGCGAATTCGAATCTCGCATAGGGTGAGTTATCCGGACGAGGTTCACTTCTGAGGTTTTCCTCTTATCCTAAGATGACAAATGTTGGGCAACTTAAAGCTCTATGGACCTCAGGCTCATTTGAGCATCATTTCACCTATTTCATTGTCACTGTCCGATCTGACACTACGTTGAAGCACGTTACTAAATAAAAAAAAAGTGTTCCTGGTTGCGACGAGCATTTTGACTTCCTCTACTACTAGGTAGAGGAAGTATTGTATTCCACCCAAAAATTTGATGTCCAGATTTCAGCGGAAATATGTATGTTTTGAGGCCCCCTGAATCCTAAAGAGCATATTTTTAGAGAATGATCCGTGTGTGTATGTGTGTCTGTGAACAGCAAAACTCGGAAACGAGCAGTCGGTTAAAAACCAAAGCTCGCATTTAAGAGTAATATCTTTTAGTGATATCACACGAGGACTTTGAAGAATATTTGACCACCGTAAACCACCTATTATCTAGACAATTTTTCGGAAAGTTTGATTTCCTCGAAAATAACTAATTTTGATTAAAATGAGATATTTTATGGCAAATTAAATGTATATTCTAAATTTTCTTGCTATAGCCTATGTGGTACTGTTTACTTTGGATGACTTTCGCATAACAGGTAAACCGTAAGAGATCAAATCTTACAAAATATATAAAACTTGCTAAAACACACAATTTATATATATATATATATATATATATATATATATTTGTAGAGAGAACCATTTCGGAGATATTCCCTGTTGTTTGTTTGAGTTTTCTAAACTTAAATGAGAGATCGTTATTCTTTGTTTATATCTTAGTCATGCAAATATAACGGAACCTCAAAGCTTTAAAAAAATTTGACTATCGCTCAAAGCCTACTGCATTCCCAAATTCTCCTTCCACCTACAAGGAAACAAGCAATAGGAAAATTTCTGCAAATGTTTATCTCAACTAACACGCAAAAGACAGGGAGAACAGTTTGTAAGAATGGTTAGAACAAGAGTAGAGAAAGTCATGTGAGTGCAACACATTGCACTACGACCTGGTATGTAGTAGCTTAGGTATTTCTACATTGTTTCTAGGCTAAAAATGATGCGAGCTGTGGTAAAATTGCTTTCTTAAGCAAAAACATTGCAAATACGTCAAGTTCGCAACCACGAAAGCAAGTACAGCTTACGATTCTGCTTACTCAGTTTTAAACTGAGTTTAAATTTTGCCTAATAGATCGGCATTTGGTTTCCAGCGTGCATCATAGTAGTTACGCGAAAATATTAACTCATTTTACGGAAAGCAATTAATTTGATATAACATTGTTGCGGATACGTAGGTGTATTGCGTTAGAGGCAGTGCCAAGATGAACGCAAGTGTAAAATTGAGCACCAGAGCAGTAAGACAGAAAGGGAAAGACGTTCTCTCATTAGCAACTGCAGAGCCTAGTTTAAGATAGAGTTTTCTGCTCGCAAGGTGAAGTTACTTCATACCTGACAGCACTGAAGAGAGATCGCTGCTTTAAATATAACTACCAGTTGACTCAACCGCTCCCGAGTATTCTTACCTCTTAAACCGGCAATTATAAACTTGAAATCCGTTCCCCTTCTGCTAAAAAGAAACTTTATTCTGCAGTGATCTTCCGGTAGTATTTTCATTCCTTGCTGTAGCTGTTAAGATTGATATTTAAATCGTAATGCAAAAATGCAAAAAGATAGTGAAACCTGATTCTACTTGCTACTGGTCTCCCCGTTGCCTTTGCTATTCTTTCTGTTTATCGTAATTTTAGTATTTAAATATTTTCCTTTCCTATTGGAGTATAATTTATTACTGTGACGCCGGCCGCGGGAGCACGTCTCAAAGACTCAAGGTCAAGCTACTTCACTCGGTTGCTTGCAAATACATGGCCGACGACAATGGAGTGGTCAGCACAAGGACAATCACCAGGGCGGCAGAATGAAGTGGTTCCAGATTTTCCAGAAACTGTCGACTGGCGGCTTGTTTACGAGAGGTTTGAGAAAAGGTGAATTTCGAGGAAAATCCGTGTTATGTCATTCTGGCCTATATAAGTGAGTGAGACCCGAAAGAGATCAGTTTCTTGCGATTGAATCGTCAGTATTGAAGGAGACAGCTGACAGCAGTGTTGGTGGTGGCGGCGGCGGCGGTGGTTGTGTGGTGTGGGCGGCGGTGGTGGTTCGCGCGCGCGTGAGTGAGTGAGTGAGTGAGTGAGTGAGTGAGTGAGTGAGTGAGTGAGTGAGTGAGTGAGTGCGTGAGTGCGTGCGGGGTCGTTGAGAGAAATGCGAGTGTCATCACAAACAATTTTAGGACGTTTAACCGTTGTGTCGGAGATGTAGTGAGAAGCATTTTAGTGGTGTTCGTCGAAGCCAGCTGTTACACAGAGAGAACTAGAGACAAAAATGTGTAAGGGTTACTAGAACGCAGAACAATTGAGTTTTAAGGTCACAAAGAACTGTGTTAACGATAAAACATAACTGGCCTTGTGCTTCAATTTAGGAATAGAAATAAAGTGATACAGAGTCTAACTGGACTTTGTCATTTTTATCACAATATTTCAGTTAGGTATGGTCTTCTATTTGTGTTGTATGTATATACTGATCATTGTACCTTTCTGTAATGCTTAAAATATGTAATTCCTGACAAACGTTCTCAATTTTACTGGCTACGACGCACTTGTAGTAAGTAGTGTTTATAATTCAGTAATTTGTCATATGGAGGTTCTAGTTTCATTTCCTTATTTCTCCACTTTTGATCCTGTAAGGTTTGTTGCTACCCTCAGTTGCCTAGGGAACCTCATCTCCACGTTTGAATTATGTATATCTATTTTAATTGTAATATGTAAAAATAAACAAAGTATGTGATTAGCTGCACATGTTTTCCTATTAAATGTGTAAAAGGTTTTATCAAATTTTATAAACCAATGTGCACTTCTTGACCGTTTCCTTGTTTTTTCAATAACCTCACTAAATGTAAAAGCATACAATTTCCTAAATCCACTCTGATTTTCTATTATTACATTTTTATGTGGACAAGCTGGTCTCCTATGGGAAAAAGCTCTTCGTAGAAGACCCATCACAGATTGATGTTTTCAAAAATACTAATTCCCATAGCCTCCTGCACCGGTAGTTACGAACGGGGATACCGGGTTTAAAGGCGTGGTATATTATGCAAATAATTTTGAAGCATTTGCATCCGTAGTAACTGAAGTGAACAAAACAGATGTTTCTGAAATTGAGATTATCCAAAATTTAATAGTGATACTAATTTAAAATGTTAGCTGGCCTTCATATCTTCCAATTTTGATTTCTTGATTCCTTCAATAAGGAAAGTAGAAACTCCTATTGACTTAAGTAATTCAGTAAAACAGTTTGTTGAAATAAGAACTGTGCACTTTCTCAAGTTCAAAAGCAGAACTTGTAAGAAGGGGTGTGTCGTAAAGACACACGATAGAAGTGAAACTTTTGTATTGCAGGGAAATATTTTAATTATTCCTCAATCAGTTTTGAATAGCATAGATTCTGTTTATCATTCATTTGTTGATATAACATTAAACACATATGTGTCACTGTGCATCATCTTCATTCTTAAATTTCTAGGAACCGTGAGAAAACTGCATTGATTGGCATATTCAAAACAAAATTGTATATTTTAATAAAGAAAATAGATTATAAACAACGAGAACATTAAAGAATACTCGAAATGTGTTGGTTATACACATGTGTTTCAACGGATTCTCTGTTGACAACCAACAACTGTACTCAGTAATCGCCACGCCGCCTGAACGCAGTACATGCAATCACGGACAACGGGAATGAAAGAAAACCAGAAGAGCGTATGTCTCACTCTTCTCCGATACCCGAAGGCAAGCGAGACATTGCTCCCTCTCTACCCGACGCAGTGTTTACCCCCACCACCTTTCGTCACACAAAAAGTTTGCGGATCAGAATTTCAAAGCTCTCCCATAAGAAGTTTCACTTCAAAATTCGTCAGGCTTTGTTTGAGAAAAACAGTGACTACCAAACCATCGGTAAAGTAGTTCAAATTCTGGAAGGCTAAGACAAATGAGAACCTAAAATGTGTGTTAGTGATATTTACCTCTTCATGAATATCAGGTTGACATCGTGTGAAGCAGAACGTTCCTTTTTCCAACAGAATAAGGCATTACTCAACGATAATAGGCAAGGTTATGTGCTCTGCAGTGTGGATATGATATTTGTTGTGCGTTGAAACTCCAAGGAGATGTTTAAATTTTGAGGTTCCCTGCCCAAAAAAAAAAAATTTAGACAAAGGTCCTTGTGTGTGACTGTGTCTGTCTGGACAGCATAACTCAAAAACGAAAAGTCGCTTGAAAACCAAAGTTGGTATTTAAGTTTAATATTTTTTAAGGATGCGATAAGAAGATTTTGAAGAAAATTCCTCCCCCTAAACTACCCCTTACACGGGAAATTTTACAAAAGATTTGATTTGCTTGAAAATGGCTCTAACGATTGTATTTAAAATGCCATATGTTCGAGAAATTTTTATGGGAAATGAAATGTATGACTTGAATTTTCTGGTTATAGCCTATGTGGTCTTGTTTACTCTGGATGATCTTTGCTTAGCTGGTAAACCGTAAGAGATAGACCAAATCTTACTATACATATACAAGTGTGAGTTTTGACGAACTTATATTTCTGTCAAATGGAACATAGTTATTCAGCTTTTATATGTTAACCATGTAAAGAGAACGGAATTTGAAAGCTTTAAAAGATTTGACTATCGCTCAAAGTCTACTGTACTCTCACATGCTCTATGTAGCTATAGGAATTAGAGTTTATAAAAATTTTAGTACAAGAATAGAGACAGTCATGTGAGTGCAATGCATCAGATTTTGTGAAAATATTTTTCAGTCTTTGTGGCTTATTTTTAGAATGATTAGCACATAAAATATAGTTTCTAAACTTTCCAGTGCATACGCATCCACTGATAATGATAAATAGGATTCGGATTGTCCCATTGGCAGATATTTTCTCGCAAGCCCCCTATGTTCTCCGCTGGAAGCTTCGTCTTGGCTTGCTCTGTTCCGCTTCTCCTCGTGTCCTCACCACAACAGTCAGCCACAGAACATTATTCTCTTCTCACATTCTAGAAATGGAGCCGGGGCTATTCGTCTTAGCGTTTGTTTAGCGGTTAGGCCATCCACAGTGGCGTACTGACAGATCTGACAGACAACAATAAATACTACGCTCCACCACACAGTGTACATTAACACTGTTCCAGGGAAAACCGCAACATACAACAGACTGACCCCCTAAACCAATCTATCTATTTTATTCTCATATTAATCATCTTATGATATTAAGACACGACAGATTCTGGGTCAAAGATAACAGATCTAAAATCATTTTAGCTAGAGTTGCGTACAATTGTTTCAGTATAACCTCTATAAGTTGTGTTAAATAACCTAAATGTAATATAATTACTTGCCTTAATGTAGCACTAATTATATCCACCTTGCTATCCACCAATCAAAGGAACACTGGTTCACAACACTGCTAATCCATCAATTAAAGTTACACAAATTGATAACGACAGTGCAAAATGTGCGCATGTTTATAACGATCTGCTGACCATTAACCATAAGATCCGCATGTAGCAATCAATACTTCGCCGTCTGCACACATTCGCACGCAGCTGAAAGCGAAACTATCGATTCCCGCGGAAGGCCCTGACTGCGGGCGCAAGGCAAATTTCTACCTGTTTTAAAGTTTCCGACTGCGCGCGGAGGTCATTTTTGGGATAGGTCAACTGCGCGCGGCATTTCCTTTCCAATTCTTTGGAGACTTAGGACTCTCTATGAACACTGGCCTATTTGCCATCCATGTCAACTCTTTCACTGGCAAGTTCTCTGCGAATCAACTTTATGGGTCTTTCAGATAATTTAGTAACAGCTTTGCGCTTTACACTATTAGAGATTACTTGTCTATCCAAACTATGAAGGTTTCTTGGTTATGGCTTACTTCATTACTGAATAAAATGAGACATGTTTTAACAGTGCACCTCCACGATACACTTCGCTGTGTTTCTCTTTGTTTGCGGAATTTATATCCATCTAGAGCAATCAAACTTTGTCCCATTTGCCTTTTCATAAATTGCAGAGAAGCGCTGAATCCATTGCTGTATAGAAACACACACGATGAGTACATCATTTTATAAACAGTACGCCATCTTATACACTCGGAACATTCGACAGTGTTACCAACTGTATAACCTATAGCCATAACTGTTCTCGAAACACATGCTTAACATTATCTATTAGTGGTGCCACACTTCTGTCACTTACGCGAGAAAGAGTGGCAAGTATTTGACGTATTTGTGGTGTACTCACTCGCGCGCTATTGGCCTGTTTACCCTTGACAATCTCGCGCGCACTAGGTCTGTTTATAATTCAGTACCTCGCGCGCAGTTAGGAAAAATTTAACCCTTTTGCGCGCAGTCGGCACCCACCCGAATCGCGTATATTAATGGAGCTACTGAAGTCAATTTGTCTTCTCATTGTTGAAGGCTACTGTTTTAAAGGTTATATATAGCATAGTTATGTAATCTGTATTCTTCTGTGAAGGCAAACATAGCAATAAAATTCGATTCTCAATTATGTGCCCCCGTGGCTATAAAAAAAAAAAAAAAAAAAAAAAATGAGTCATGTCTGGACACGAAGTTCGTCACAGTCCTGAACGACACAGCGCCTTGATTGATCATATGGTTTAGTAATATTAAGATTTGCCACTTGTGACAACTTGTTGCTGCTGCTGCGGGTGGTGTAAACAAGGCGTTGGACCGTGTAGGACTTAGATGAATTTCGCGTCCAGACAGGACTCCTTTTATCCACGGGTGAACAATTGAATAACAAATACATGATTGGAATATAGGGCATCAGGGACAATAGCATGCAGTGTAGAGCTTTAAAAACATTCTATGAATATTTTAACCGACTCATGGTCGAGCATAAATAGTCGTATAAACTTCATTATAATGGCAATTAAGATGCCCATATGAATATTAGGAAACTCACCACCGCTCGTTTCATAAAATATACTTGCCTCTTAATCGCTGTCAATCTCTCGTTGCATAATATACTATGTAAATATAAAAGGCATGATCAATAATTTGATACATTTTGACATCTACCTGAATCCTGCTTCAGTAACCGTATCAAAGCTGCGGATGTAGATGGCGCTGCTTATTCCGGGTGCTCGTTTCTGATCAATAAGATTGTGAACAAAGATGTGGGTGAAAATACCGAGGAAATTTCAATCTGAGCCAGAAATATTGAATCAGAGTTGTTGCAAACAAGATCATGGCAAAAGTATTTAAAACCTGCAGGTCCATCTTGAGAATGAAGATATTACATGAAAAATCGAAGTCACTGACAGCTTCTTCACTATGCGTGAAATTGCTTATTTAAAATAAAGTAGTAATATTTAAAATTTGTGTAAAGTAATCACTTCTCGGAAGTGCAATTCTGAGGTAGACGAAGGTAAAAGGGACGATAGGAGTGAATAGGTTCCTAAGCGAGGCATAAGAGATAGTTAATATTAACATAAAAAACCATGTTAGCTTGTATTTACCGTATTAAAATCAAGCATTTGTTTTAAGTCCTGCTGAAATTTAGATAACTGGTCACTGTCAACCTGATTTTAGTTATTACGCCCCTGAAGATTTATATAACTTTAGTGGCCTAAGTCACTGAAATATTGTTTTTCAGCGTGTAACCAGTCCTATAAGCAGTTTTTTTAAACATTTTGAACTGAAAAGGTAATTTATTTCGCAATTCTAAGTTTTAATGGTGTTTATTTTTCTACATTTATATGTCGTCTTTAACTTCTAGCTCATAACGGCGGCTATGCCTTTGGAACAATTGCTCATCTGCAATAATGTTCACTCGTCTACTATTTGCGCAACTTTGGATTTGCTTACGTTGTCTTTTCCTTTCAACATTAAATCACACATATACTTACACCCTCACTCGTACTTTAATACTCTAGGAAAGATGGGGAATAATTCTGGCTAAAGAAAAATTGTCATACCTCACCGGGAATTGAATCCAAGACCTCTAGATTTGGAAGCTGGCATTCTAACCATTAGACCACAAAGGCAGTCATGTGTTAATGTGTTATCTCGAACTCTTATGTTTCGAACTGGATACCAAATGATTCCGAATGCAATTTTCCTAATAGTCCAAAATGCGTACGTTTGGGGTAGTTTTAATTCCTGAAGTGCTGTTTCTGAAACGTTTATTTTGAAGCAATATTTTTAGAAACCAGAACGCTTTCGAAAGAAACAATTTAAGAACTACTATTAGAGATAGAGAGGGTTTCTATTAGTTAGGTTTTTCTTTATTTATTCCGTTAAAGTTACGCACATATTTACACTCCCTATCATACTTCCAGACTCTAGAGAGAATGGGGAATAATCCTTGTGGGAAAAAATTCCCACTATCCCAACCGGGAATCGAACCCAGGTTCCCTTGCGCAGCAGGCAGGCATTCTACGGGCTGAGCTAAGGGGCTAGCTATAGCGCAATTGTTATCCTCTAATCTGTGCGAGTTTATTAGCAAAGGTACGGTTAATATTTTGGTCCTGCATGCGCTGGTCTTTCTACATCTTTCGAGTGGTCCGATCCCAGGTCTTTCGATTTCAAGAAAATTCTGCGGTGATTCTGTACTATATAAGCAGGTCGGCACGAACCACGAGTTAATTGTGAGATGTATTTGTGAGGCAGAGAGTTGTCTTACCGTAGCAGTGTCAAGGACAGTTAGAGCAGCTGTGAGTTTTCAGCAGTCTTCGGTCAGTTATTGACTATAAAATGCTTAGGAAAGAGAGAAACTTAATTCTGTAGGATAACAGAATAAAACGTGGAGCGGAATGTGTATCGGACTATATGTTCCAGAAAATAGTTTCCCTATAGTTAGAAAAAAATAAAAACAAAGAAATACAGCTTAGAAAAATTATACAATCAACCTAAATACAACCTGCATTTATAGAAGATGCAAGCATAAAATAGATTTATGCCGAATGCATTTTGGAAATGTCCTGTGAATGCCTTCAAACGTTGAACAATGTGCCGTCACTGTCCAATACTGACTTCTTTCCTTACCATGACATTCACTAATACATCCATTTAACGCTTGACAAATGAAAAGTGAACTCAGTCGAAAAGTGCAACAAAAGTGACATGGAAAACATATTGCTGCAACAGTAGAATTTATGAGAGAATATTCTCGCTTAACTTTAAGAGGAGTTTGTTGTACCTCCAAATATTCGTTCACCAAGTTGATAGAACTTAGATAAACATGTGTCTATTTGATATCCCCAAAGCTGTCGCAAATATTAAACAAACATATGGATTGATATTTACATACACTTGCATTAATTTGGGAATAAAATTATCACCTATATGATAACGGTGAAATCAACTAAAATACTCCTTTGAGGTAATGCAAATTGTAAAAACTAAAACGAAAAGTTATTTTTATAACAAAAAATATGAAATCTACACTTTGAAAACGTATATAACACATATTTTTGCAAACACGTTCACACTAAAATCTTTATTTCGTATGTAAATGTTTTTAAAACTCCATCATGTAGGACATTTGTATTGGAACAATGAGTTTGCACAATAAAAAATTAACATACATATGATTATTTAGATTATATAAATAATCTAAAAACGTTATCAAAAAGTTGACGAAGTAGCACCTATGTTTCGTGGTAGACGAAGCAATATTACAAAATCCGAAGCGTGTGCCCTTAATTTGAGTAGTCCTAGCAATATATTTGGCGGCACCAAGAAGGCACCCCCTACGACAGACGAAGTGGAGCTTGGGTGGGGTGCCAGTCCTTCATACGAGGAAGGTAATCTGATAAAGAAAAAAAAGTGACAATATATTTACAAGAAAAGAAAGCACATGGGTTGACCACACAATCACAATTCTTAGCAGTAGAACCAATTTGTAGAACTAAATTCCCCCGAAATGATGTTCTAAATGAAAGTTAACTCTACTCCAAAATATGTAGGAGTTGTTACTTCGTTATTAAATGATGCAGAATTCGCCGTACAAAACAGCGTATAATTACAATCTTTAAATATAATTAAAGTAGAAGCACTATGCCTAAGGTAATTACATGTTTAGCAATTTAAAGAGGAAATCCCATTAGTCTCCCCTTAAAATTAAACGTAAAAAGGAGTATTAAGGCTCTTAAAAATACGCTATAACTTTGAAAACCAAGCATTCTAGTTTTTAGCAAAACGGTGAAGCGAAATAATTTAACGCAATGAAGGAGAGAGATTGTTTACAAAATGATATGGCTAGATTCCACCATTCTCTCTGGCTAAACAAAGTACTGCACATGCTGAAGGGTAAACAGCGAATCAGAGAACTTTGCCCCGTTAAATTACTAAGTTTTATGTAAAGTAGTTGTAAAATATTTTTCTAAATACACGAATGTAGTATGTGATGGCACAAAATCATAAATGCACCTGCAGATAACATAATTTTATTTATTAAAGTTTCACGGGCGATCAGCCATGGAGTTTAGAATGGCCGAAAGCTCAATATTTTCAAACCTCACACGGCTGATCGCCCGTGAAACTTTAATAAATAACGTGCGCCGTGAAAGCTTTAAATCTTACAACATAATTTTAATTAAAAATCCATAAACCCTAAAAAATTAATGCATCCTAGACATCCTTTGTCAATATTGCGCAAATTTCAGAGTAAACAAGTTGTGCTTTCTGTGAGTGTTCAAAATAAACTGTAATACATAGTCCGGCTGACTTTGAAATGAGGTGTTAGTTTATACTGAAATACTGAGAGGGTGAACCTTAAGAAATTTGTAACAAAGTAAACAAAGTCTATGGATTACCGCAATGAAGGAAAATAATATAGAAAATTGGTGTTAAATATTTAACTATGGACGAAGAAACGTACGAAATTAAGAAATGGGCATCCGTCACTTATCGCAGATATAAAGCAAGTGTATAAAAAAAGAAAAAAGAAAGAAAGAAAAATCGTTCATGAAGATGTACAACCCTAGATGAATTGCACACTTCCTTCCCAGCTGTTTGATTGGTAAAATTGTGTCCGAACAGCCGACCAGAACACAAAAACTCTAAAGCGCTTGACCTTGCCCAAATAACGAAATGATCATGTGGAGAACGAAAAGTAAACTTCACTCTTTTAAGTGGCAAGTCTTTTATAATATACTCGTATTTTTCGAATACATTAAAGCCAAATGGTTGATACTTCCTGGATTACCTCCATAAATGCCTCCACTGTGGGCAATAAAATAGAACTACTAGCGTGGTTGCGAAGATTCTGCACAATGTTTGAAGTACATTGATTATTCTGTGTAGAGCGGGAGACCCACGATTCAAATCACGTCCGTCGAAGAGACACCTAAGATCAAGCTGCCTCAGATCACTGCACGGCGAGTAAACAATATAGAAATGAAGCGGGCGTTTACGAAAATCTGAATTTCAAGAAACATCCGTGCTACGACACTCTCGCCTATATAAGCGAATACGGTGACGAATGAAGGCAGTTCTTCGGAGTCTGTAGGTGTTGAATGAGGCATCTGTTAGTGGTTAATTTAAAGTATGTGTGCGTACGTGTGAGTGTTTGTATGTACCAGTACAGTCAGCGTTGAGTGGGTTTCGTCAGACAGTTTGGAACATTTAATCGCCACTTTGGAGTAGTTTATTACGTGAAGCAGTTTAAGTGTGGCCACCGAAGCTGGCTGATTAGTATCCAGCTTGCAAAGGTCAGAACAACTGTGAGTTGCAAGGTCATAAGATATTGTCGTTTGTGTTAACAATAACAAACAGGGCCATGTTTTGTGATTCAGTTTTAGAAGAGAAATAAAGCGAAACAAAAAGTAACTGGAAGTGTAATTTGTTACACTGGTTTCAGAAATAGGATCTCTAACATTGTCATTTGTCACAATACATACTGCTGCAAAAATGTTCAATAAAAGCAGATCACTATCAATGATGGTGATAGCCTTCCATTTTCCATTAGATCCATTTCTTATTTAATTATAAAAAAAATTAAATTATCAATGCATAAACAATCGAATTCACACTCCTAAGTAGTCAAATAGTGAATTCTCAAATTAACAAACACAAACGTAGCAAAACAAAGTAGCGATAGGATTCTTTCTACTATCTTCTGATAGGTGACAGTCGATCTGATTTACATCTGCTAGGTGGTCTTATGCACCTTATATGTGGAGCCATGGAAAAACTGATTGGGCGCTGTAACACTTGAAAGCGCATGTTACAGCGCTCAGTTATTTTACCATGGCTGTACTTATTACTCGAGAAGATGTTCTGACAAACGAAAATGTGCCAAATCCCACTCCTGACACCATTATGAGAAATTACAAGTCCAGTTGCCTTTTTGTTACTTCTTAAACTTAAACACAGTTCACTTTCTTGGTCCTTAACAGAAATTAAAATTTTATTCTGTCCGATGGTAGTCTTAGCACATACTATACTTTTTATTATAGTTTCACGGGCGATCAGCCGTGTGAGGTTTGAAAAAATTGAGCTTTCGGCCATTCTAACTTCATTCTGACGAAGGCTATGGAGTTTAGAATGGCCGAAAGCTCAATTTTTTCAAACCTCACACGGCTGATCGCCCGTGAAACTATAATAAATAACGTGTGCCGTGAAAGCTTTAAATCTTACATACTATACTGTCTTCCTACCCTAACACACAGCTGTCTTCGGCGATACAAAACACTAAAAATTGCTTCACACAACAAACAACTCCAAAGTGACGATTAAATGTTCCAAACTGTCTCTGACATTCTAATTCTCAACAGGCTGTCTCTCTCGTTTTTATGGTCTAGTAGAAGGCTTGTCGAATTGAGAAAACTTGTTCTTTCTTCTAGCCCATTTTATTCTTACCTTGTTTACTCATCATGCACTGGTGTGAGGTAGTAGACCTCGGCTCCCTTTGATGTGCGACCGGTGGCCGGCGTCACAGTATTTTCGGCATACGTAGGTCATCGGATGTTTTAGGGAACTTCCGGAATTCTGCTAAGCTTGCTACCACTAATATAATAATTACTAATGTCGCCTCTAAGTTCATGTTTGGTTAATATACCATAGTCAGCCTATCTTTATTTAATTTAAACAATTAGTATGATTCTTTTAATCTGCATCTATACCCCCGGTTAAGAAATTAAAAAAAAGCTTAATTTAAAAACGAAACTACGGTGTTTCAGTTTCTATTCGTCTTCTAGTACCATAAACATATCAGTTAGTTAAAAACTTCTGTTGAACTCCTATTACTGTGCTTTTCAAATGGGAAGGAGTTTGTCCTTGAGCGCCTCCAGACCGCCAACCAATGGGAGTCCTGCTGTGTTGTCATATTGCTTTCCCCTTAAATGGGGCTTGACGTGCGCCAAGAGAACGCGTCTCTACTAGTAGCACAGTGTGCGAGAGAGAGAGAGAGGGAAAATGAAAAGAGTGGGGATATTGAGCTTGCAACACTGTGCACGTAAACGTATCTCATTGGCTGCAAATCAAAACTCTTCTCATTTGAAAAACACAGTAGTTCCTAAACCAACCTGTCGCAACGTTATCCCACGATAAGTAAGATAAATTAATAATTAAATTGATTTGTATTTCCAAATCCCATAGTTTCTTTCTTATTCCGTTTAAATATGAGGTTCAATTCAGAAGTATTATACAGTAAGATATTACACCTATCATGTGACACTTCACCCCAAATTAAGTACTTCTACAAGAACTGGTTGAGATAGACCTACGGCAACAAGTGTAACTAGCATCTAGGTGGCCACGGATTCCATTCCCGTCAATCCGGCCACTCAGATCTTTGATTTTTTTTTTTTTTTTTTTTTTTTTTTTAACCCAGGTCAAATGTTTGGGTGCTGCCTCTTCCACAATACGTTTCCTACGCTACGCTGATTGGTAAATTGCAACCAGATGATGGGCTTTGCGCTATTAAATATTTCTCCTTAGGGCTTGAATGCAAGTTGGAAGTTTCGTTCCTCCCGGGATCCCATGTTAGAGGTATTTCCCATGCTCATCGTTGCAGGATTTGAGGTGTAGATGTTCCATATTTGTTGGAGTTCTCATAACCTAGTTCCTATACTGTGCGACCGTCTGATATCCTCTTCAATATTTTCGTCGCTAATTATTCTGGTGCCGAGGGCTCCAGAAATGAGCTATGGCATTCTTCCCTACGGGTATGCGTGGGTGTAAGAATAGACAGCATCAGTTAGACCGACTGATAAATTTAAGGGAGTGCAATACACGAGATTCGAACCGAGTTGACAACTCTTTCAGAATTAATAGTTATATTGTTTTTAAATAGAAATTATAACTATTGGTGTACTGTATCTGATTATTTTTAAGTATGAATAAACTTGTAGATTAAAATATTTTTACGCAATAATGAGAAGGGCGTGCTTCCGCGAATCGCTGAAACGCTAAACGGTAGATCTCCTTGCTGCTACACAAACTATGCGACAACCCGAGCGCGGTCTTTATGTGCTACATACTTCTGATAATCGATCGCAGTAAAACAGTTCTGTAAAATGCAAAAGAGAGTAGAACAAAACAAAATACGCGCTGTTTTATTAACTACCTATAGTGTCGCACTACTTCATGTTTACCCCTCCAAAGCTACACGTTGCCAAATGTTTAGCTTCTTATTCGCATTTGAAACACAGCTTCTACTCTTTGACTTGCTAAACTCAAGTATGCATTTTCCCTTCTAATTTTCAGAACTGTAAATGCACCAATTTCATGCAACTATACGATTTCTGACTGTGCTGCGTTGTAGTTACCTCAACCTTGAGCTATCTGACTTTTCGTTGACGGAATTCCCCGAAACGTCTAATTGTCTAGGCTATCCTTACTTCTATTTGCTTTGTCTCATCACTTGTCCCAGTAATGACTCTACTGCCAGAATGGCAACTTGTGCTTTTTACAATATGCATTGATTTTAATATATTGTAATGTCAGCCGACGGTCACCGTCAAAGAGACGTTCAAGATCAAGCTACCTCACACCACTTCTTGTAAATACGCGGCCCGATGACAATGGAGTGGTCAGAACAAAGACAACCATTAGCGCGGCAGAACAAGCGATTCAAACTATTCGAGGAAACGTTTGACTGCCAGAAAGTTTCAGAAAGTTTATTTTCCAGAGAATTCGCCGGAAATTTGCCTGCCGTATATAAGCGGGTTGGCGAGAAAACTCCGATTTTGACGTGAGTCTTTAAGTGTAAAGCAAGAAAGTCTTCAGGTGAAGTAATTTGAGCGAGTGTTGAGTAAGGCGAACTTTTGTGAGACAGGGAGCAGAGAGAGAGAAACTGAGCCGTGTGTTAAGGTTATGATCGGACAAAACATCTGTGAATTGCAAGATCGCGACGAATTGTGATTTGTGTTAACGATAAAAAAGAACTGTATTTTTATGATTCACTTGTAGAAGAGTAATAAGGTGACAAAAAAGTAACTGGATTGTCATTTGTTACACTGATGTCAGGAGTGGGATCTGCCAAACTGTCATTTGTCACAATGTGGAAATTGCTTATTCCAATTATTTATCCATCTCCCTATAATTATTCATAAAACTATTAATCTTTCAGGTTCAATCATTCCTGTGTCGCAGTAGCCCAGTGCTCGGGCTCAGAAAGGAACGAATCAAGTTTAAGAGAAGAGAACAGTTGTTTGAAGTAATATCACGAAAGACTGTAGACTGCGTTAGTGTCGAGCAGAGAAGTGTGTATTTGTGCAAAACTGTTAGTGGGAAAATAAAGTAAGAGAGGTAACTGGACTGAACTTTTGTCGTTTTTTGTTACAGTCGGTATCAAAACAACGTCGGATCTTATATCAGATTTCGAAGCCAAAGGGACAACAAGTTGTTTTCGATACACCCAAATGAGTTTATATAAGCTCTGAAAGGCATTATAATTGGAAAATATGCTAGTAGTTTAGCTTTGGCTAAGTTGCTTTTGATTTTATCCTTCTCTTTCATTTTTAGCGATGCTTAAAAAGGATAAAATTGGCTAACGCTAAGCTAAGCATATGGCATCTACAAATTTGAATTCATTAAGACTGGCTTTCTGGGCAATTAACGCATGGCGAGGCACAACACAAACATAGAAGGGCGTATTTATACAAGAGGTGGAAGTAGCTGCTTGTGCTTAACAAAATATTTAGCTAACGATGTGCAGTGAATCATGAGAGCTATAAGCTGCAATCACGATATCACATAGCTCTTTGGCCTTCTAGGGATGAATAAATATGCATTAATTATTATATACTATATACGCTATTTATTAAAGGAAACCTGCTAACACTTAAACGGTAAATAAAGCGTTGAGTAAGGTGATATCAAAAGCACATATTTTACTTCGGTGCATATACATTAATTGAATTGTTGACAGTCAAAGCCCCACTCATGATGCCTGTAGTGCACAGAGATGGGAATGCAGAGGCCGGACGATAGGCCTTGGCCCACAAAGGGCTGTTGTGCAGCGGGCTTGTGTAACGTCACTAGTCGCGCGGGGTGTTCCCCACACCCCAAACAAGAGTAACTCTAATTTCATATTTGTGCAGCATATCATTAATATAAATTGGTTTATTGAATAAATGACTTCAGTAAAACACCTCGCCTTTATGGCTGTACTTTTTATATTAATAAAATATCTAATTAGTTTTCTTGAAGCACATAATATTTAAGAGGTGTAATCAGGACTGAAAAATTCAAGGCCATAGCCGAGATTTGAACCACGGATCGAGCTTATCGAGTGGCTGCTTTAACCACTAAGCTAACATGACCAACTTGCCACTACGACATTAAATTCCCCAGCTGATTCGTATTTTTTCCCGCTTAGACTACAAGGGAATCTCACATCAGAGATAAATACCCCAAGGGCGACTCACAATTGTAAATACTTTATGTCCCGGGTTTAAGTAACCTTCAGATGGTAATTATTACTTTTTTATGCCAATAAGCTTACTGCTGGTGGTTTCAAACTTTATATTTATATCGCTTTCTTTTACCTCATACAACTTTATTTAACTGGACATACTGTCACCTTTGGGTGTTGGGTTATTAACTCTGTGGTTACATGTGGTAATATTTTATTTTAGACATTTTAGATGGTCCCTGAGGTTTACGTCACAAATCCCCAACGTAAAAAGCACTAAGTGATTAATGGGATATCTTAAGCGATTTTCAGTATAATATTAGCCTTAAAAGTAAACGGTAGGAAAAAATACCGAATAAAGAAGAATCTGATATGCAACATAAATGAGACCTACTCTGCCCCTATAGTTTAGACTTTATAGATTATTATATATAGTGACATTGGGTCGTTCAACAACATACGAGAGGTGACCGGGTGACCTTGGATAAGGAATTGTGCATTTGTAGGAAGGATTAGGGGAAATAAAGGGTTAGAAAAGAAATGGACTTTTGCCATCTTTGTTACAATATTACATGTCTACATGAAGGAAATGCACGGTCTGGGCGCTGGGGTACGTCGAAGTTTGAGAACAAACGATTGTGACAATTTGTTAAGATTCGTTTTGGTGTCTTAAAGGCAGGCTCACACTCGGACGCGCAGAGGCGAAGCGCGGCGCGCCGAAAAATACATTTTTCTTGTTAATAAATGGAACGGCTCCCACCTAAACGCGGCGCGGCGCGCAGAATTTCAGGCTTCCACTCGCTTCCGCTCGTAGAGAATATTTCTTCTTCCGCGGACGTGGTTTAACAATCGGTATCAATCGTGTCTCTGTCGGTAGTCTTCGTGCTAATCAAGGTCACCCTAATTCTGTGATATTTGTATTCAGTAACAGTAAATCATTCATTTCGCTTGATACACCTTTATCTGCAGCAATAGATGGGGGAAAGCTTAGCACTTTGGTTCAACTATATACCTTTTTGTTCGATAAATGCCACAAATTATACAGTAATAACAATGCGAGGAATTATGCTTGGGAACAAATACGTGCGGAAATTGGAAATGTTCTAGGAAAATGAATATAAATCCTGTAATTCAAGGAAGAGGTGCATGGAATTACTACATATTTGATGTTACATTGTGCATTCCTATTAAATAGTGATATAAGAAAAACTATAATCATACCAGAACAATGGTATAATTATATAATTATAATATTTATAATTCATTATAAACTGAATTCTAAGTCAGTTTATAATGAATGAACAAAAACGCTTATAATCTAAGTATGTTTATTTAATTGGGCAACCAGTTAAAAATAAGAATAGCTAATTTATATACTATGGTTTAAACTATCCACCGCCACCACCACCAATAATAGTAATAGTAATAATAGTAATAATAATAATAGTAATAGTAATAGTAATAATAGTAATAATAATAATAGTAATAGTAATAGTAATAGTAATAATAATAATAATAATAATAATAATAATAATAATAATAATAATAATAATAATAATAATAATAATAATAATAATAATAATAATAGTAATAATAATAGTAATAATAATAGTAATAATAATAGTAATAATAATAGTAATAATAATAGTAATAATAATAGTAATAATAATAGTAATAATAATAGTAATAATAATAGTAATAATAATAGTAATAATAATAGTAATAATAATAGTAATAATAATAATAATAATAATAATAATAATAATAATAATAATAATAATAATAATAATAATAATAATAATAATAATAATAATAATAATAATAATAATAATAATAATAATAATAATAATAATAATAATAATAATAATAATAATTAGTGGGGGTGATGGTGGGGGTGGCACAAAATATCTTGTAAGGGAAACAATAGTGAACCTTTCTAACAATAATAACTCACACTTGAATTTGGAAAATGGCCATGTAAAGTTGTAGTTTAACATGAAATGTATTGTATTGTAATGCAGTAAGATGAAATATCTCCTGAAACTTCGTTACAGTCAATCTAAAGTACACTTTGAACTTATCTTCACGCCACAATCAGTATAAAAAATGCATCCTTTCCTATTCCTGGATAACTTTGTATCATGCACCAAGAATCTTCTGTTTTACCCACGCTCCTCTTTTTCTGCTTCTTCGCAAAAGTACAGCCAAGTGATCCATTGTGCTGATTGACAGTGACTGACCTTTGCACAATTCTTCGGCGCGTCTCGCTTCCGATAGATGTGAGCGAATTGGTTCTGTTCGGCGCGCCGCGCTTCGCCTCTGCGCGTCCAGTGAAAGTTATACAATTCTTTAGCCATTTATGTACTGTGGATGACGCTAACAGTCCTGTGACGTGCTATATTCCTCCATGCAGTCCTTGGTACGCATCCTACTGTCTTACTTGTGTAGTTTCCAGTACAGCAACGTTTTAACAGCAGTACACAGCTGCGGAAATTGCCTACATGAGCTCCAGCACACTTTATTGTAAATGTACGGAATCACCTCAACGTCCCATGTCCAAATCGATTGATTGATACATGTGTACCAGTTCCATGACCAGCGATTATCAGATCCGACCTCTCTCAATTATTTTCTGTGGGGTTGTATGAAGATTATGGAGTATAGCATTCCAACGTCAGCGGGGAAAACCTTGAAAGACAATGGCACGTATTGCTTCATATTCAAGGTATATATATCCAACAAATATAAGACATCGATTCAGATTCAGATTCAGATTATTTTATTAAAAGAATTTTGTCTGGTGCTGGTACATGGGGCCCAGCGTACAGACTTAATTTATCATTGGATTACAATTGTTTTGATATTTACAACAAATATACATTGGGTTTTAAGAAAACCCATACAGTGACCCTCTTTTGGGCCACCGAGAACAGTTCTCTTGTGTATAGTTCTTGAGTATGTGTTTTATATTTTGTTTTTGTCTTTTTTCACTTTTGTCTTGCTATATACATATTTTTTTACACACATGCATTCTCTCATTCACTCTGACATATCATGTGATATGCCCTCATGCACGCATGACATCGAACAATAGTGTCGCTGGTATTTGAAACCTTAGATAGTAACAGTAGGAATGTATACATAACGGGAACTTTAACGAAGGGACATAACGCTTAATATCAAAATTATTGAAGAAAGAAGGAGGAACTGTTGCCATTCAAGATTATCAAATGCTTATGTAATATTGATCTAAGGATTTCAATATATATTATACTAAATTAGAGATTCTGAGGCTAGCTTTTGCTACATATCTCCTAACACAGACAAACAGAGTCTGTGCTGGCATCTATAGCTGTAAAGGTGAAGCACTGATATTTGAGAGTGGAAATACCCAGGTGTTTAGAAATACTGTCTGCTAGGTTACATAAGTTTACGAAGTCTTATTGCGTTTCAGTACTTCCGGCATGTGTTTAATTCTTTTGTTACTTGCTCAGCTTGATTTACAAGGTCTTTAAGTACCAGGAGATGTAACAATGCAATGCATCTCGACAATGCAATGTATATTTGATATTTACATATATTTCGGGATTCACTTTTTAAATTACAACGTAAACAAGTTGTAGTTTACGTTAACAATTTCAAAAGCTTAAAATTAAATATGTGCACACTCACACGACCTTCTCTGCTCGTAATACTATTGTACGATCTGTTTCATGTTGATTGAGATAAACGTTTGTAAAAAGTATTTCATTATATATTTATGTTTTTGGTATGATAAGCTTAAGAGATCGTCAAATTCTTTCAGGTCTGGTCGCTCTGTGATAGCTTTGGAATTCCATTCCCTTTGCATCTCTAGTACATAGGAATACCAATGACTTCAAATTTGAATTCGATGGCGACATTTCACCAGAAATGTGTTTTGAGGCCTCCTGGATATATTTAAAAAAAAAAAAAAAAAAAAAAGCATTTTTAGTGAGTGAGTGATTAGGGTTTAAGGGTCCGTCCACAGCTAGGTCATTAGAGCCCCAAAAGCATTTTTAGAAAAAGGTCCGCGCACGCGTATGTGTGTGTGTGTGTGTGTGTGTGTGTGTGTGTGTGTGTGTGTGTGTGTGTGTGTGTGTGTGTCTGCCTGACTGTATCTATGTGTCTGTCAGTCTGTGGACAGACTAATTCAAAAACGAAAAGTCGGTTAAAAACCAAAGTTGGTATTTAAGTTCAAGGTCCTTCATGGATACATCACGAAGATTTTGAAGAAAATTTCTCCACTCTAAACTACCCCTTACATGGAAAATTGTTCGAAAATTTTTATTTTCTTGAAAATGGCTCTAACGATTTTGGTTAAAACGCCATATGTTTGACATATTTTTATGACAAACGAAATTCACATCTTGAATTTTCTGCCTATAACCCATGAAGTCCTATTTACTCTAGATGACTTCTGCATAACTGGTAAACCGTAAGACATAGACCAAATCCTACTATAAATTTCGGAGATATTCCTTGTTATTTGTGTCGTTTCGGAAAACAAACTTTCGTCAAATGCAACATCGTTGTTCATTTTTTATATGTTAGTCGTACAAAGAGAAGGGAATCTCAAAGCTTTAAAACATTTGACTATCGCTCAAAGCCTACTTTACTCCCTTATTCCATTTGCATATACAGTAAAATAAACAATAAGATGGTTTGTACAAATGTTTATCTCAATTAACACGAAGAAGATATAGGAATAAGAGTTTTTAAGAATGGCCAGTACAAGAGTAGAGAAAGTCATGTGAGTGCAACACACAAGATTTTTACTCAAGGCTCGCATATTACTTCCTAGAAAGGTACCAAATGTCATGAAGTTTTACTCCGTTATGTAATAATATACCGATAAGAAAGACTGCAGTGTTCTGAACGCCTTGCACGACCGATAAAGAGTTAAGCCCCTTGAACGTAAACTTATTTTTCAGTTCAAGACCTTACAAAGAAAATTGTGAGCTATTCTCAATACAACAATCGGCGATTCCATGGCAGTTTCTAAGTCATACCTTAATTTCTGTGAATGTCCTCAGAATACCTCATCGTTCTGACTGATTTTTGCGTAAATGATAAACAGTAAGAGATAGCCAAAGCTCATTATAGAAAGTGGATCTTGTCAAACACTTTTTATGCCAAATACTCCTTTTTTCCACTGAATGTACCATTTCCGAGATATTCATTTGTTTAAATTTGCCAATACTTATAAGCTCCCCTAGTGTAACAGCTCATGAAGGGCCAAAGCTTGCCGCCCAGCTGCTGCGTCTCCGATCTCTGCCACTACAGGCGTCATTGGTTGGGCGCAGTACTGGATGGTGGGATATGGTCAGCGCCCCGAGCCCTCCCGGGCAGTTATATGGCCTTCTTTACCTAGGGTCGCTACTTCTCCTCAATTGGTGCCTCCGGGACCTAACAAAGCTGAGAGCACCCCAGAGGGGATAAAATACGCATGCTGGTACCAGGGATCAAATCCCGGTCCTCCCCTCCGGAGGCGAGCGTGCTACCAACTGCGTTACGGAGGTATTGCCAATACTTATAGTTGCTCCAAATTGAACTATATTAAACGTCTATACGCGATGACACTTGGTGGATTTTCTATGCGCTTCGATTTTGTCGTCAAATATTGATAAGACTTCTTCAACGTAAGTCACTGATAAACAGATGTTTATCGCATAAAATTTGAAAATGCTTCGTAAATCAAATACAAGATTCATGCAATCTTACGCAATTTCTGTGTAGCTAAATGGATTTCTTGCTGGCTGGGTTCAATGATCGTAGTTACACTCCCTTAATTGTTTTTCCTTAAGACAAAACTTGCTAATGACTCCACAAATAGCACAAAGTGGGTAGAGACCAGTAACTTCACCTCACTAAAATTGAGTTAAACTCACTAAGCCACCAACGTACGTTTCAACACACCTCTGTGCCATTATCAAGGTGACTTCTTCCTAACAAAGCTTCAGCTTGTGCCCAACCCATTCCATCCCATTCCAATCCAGTCTATATCAATCCAATTCATTCCATTCTATCTATTCTATGCAATTCGATCTAATTCAAGCAATACACTCAATTCTTTTTAACCCCATCCTTTCCAACCAATCCTATCCATCTCATCCTATCCCATCATTTCTTCATAATAGGCGTTTTATGATCTTACAGGACAGTAATTCTATTATGAAATGTTAATGTACTAAATTTTACGTTAGATCAATAAAAATATAAGAGTGAATATTGAACAAATTACATTTTAAAATTATTTCTCATTCTGCACGTTAAGCTAACATGGCACGGGTTTATTGCTTCTGCTATCCTCAGGCAATCACCTCGGAGAAGCAGTGCTATAAGGATACGAGGCAAACAAGCGTGATGCTCGATTCAAACGATCTATCGAGATTGAAACGCGCGCCGGGATATTGCTCCGGATCTGCATCCGGTACAACAAGATTAGCTCTAGCAATGTGAGATGTTGCAATTTCCCGTTAAACCAAGCGTCCTCTTGTATACACACGTACTGGAGGATTCATAAAAACATCGTACATGGTGCATAAGAAGAACAAGATAGTAGCAGATGCTCTATCCGAAACCAGGAGCTGAAAACATATAGTACGAGCAATGCAATGTTCCAAAGTTGCCCCATGCGCGGAACAAAAGCTCATATAGTGAGACCAGAAAGTATTTCTCTGCTTCAAAAAATCTGATGTGCTGCATTCATTTGACTTTCTGTACACATTCTTCAACAAACTATTCCTAAATGCTTAGTATTGTATTTCATCCAAAAATTCGATGTTTAGGCTTCACCGGAAATATATGTTTTGAGGCCCACTGAATCCAAAAAAAAGCATTTTTAGAAAAAGGTCCGTGAGTGTGAGTGTGTGTGTGTGTGTGTGTGTGTGTGTGTGTGTGTGTGTGTGTGTGTGTGTGTGTGTGTGTGTGTGTCAGTGTCAGTGTCAGTGTGTGGACAGCATAACTCAAAAACGAAAAGTCGGTTAAAAACCAAATTTGTTATTTAAGTGTAATGTCTTTCAAGGATGCGACAAAAAGATTTTGAAGAAAATTGATCCAACCTAAACTACTCTTTATATGGAACATTTTGATTTTCTTTAAAATTGCTCTAACGATTTTAATCAAGGGGACACTGGTACCAAAAGGGCCAAAAATGTGATTTTTTTAAGAAAACATTTTTTTTAAAGAAATGTTGTCTTCAACATGTCCAGAATATGGCCATTAAATATTATGTGTCAAATTCACCTTAAATTGGCATATTTAAAATTTATTTACACTCTTGCAATATTTCCAGTAAGGGTGTTCCAAAAGTTTAAATAGCGTTTTCTCCACATAACACTTTTTGAGCTTTGGGGTAAACTTTTTTACAGTAAATATTCATGGATAAAGTTTACATTTTCAGGATATGTAGAGTATAACTTTTTAAAGAAAACTGTGCATTGGTTTGTTGATCACACTTATACATACAAGTATATGCTTTTTTGTCATTATTAGTAATATTACTTTTTACACTATTCTAAATGGAAAAAATCATATTTCTAATAAATATTAATATTTTGGAAAACAAGTGCACAGTTTTACTGCATAGACATAGAAAAACTAGCATATCACATTTCAGGCCTCTAATTGAATTCTAAACTGCAAAAGGTATACCTTTTATTGCTATTCAATTGTTTCCAAAAATCATAATAAACAGTTTTTAGTTTCACAACTATTTAATATATAGCAATGAAACTTATACCAAGAGTATATCATGGAAGGAGCAACTCAATCTAGAAATTTCACTAAAATTGGTTAATTAGGGAAGAAAGTTCATTTGGTACGAGAATATCACCTTAAAGTGCCATGTTTGAGATATTTTGATGACAAATGAAATGTTTATCTTGAATTTACTGGCTATAGCCCTAGAAGTCTTATTTACTCTGGATGGCTTTTGCATAGCTGGTAAACCGTAAGAGATAGACCAAATCACACTATACAAAAAATGTGGATCTTTCTAAAACACAATTTGCCTTAAAAACTTTTTTGTAGAGTGAACCATTTCGGAGATATTTCTTATTATTTGTGTCAGATTCCGAAAACCTAAAACTTTCGTGGAATGGAACATCGTTGTTCATTTTTCATATGTTAAGCGTGCAAAGAGAACGGGATCTCAAAGCTTTAAAGGATTTGACTGTCGCTCAAAGCCCGCTGTAGTCTAATATTTCCCTTGCCCCTACAAGAAAATAAATAATAAGATAATTTGAAAAAATGTTTATCTCAACTAACACAAAGAAGATATAAGTATAAGAGTTCGTAAGAATGGTTAGTACAAGAGTAGAGAAAGTCGCGCGCGCGCGCGCGTGTGTGTGTGTGTGTGTGTGTGTGTGTGTGTGTGTGTGTGTGTGTGTGTGTGTGTGTGTGTGTGTGTGCAACACATCACATTTCTTTCTGTCTGCCTCGTATTAATCGAGATAAATATTTGTAGAAGTAATTTATTTACTTATTGTCTTTTAGATACAATGGGAATAGGGGTCCAAGCGAGACTCAAATTTTCTAAGAGCAGATGCCATGTGGTGGCTTTGAAATCCCATTCTCTTGGCATGACGAGGACAAACAAGTGACGACTTAGCATTTGACAAAAAATGTAGGTATTAGAAAATTCATATCAATAACAAGGAATATCTTGGTAATAGTTAACTCCACAAAAATTGTATTTGACATAAACTGTGTGCTTTAACGAAATCTGCATCCTTTTACAGTAATATTTTGTTTTTTCTCTTCCCGTTTATCAGTTATGCAAAACGTCATTCAGAATGTAGAGAATATCAGAGGTTATTCCAAAGAAATTAGACATATAATTCACTTTGGATAGAAATATCTTAAACCTGACATTTAGCGCAGTAGTAGCGCTGCTGCTTACCAAACGGCAGATGCGGGTTCGATTCCCGGTACGGTGTGGGGATTTTCTCCCGTTGGGAGACTTGGTCCGGGGTGCACTCAGCCTCGTTAGGTCCCTGCAGGGCTAACTGAAGAGCTACTTGATTGAAACGCAGCAACCTTCCCTGGTTGCGAAGACCACGTCCCACCTCCTGTACTATGCCACACTCATGATGCCTTTAATGGGCAGAGATGGGGAACGCAGCGATAGTGCTGGCCAGGCCCATCACGGGTTCTTGCGCCTTGGTATTATTTATTATTTTATCATCATTATTATTAACACTATTAAGTATTAATGGTATTATTACTATTACTGCTATGGCATTTTAATCAAATTAGAGAATCATAAGTGTTGCAGTGGCGGGTTGGTGACAAGCACGTTGTGTTTGATTTATGAAAGCACTTTCAAATCTTATGCGACAAACATCTGTTCAGTAGCGATTTCTTTGGTACTGATTACGTTTAAGAAGTCTGCCAATCTTTGGCATAGCCTTAGAAGATCCACCAGGTGATCGTGGCGTAACATATTGCAATCCAGACTTTAATATAGTTCCATTTGGAAAAATTCTCAGAGCCATATGCAGAGCTATATTCACTCTTATACACACTATTCTTGTAAAATGCTTATTTATCTATCTACTACATTTTAATCGGCACAGGCATTTTGAGGAGTTACTTTATTGCAAATATTCTTGCAGGTACAGTAGACTAAGCGATAGTCAAATGTTTAAAGAGCTAGTTGGTATACGACACCTTTGAAATTCCGTTCTTTTTGCAAGGCCAAGGATTGAAAAAAATATAATTAATGATAAATTCAAACAAATAAGAGAAAACATCTCGGAAATGGTTCACCCAAAATAAAAACGAAGTCTTTGTCATAAATTGTGAGTGCTAACAAGATCCGTAAGTTTTATTTAGCGAGCTTTTGTCTGTCTCTTGGTGTTTGCCATTTATGGGACACTGGGAGTGAAATTTGAAAGTTTCACATTTCATAATAGATTTTTCTGAAATTTTTACTGTGTTTGTATTTATATGAGAATAGGAGGTACACCAAAGTTCATTAAAATTGGATAATTGGTTTATGATATATAAATTATTTTATGAATTTAATAGGCACATTTTCAAAATAGAGCTCGCGTCTGTTGACTTTTCAAAATTCATTTATATTGGCAGAACTGATACTCTAAAACATGGGTAACAATTGTATGAAGAGATATTTTAAATACGTTTGCTGATTATGCTGTACATATTTTTTTAATAACAAAGAAAATTTAATCTTAAAAATTATTGATTTTTTCATACAAAAAAAAATGTTTTTGGAATTCATGTTAAAGATAACATCAATATTGAAGCATATTTTTGTTTAGCTGCTATTTATGAATACTTTTGGAAGTTGTTATTGAAGTTGAAGCAAAACTCAGGCGCGACCTTCTTTTGGAATGTGCAGAAATGTAGTTTTGAGAAAAACAGGCTTTTATATAGGAGCATCCTGTGTAGGTTAAGGGAAGATCACTATTTGAAAGGGCCGTAATGACCACATGGAGTGGGGGATATGAAAAATGTTAGCTTATCCAAATGTACAGATGTTCCAGAAACATTTTAAGGTAAAAAAGCAATTTTCGACTTTTTGACAATTTTGACCAAAATTTCACTCCCAGTGTCCCTTATACAAAGGTCATCCAGAATGGACAGGTCTTCTGAAAACATCCCATGGAATCGTCTATTTGTGTACGTCACTGCATATTCACTGTTTCTCCCTCCGAATGAGGAATGAAGTGGATTATTGCCGCTCGCTGCGTAAGGTTCTCCAAAGAGAATAGTTTGTATATCCCTGTTGTAGCATGTTACCCCATCACCACGGAGGACGACATACCCCAGCGATGATTAGTTCAGAAAAATAAAAAACTTGACTTGTTTTGTTAATACATATCACATACGCAATTGCGGTGAGGAAACATATCGCTGATTTTCCCCCACAGTTGCTAATTGAAGCTGATTTAATAACACATAATAGCTGTAGAAGGTGTTAGGTGAGCAAAGGGATAAATCGCATGCTCACAAAAGCTAAGGAAAAATCTAAGAATTAAATTAAAAGTGACATAGAATTTAAAAGTACAACGCGACGCTGTAACTTCATGTAACTGCTTGAAATGTGAAGGGTGAGCAGTTCGCATGCAATGCAAGGAGCACAGATTTTCAGATAGCCAAGACGTAGATGGATCATTGTTGTCATTCAAGACTTATCAGTTGAACTCTACCATAGAAATGGCTTGGTTAAATTGTAATCTGGAGTGCACTGTAACAACTTGGACGATTTTTCACCAAGTGCAACTCAGAATAAACATTTTAAAAGTAGAATGGCTACAGAAATGGAACAGCTAACACTGACAGGTGCATTTTAGAACAAAAAAATGTGTTGTACTCACATGACTTTCTCTACTCTTGTACTAATCATTCTTACAATTTCTTATTCCTTTATGTTCTTCGTGTCAGTTAATATAAACACTTGCAGAAATTATCCTATTGCTTATTCTCTTGTAGGTGCAAGGGGAATATGGGAAAACTGTGCCTTGAAGAGTAGTCAAATCTTTTAAAGCTATTTGAAGGCTTTGTAATTCGCTCCCCTTTACACGCTAAATACATAAAATGAATAACGACCCTCTATTTGCGAAAAGTATAAGTATTGCAAAACTCACACAAATTACAAGGAATATCTCCGAAATGGTTTACTCCACAAAAAAATTAATTTCAACATAAATTGTGTGTTTTAACGACATAAGATAGTAAGATTTGGTCTATTTCTTGCAGTTACCAGTTATCAAAACGTCATCAAATGTTAATAGAAATATGTGTGCTACAGACAGAAAATTAAAAATCTGATGTGTTGCACTCACATGACTTTCTCTACTCTTGTACTAGCCACTCTTACAAAGTCTTACTCCTATGTCTTCGTATTAGTTGAGATAAACATTTGTACAAATTATCTTATTGCTTATTTCCTTGTAGGTGCAAGGGGAACATTAGAATACAGTAGGCTTTGTGCGAAAGTCAAGTCTTTTAAAGCTTTGAGATCCCGTTCTCTTTGCACACTTAATATATAAATAAATGAACAACGATGTTCCATTCCGCGAAAGTTTTGTTTTCCGAAACTCGCACACATAACAAGGGATATCTCCGAAATGGTTCACCCTACAAGAAAATTTATTGAGACATAAATTGTGTATTTTAGCAAGATCTACATTTTTTGTATAGTAAGATTTTGTTTCGGAAAACTTAAAAACTTTCGTGAAATGGAATGTCGTTGTTCATTTTTTTACATGTTACGTGTGCAAAGAGAACGGGATCTCAAAACTTTAAAAGATTTGACTATCGCTCAAAGCCTACTGTATTCTAATACCCCCTTGCACCTACAAGGAAATAAACAATAATATAATTTCTGCCAGTGTTTATCTGTGTTAACATGAAGATATAAGAGTAAGAGTTTGTAAGAATGGTTAATACAAGAGCAGAGAAAGCCACGTGAGAGCAACACGTCAGATTTTTTTTATTCAACACCGAGTTTTCGAGAGTGCAAAAAGTAAAAGTATCACCCATAAGGGATACATATGAACTAAATTATACATGGTGGGGGAGAAACACTAAGTGAGTTTGAATTAATCGTTGCTTTGAATCCAGCAGGTTAATTATTGCGAATGTGTGGCAGGACTGTAGATTAGATCTTGGAAACCAGCTGGCTAGTTAAGTTTGTTTCCCCTCTCTGTCAGTAAGTCAAGGAGTGCTGGTTAGTGAGGGAGTGTATTTGTGCCGTAAATTTGTACATCACACCGTATTTGTTGAAGAAACGTGTACTGTAAACTCCATGCTCCACAGAAATATGATTGAAACTGGCAAGTTCAAGACACTGATAGTCTACATATGGTTCCAGCTAGATGACGCAACCTGACATACTGCATGGCAGCACTATGGAACTTGTTTCGTGGACGACTGATTTCCAGATTTGGAGACGTGGCATGGCTACCTCGTTCTTCAGACCTTACAGCACTTGATTAATTCTTGTAGGGCTACTTAAATCAGAAAATCTTGGAGGCCACATCAGCAAGTATTCAGGACTTAAAACGTCGAATCCGAGAGGAGATGAACGGGATACAGCCAGTTACATTAAGTAAAGTTGAGTGACTTCGAACGACGCATACAATTGATTAAAAACGATGGTGGACATCTAAAAGACATTATATTATTATTATTCTTTCATTGATTTTGCCCTTTGACCTGTTTCCACATCAATAAATCAAATCTCTCCATCTAGTAATTGGACGTCCCACTCTTCGCTTGCCTTTTGGTTCATATTGAAGCAAAATCCGTGTTAATCTGTATTGTGGCATTCTTTCTATATGCTCTAGCCAGTTTGTTCTTGTTTGGTTTATTGTGTTTTTTATATTTTACATCTCAATATTTCTTCTATCTAATCTGGTATGTATTCAAAAAGTGAAGTGTTCTCCAATCTCCAAGGACTGTGACATAAGAGGAATACTTATATTACATACAAATATTTTTCGTTTTCAAAAGCGCTTAATGTTTGTTTCACCCTTTATATTATTAAATCCAAATTATGATCTGAATAAGTAATGATATATTGCTTTTCGGCATATTTAATTCCACAGGCTTTTCTGTGGTAAACATTCTTTCTTGGGAAGAGCTTCCATCCGGTTGCATTTCCGATAGTGGGAGAGCGACGCAAATCTTACTACTTCACCAGCGCTTTCAGAAGTCCTATATTTTTCTTCCAAATTCGGTGACTAAGTAAAACAATGCTATTCCTTATTCAGAAACATCTGTATAACTTCCCACAGAAAAGCGGATAGAATATATTTGTGGAAGAAAACAGAAAAGGGGCGTGTTTCCTTTCCCCCCTTCATTGCCACGAGCAACATTGCATAAAGTAATTACGTGCAAAACAAAAATTAAAAAACTATACCCTATCCGGCCTTAAAGTGGGTACGGATATCAACATTAGGCCACAGTACAACTTTTAGCGTAAGTGAAATGGTGAAGCGTGATTGGAAATAGTTCCTTACTACTTGCCTATATTATCGCTTATTTGATACTTTCAAGTAATGAACGGGGTAAATAAATACCTAAAAAACATTGAGTTTCAGTTTGCAAAAAGAAAGAGAATGTGATATTTGATTGGGAAGCTATGATGGTGTGAAGATGTTAGCTGGGATCTGAGGGTGCCTCAATTATCAGGTCAACGTATGTTTTTACTCACAAAATTACATTTCATAACTTTTCTTAACCAATTTCTTTAATTAGTTAATGTAGTTTATTTAATAAATATGAGCCGAGTGCAATTCTAACCTCACATTGCTACAGTGAAAGATATGACGGTTGCGATAAGTCAAACAGTTGTGCGCATAGAGCGTCAATACGTGCTTGTTGACGCAGTGATATCATCGCAATGTTTATGTGCGTACCCACTTTAAGCTCGGAGGAACTATAACTTTGAATCACAGTACAAATAAATTTATTTTAGAAAGGAGTCAAATTTTGGGGCTAATAAATGCTGGAAAACAAAACACTTGGGTGTGTTGCGCTTGTATAACTTTCTCTACTCCTGTACTAACTATTCTTCCAAATGCATATTCCTTCATCCTTTTCTTATTAGTTGAGATAAACCTTTGCAGAAATTGTCTTACTGATGATTTTCTTATAGTTGCAAGGGGAATATGGGAATACACTAGACTGAGCGATAGTCAAATGTTTTAAACCTTAAACTCCGTTCTCTTTGCACGGCCAAACAGATAAAAAAGTGAATAATGACCTTCCATTTGAGGAAAGTTTAAGTACTGCAAAACTCTCACAAATAACGAGGAATATCTCCGAAAAGGCTCACTCCGCAAAAAATGCATATCGACATATCTTGTCTGTTTTAACGAGATCTCTATTTTGGTATAGCAAGATTTGGTTTATCTCTTTACCAGTTATGCTAAAGTTCTCAAGAGTAAACAGGACTACACAGGCTGTAGCCAGAAAATTCCAAGTATACATTTAGTTTGCCATAAAGATAGCTTAAAGGTTTCATTAGAGCCAATTTTGAGAAAGTCAAAATTTTCGAAAAATGTTCCATGTTTAGGGTAGTTTAGGATGGAGAAATGTTCACAATTTGTGTGTCGTATCCCTTTAAGGTATTGAACTTCAGTATCAACTTTGGTTTTCAACCGACTTTTTGTTTTTGAGTTACGCTGTTGTCTTTCCCCCCCCTTCTCTCTCTCTCTCTCTCTCTCTCTCTCTCTCTCATGCACACGCGCGCGGACTTTTATCTAAAACTGCACTTTTGGATTCAGGGCACCTCAAAACATATTTCGGGTGAAATTTTGACATTGAAATTTTGGGCCGAAAACATTTCCCCTACTTAATATACGTAGTAGCGAAATAAAAACTGTTTTGTTCTCAATATTTATTTATTTTTCAAATGGCAAAAACAAGAGAACAGTGTCACTCACTCATTAATTTTCGAGCTTCCCAATATCCCTTGCTCTCAATTGCTTGATTTAGTCTTGGGCAAATTTTAAGATGGTCTCGGACCATTGCTTCCTGAAGGTTGCATAGTTTGCAGTTCGGGGATGACAGTAACTCTATCCGGTGCAGATGTTTTGTTACAATGTTGCGACATGTAATCACCTACTTCGTTCTTGGTCTTTCAGGGATGTTGGTAACGTTGTTCTTCCAGTGTTTGGACAATATTCAGCTTCCTAGCTCTTGGTTATAGATTGTTTTATTGCGGCTTTAACATATAATTTTGCCTATTGGTATGAGAGTGGGTGTGATAATGGTAAGGATATCTTTGCTCCATTTTAGGTCAGAAGTCGGCCTTTTCGTTCCCGGAGATTTACCAGTGCCCTCGAATCCATTGCAGGGATACAGTCTTGTTATTTTTACTGATGGTGTGTCTGAAGAGCTTATAGCCTGAATAGCAGCTTTGGAGTGTGATAGTACTGCTGTTTTGGTAAATTTCTCAAAGTGGAGTGGTAGTTTGACTGAGGACAGTGTGGATAGCTTAAATCTCTCCATCGTGTGCTGTTAAAACTTTTCCAACTGGGAGGTAAAAGAAAAAATTGGAGTTGTGGATGCCTGCGCCTATATTTTCATGGTGTTTTAGCCAAGAGCCATCAGTGGATATTTGGAGTCATGGGCTTCAAGGTATCTTGTACTTGTTTTTAGAGCTAGCTGTCTCAAGCTCGAGGTGTCAGCAAAGGCTTTCGTGACTGGCTCAAGGAGATTCGATTCACACAAGTGTCGCTTTCCATAGTGTTTGGCATTAGCAGTACTTCCTGATGTTGGCATTCGATGTAAAATTTCGAATAGAGGTTTTCAACTTGCTAGACAAAACCATGCTGAGCTTTCATGTGTTTCGGTGCATTAGCACATGTTTTACAGTAAATATCTCCAGGTAATCCTACGAGTTTTTCTCGCAATAGTGTTTCTTTTTCTTCCATGTGGATCTGCAGTGGATTTGGGCCTGTAATCAACAACATTGAGTCTATCAGTGTTGTTTTGATACACCCTGCTATTAGCCATATTGCCTGGTTCTGCAGTTTTTCAAGCGAGCTGTGTAGTTTATAGTAAATAGAGGAACTATTGTATTCCACCCAAAACTTCAATGTCGAGATTTCACCGGAAGTATGTTTTGAAGCCCCCTGAATACAAAAAAGAAAAAAAGCTTTTTTAGAAAAAGGGTCCGTGTATGTGTGTGTGTGTGTGTGCGTGTGTGTGTATGTGTGTCAGTGTATCTGCGCGGACAGCATAACTGAAAAACGAAAAGTCAATTAAAAACCAGTTAGTGCTTAAGTTTAAAATCTTTTCAGTATGCAACACGACGATTTTGAAGAAAATTCCGCCACTCTAAACTACCCTTTACGTGGAAAATGTTTCGAAAATTTTGATTTCCTCGAAAATGGCCTTAACGATTTTGATTAAAATGCAATAAGCTTAGGATATTCTTATGGCAAATGAAATCTATATTTTGAATTTTTTGCCTACATCCCATGTAGTCTAGTCTACTCTGGATGACCTTTGCACAACTGGTAAACCGTAAGAGATAGACCAAATCAGCGTACAAAACGAAGTTCAAATATTTTTTTTATAGAATGAACAATTTGGAGATATTCCTTGTTATTTGTGTGAATTTTGGAAAACAAACTTTTGTTAAATGGAACATCGTTATTCATTTTTATATATTAGCCGTGCAAAGAGAACGGAATTTTAAAGGATTTGACTATCGCTCAAAGCCTACTGTATTTCCATATCCTCCTTGTACCTACAACTAAATAAGGAATAAGAAAATTTCTGCAAGTGTTTATCTCAGCTAACACGAAGAAGATATAGGAATAAGACTGTGTAAGACTGGTTAGTATAAGAATACAGAAAGTCATGTGAGTGCAATACATATAAGATTTTTTTAATTGTTGCATTTATATAACGCCTTTGACTGCGAATGTCATATCGGCGGCCTTTCCTATGGAACATTTGCCAATAGGCAATTATGGTACTCGTTTCACAGTGTGAACAGTGGGTTTTTGGTCTTTAGGGATTTTTAAACATTAAGTTCACACGCACCCATGTACGCGCGCACACGCGCACGCGCACACGCACACACATACTCTCTCGTTCATAAATATTTTTGGCTGTAGAATACTTCATACCCTACCTACCGGAACTCAAAACTTGGGACCCCTTGCACAGCAGGTAGATGCTCTACTAATTGAACTATGGGGTCAGCCAAGAGAATCTTGTTAAAAGTTACAGCATACTAAAAGTTTAGAAGGAACACCACAACATGCCTAATAAACAAGAAGGTTTCGGTTAAATGTCTAAGTACCTAAATAGCGAAGTTGTTAAGAGATGTAACAGCCAACCATTTCGTTTTACGAAGTGACCAAATGAGCTCAAACGTGACAGGGAAGCCAGGCCTTTCTTTCTACTCTCCTCTTTACCTATTTTGGGCTTTAGAAACATTGTATTTGCTTAGCATATTGCACAAAAGTTATGAACGATTCATAATGTTAGGTTTTTTAATGTAGCAGAAGGCTTTATACGTAATAACATACTTGGAAATGTACTAATATTACATGAATAAAAGTAATTTATGCAATTATACGATGATTAAGGCAAGTTATCTGCCCCATAGTATCCCTGTAACGGTCAACAGCACAGAAAATGTATTTGATATTTAATTTCTTTTATGCAGAGAAGTTGTATCTATGTCGTTTACCATCTTTGCAAAATTCATTCAAGCTATTAACAGTGAAGCACTACAATCCACCAATATCACAAAGTATCTAGAGACTAATAACTTCACTTTAATAAAATTGAGTTGTACTCATTACACGACCAACACGTTTCAGCACCTTATCTGTGCCATTTTCAAGGTAAACTGATCTTGGCCGAACGTGACGTTTACGTTACTCACATTGACATATGATGCCGTCACTACCCACCACTGATCTCTCACTGATAGAGACCACATTGTGATATAGCGAGAGCTTACTGTACCGATAGAAGGAGCCGGTAGTCTTGGATATGACATAGCATCAACAAAGAGACATGGTGTGAGTGGAAACTGGTGGCCTGAAATGTCGCTAGATGGTGAGAGAATAGCGAAGGATAGAAACGCCGCGTCAGGGTTACCGTGTAATATAATGACCCTTTAGAACTCCAGTTCCTACACTAAAAATCTGATGTGTTGCACTCACATGACTTTCTCTACTCTTGTACTAACCATTCTTACAAACTCTTATTCCTATATCTCCTTCTTGTTAGTTAAGATAAACATTTCTACAAATCATCTTACTGCTTATTTCCTTGTAGGTGCAAGGGGAATATTAGAATACAGTAGGCTTTGTGCCATAGTCAAATCTTTTAAAGCTTTGAGATTCCGTTCTCTTTGCACACTTATCATATAAAAAAATGAACAACGATGTTCCGTTTCACGAAAGTTTTTAAGTTTTCCGAAACTCTCACACATAACAAGGAATATCTCCGAAACGGTTAACCCTACAAGAAAATTTATTGAGACATTGTGTACTTTAGCAAGATATACATTTTTTGTAGAGCAAGATTTTGTCTATCTCTAACGGTTTACCAGTTATGCAAAAGTCGTCCAGAGTAAATACGACTACAGGGGCTATAGCCAGAAAATTCAAGATATACATTGCATTTGTCATAAAAATATGTCAAACATATGACATTTTAATCAAAATCGTTGGAGCCATTTTCAAGAACATCATTTTCGAAAACTTTTCCATGCAAAGGGTAGTTTAGGGTGGGACTATTTTCTTCCAAATCTTCGTGTCGCATTTTTCAATGACAAGAACTTAAGTACTAACTTTGGTTTTGAATCGACTTTTCGTTTTTGAGTTATGGTGTCCACAGACTGACACACAGACAGACACACACACGGACCTTTTTTTAAAAATTTTTTTTTTTTTTTTTTTTTTTTTTTATGCAGGGGGGTCTCAAAACATATATTTCCGGTGAAATCTCGACTTCGAATTTTTTAGTGGACTACAATACTTCCCCTACTTACCAGTAAAAATGGCGGGTATTGAATAAAAACCAACTAAATGTCTCATAAACTAGCCCTGAATGCTATGGAGGTTTCTGTGGATGTTTTGATTATATTTGAGTGAAGAAGTAGTGAACATTCTTCTTAAGGAGGAACCTGATTACAGAAGTAACATTTCCACGTTATCTTGTAACAACAAACGAAACGAAGCCCAGAAATAGCAAGTGAAGGCAATGTGGCACATTAAAAATGAATGGGGAAGGTGCGTGTACAGACGGACAGATAGCGTGCGGTTCCTACATGCACGTCGACAGCTAGGCGATCCTATCTCATCCCCCAACAGCCCGGTCCAAACCACTACAGGCAGAGAGGAACGGAGAAACAAAAAGAAATAAAGACGAACTATGCGGCAAACTAAAGTAAAATGCCTTACGTTCAAAAGAGGCAATGGGAAAACCTGAAGGCCGAAACAAAAGCAAAGCTTTCCATGTAAATCTCCATGTAATCTTTAATATAGTCTGTGATATCCTAGGATTTTTTCCTTATACCCTTGACATATTAATGTTTATAATTATTGCACATGCTTATTTTCATATTACCTATTGTTTTGTGGGAAACGTTTCAACTCCGTTGTCTTTCTTCATTAATATATGTGGATCTACTTGAATTCCTTTATAGGGTTAAAAAATAACCAATGATATTTTAGTGCAGTCACGGTAAATTTACACAATTATTGGCGAGACTTGAGAGGAAAAAGTGTTCTATTTCATGCAAGTAACCTTAGTTTATCCAGAGCGAATCTTGCCTTCTCTGTACAAGGCATTTTGCGAAAATACAATATCGTCACGGAATAAAGACTCAGTCTGCGAGATTTGTTAGTAGCGCGTTTACCTCTGGCGCGGAGGACCCGTGTTCGATCCCGGTACCAGTATGGGGATTTTTACTCCTCTGCAAGCTCTGGCACGGGATGCACTCAGCCTCGTGAGGTCTCTGGGGGACCAATTGAGGAGCTACTTGATGGAGAAGTAGCGGCCCCAGGTCGAGAAAGCTACATAACCTGCCAGGAGGACTCGGGGCGCTGATCACGTCACACCGTCCAATACTGCACCCCACCAATGACGCATGTAGTGTGCAGAGGTGGAAAACGCAGCGGCTGGGTGGTAAGCCTTGGCCCTTAATTGACTTGCGCTGGGATTTAGTTTAATTAATCTGCAAGATTTAACCGACCAGGTCCAAAAAAGAGAAAAACACCTTCTTTACTATGATAAATATTTGCAAAGTGCATGTAGTCTTTTAACAGACATTAGAGGGCTGTGAGGAGGTGTATACTTTCCAAGAATTTAGACAGAGCAAGTGCAGTACACTAAAAGCAAGCACAGAAAAGAGAGACTTTCTCTCTTTATAATGATGAATATTTTCAAAGTGCATCTAGTCACTTAACAGAGGGCTGGAAGGCGGGTGTGTGCTGTCCAAGAATTTAGTCAAAGCAGGTGGACTAAACTAAAGGCAAAGACAGAACCAAACCGGACAAGTTAAATCTGAAGGACCCTAGCGAGGAAGGTTATATGTTGAGAAAAAGCAAATAATTATAAGCAAAGAGCACCAACGTCTTAGGCGTTCCAACAATCCATTACCTCGGAAGTCCTGTCCGAGACCTCAGGAGCCCAGATACACATATATGAAGTTTTGAAAATTTCAAAGGGAATAGGATATCTAGAATTAAGCAACGAGAGAATAAAAATCGTGTCTCATATGCAAATATGTTTAAGACTTAGAAACGTATAATCTGGTTTGATAAAAGAACGCGTGTTTCTAAAATTCATGTCTTACAATCTTACAGAAATGTTTTACTGAAATCAATTATCGGCAGTCCGTAGTGCCTATAGACCATTCTCAAGTATGGTATATGACTCAGCAAGAATTGAAGAAGACTCTCGACTCCTTTATTTTGTATTTTACCGCCATTATTACGGTCACGTATAAAATAAAGCAACCAATAATATGGCAAGGCTGCATATAACGATAAATAATGTGACGTAGACGTAAGGTGTAGTGAGATTATCTTAGGGCCATGTGCACAATGCGAATTACGAAATACCGCAGGATTTAGCAATAGTTAAATCTTTTAAAAGCTAGTCGTTATGTGAGAACTTTGAAATTCCATTTGTTTTGCATGTCCTAGGGGAAAAAGCTAATATGTAAAACAGATCGTTATAGGATTATTGAATCAACCTAAGGAGACACTTAAAGCGGACATATTTCTTGTTTTATTGGGCCACACGTGTAATCTCAATCCCATAGAACTAGCTTGGGTCAAGGTAAAACGAATACTTAAAGAAATTTAACAGCTGACTTATTCTTACAGGAATTGCACGATATAACACATGAGCAGGTATCACTTAAGACAGAAAAGACTGGCAGTGTTTTTGAAAAATATAGAAAAGGCACAAACTGATCGTTGGAAAAAGAGTAGTTGAAAACATTGTTTACGTTTTAAAAGCTTGAACTAAATATAACATTGAAGTTCCTTCTATTTTGAGTGAACTGTTTGCTTTAAACTAGCGTAAATGCTAATGTTGACAACATTATCGTAAACACGATTAGAAGCACAACTGAACGAGATATCACTGTTTTTGTGGAATAATTGTTTACTGAGGTCTGGCTGGCTGCATTCCTACCAGGGACCATGAGCTGGTGAACAAACTGTACATACTTTTCTGTTCTAGATCTCAGATACATCACATTCCTGTTTTACTTTTACCAAACGGTCGCTATTTATTTCAACGAACATAAAACGACCAACTTCCAAAGCCTCTATATTTTTCATTTTAGAGGGCGCAGAAAGAAACTGTCTCAAGATACCCGGCTTTTAGCTCAGAGGGCCTCAAAACATACTTTCCGTTGAAATATGACATCGATTTTCGGAGTAGACAACAATATTTGCTAAATGTGGTAGAGAAATAAGTGAAGCACTCGTCTGAACATCACTACTGCAGGTGTAAATGCGAGGAGAGAAAGTGTTGGTAAAGCAGGGCTGTGGTTGAGGAATGTCGAGAGGCTTTCACTAGGACACCCTCTTGTATTAAGGGCTCTGTGATGGCCGATACACGCAAGGCTCTGTGTAACGAAGTCTGTAGGCGAAAGGGAGGACTTACAAAACAAACACTAAGAGGCTTATTGTACACAACCTACCACAACTTCTCTTGTCTTGCTGTGTGGCTAAAGCAATGCCATGTCGCTATCGGAGGTGGCATTTTAGCACCGCATAGGGAGACTCCAGAGTTTTCTCCAGTCCTCCCATGTTTCACTCTATCAATGCTTTGCTACGTTCGTTTCCATTCCTCGAATTTACTTATTACCAGTGCGAGGTATTAACTGCCTCTTCAAGAGGAACGTAGCCCTCGAAATGCTGGGCAGCGACATCGTAAACAAAGCTGCCTTTTATGCGCAGCTATGGATGAACAAATAATTTGAAACTATATGCAGAGTTACAGTAAGACGCGGAGTAGCCATTAAAGTGCACATTAGAATATGTAAAAGGGACAATACAATATAATTTTGAATTATATGTAACATTGAGTTATTTATTTCCTTCATAAATTTATCCAAAAACATTATTTTGTAACCTCATTCACTATGACAGTTGTTTCAGTGTCTCAAAAGAAAAACAATTATAACACACCGTAAATGTAATATTTTTTCCATCTGTAGAAGCGTGCAGAGTCTGCAACTGTATAGATGAATTTGTAACTAGTCCTGCACTTCAGACATACGCAAAGATTTATGTTGTAAATCAGTCCAAAGTTAGGTTCCCTATTCGCAACTACTGCTCTATACTGCACTGCGCATTTTGGAGCAACTGTGCGTAACACAGCCAGTGTCTAACCTTGTCCTAATACGAGTATCTGTGTGATTGTAACTTGCACCACTAACATCATAGTTATCTCTATCAGGATAAAATACCAAAAGGGAAAACCTAAAAAAAAAATCTAACCCCCCTCCAAAAAAAAAAAAAAAAAAAAAAAAAAGAACACTTCCATTAATCGCAGGAAATGCTCTACTCTTATTTAAAGGGAATTAGATATCCCATCACATTAAGCAAGGAAACAGGAGAAGATCGTCTTTTCCCAATCACAGTAGCTCTATCGCATTATTGCTAACCATCCCGGCCCACACGAAAGTGTCTTCTCCTATTAGTGCCTCGGCTTTAGACGTCTTAATGTTGGTAACCACATTTCTGCAGCACGAACTTCCTCTTGTGCGTCCTTTTCAAGTAGTGACCAAGATAATCTAATATTAAAATGTGTATATCAAATTTAATATAAACTTACTCAATTTCAATTAATATATCCCAGTAAATAAAAACTGAGTCAAGCTTTATAATTGTATATAACTCACAACAAAAAGTCGAATGCTGGACATGTAAGAAATTAGGTAGTAACGGAGTTACATTGATAAGTGCACGTACTCTAAGGGAGATAGTAACAGATTGGATACTCCAAACATAAGGGAATTCTACAGCCGGGCTGACCAACGTTACCCCATAGGTGTGAAAAGGAGTCCCCTCCACAACTACATTAGCATGCTTTCGCTGGAACCGGTTTCCCGCTTTTCCTCTTTCGTGGTCACAAAGGGAGTGGAAGGAGGAAAATGTGTTCACACCTACTGAGTAATGTTCGTCAGCCTTGCTCTACAGAATACCATCGTTGAAAATAGAACTTCCGCAAAATGGAATATCTTATTAATCCCATTCTTTCGAAGTTTAAAACTCTAATGTCTTAAATTCACGCGACGATTCACTGTCGCTTATTTCGGTATACCTTCTACATAAGCTTATGCTTCTCTTTAGTTCATAGTGTAACGCCGACCGGCTGCAGCTATCGAAAGTACTCAATGTCAGGGTACCTCACACCACTAGGTGGTAGGGCACCTCAAAGAATCTCGGTGCCAACTGCTTCACTCAACTGCTTGTAAATGCATGACAACAAAAACGGAGCGGTCAGAAAAATGACAACTCAGTGCAGCAGAATAAGGCAGTTCCGGACTGTTGGAAAACTTCGGACTGCTGCTTTGTTTATGAGAAGTTCCAGAAAAGGAATTTCGAGAAAGATCCGCGCTACGTCATTCTTGCTTATGTAAACAAGCCAAGATGAGAACACTCAGTTTCTTTATTATGTAATCGTTGAATGTTGCACGAGGCAGCTATTGGCATTAGTGTGTGTGTGTGTGTGTGTGTGTGTGTGTGTGTGTGAGAGAGAGAGAGAGAGAGAGAGAGAGAGAGAGAGAGAGAGAGTGTGTGTACAGTCAGTTTGAGTTTATATCGTCAGAAGCCACTGTTAGGTATAACTGAAAGACAGTTTGTCTCCCAGTTTACGAGAGGACAGAACAGCTGTGATTATAAGGTCACGGAGAGCTGTAGATTGCGCTAACGATAAAAAGAGCACTGAATTTTTGTGCTTCAGTTTTATAAGAAAAATAAAGCGAGAACAAAAAATTGCTAACGGTGCCATTTGTTACTATATTAATCGAGGTAAAACGTTTACATAAATAAACAATGTGAAATTTCTTTTTAGAGGTTAAAACCGTAGTTGACGGGAAGAAATAAATGAGTAATTAAAGAAGTTTCAGTGAGATAAAGAAATAACTGCAACAAATGATGTTGTATAAGTTAAATCAATGAAAGATGCAAGAAGCCAGAGTTAAATGTATAGAGAAATAGGTTTTTATTGATTTCCCTCAACATGAATTATCAAACACAACACAGGTAGCGAACATTAGCCATAAGGATTATGGGAAACTTGTTAAGATGCTTAACCACCCTTTTAAAGTCACGTAGGCTGGAATTCTGAGAATTAGAAAGGCATAAGCGAAAAGTCTCAGAAGTCAGGTAATATAGCTTTAGAACTTGCTCGAGAATTTCAAAGGAGATCAGACGTATTTAGCTGTCGGCTATTCTATTTAAATTTGTTATCAAATTAACGCCCAGAGATGCTTTAGTTTCAAATATTTAGCAGCTTGCCGGTTAAACCTTCTGCAGTTTAAACTTTGGGGTTTTACAACACAGGTTTTTAAAATCAATAGTGAGCAACTCCATGAATCCTTGTATTTAAGTTTTAAAATATATTAGCCTGAAATCCACGGTCCTTAAAGGTAACACTGTAGCAGCTAAGGCACAAAAAGTTTCAACAGCATCAAACTTAAGTGAAGTGGATCATACAACATCAGAGGGGTTGGCCTCAAGGTAAGGTGGATATAAAAAACAAGACAGTAAAATGTATAAAAACGGATCCTTATACATCAGTCCTAAAATTCCATTCCATGTTCTGTTAAGGAAGTTTTTGTATATCCCTTATAGTTTACTTGTTATACAATATTTTACAGCTCATTCCGATTGAACAGAAATTCATAGATTATTCTCAAACAACAGTGGCAACACAGCAAAGAACGGTCGGGGCCGAGTTATCCCACCGTACTAAGCGCGGCGCGTAACAAAGGAGCTCGAAGTCAAGCCTCCCCACAGCACTCACACCTGCAAATACGTAAAACAACAATCGAGCGCCTACACCAAGGGTTTTCCAGGGTACTCGAGAAGGGTCCGGCAGCTGGCGCGTTTTTGGAAGTTCGAGAAAGGTCTTTGTTACGTCATTCTCACTATATAAGGAGACGAGGCAACGAGTTAGAGAAATTAAGATTACAGACACTCATTGTCAGTGATGCAAGTGTTTGTGGCACTGTCGTCGTCAAAAATACGTCGCGTTGAAGTGAATACTTTTGGTGAGTATTGAGCGATTGTATCGTCAGGGTTAGTGCATGGCACACATAAAGTGAAGAAAGACAGTGAAAGGACTGATTCAAGGTTACTAAAAGAAAACAGCTGTCGGGTTATAATATCACGAAAGACTGTAGAATATGTTAACCACAAAAAACTATTTGTGATAAACTTTTGGAATAAAATAAAGTGAGAAAAAAAGTAATTGAATTTGACTTTTACCGTTTTGGTCACAATATTTATAAATTTCATGCAAATACCTTAAATATGTGATATTTCTATAATAAAAATGTTATCCATATATGAGAAAATAAAAAATAACAAGAATTTACACATTTTGCATTTGCTACCGGTATGACTACAGAATTTCATTTGTCTTGCTTTTACTGATTTATTCTGTAGTATTCTTAGCGCTCCACTCATTTGATCCATTAATTATCCAAGTATAATGACAACACAATCTATCATTGATTAATATTATTTATCTATGGAAGTATCTAGGTACCACCGTGTTTAATTCAACTCTTCATTCTTCCTTTTATGTCAATCTACACAACCGTGGTTGCCTTACCAAGACCATCGCCCATGTCCCATTTTGTTCCTTTAGGTTTCTTGTATCTATCCTGTTTTACTCGTCTTGCCAAGTTCGGCTAGGCGTCCGCTTTTCTTGATGCAGTCCAGTGAAGAAATCTGTTTGGATATTTCACCACCACAGAAAGTCAACTTTTTCTTTTACATCTCATCCATCAAATCTCCTTCCACTTTTATTTCCCATATTCTTGAATTTCAGACCCTATCTGTTCTAGTTTTCCCACAGCTCCTTGAGAAATCCATTTCATTGGCAGTAGTTTGCTTTTGCTCCACTCACTTCCCATAGTTCGATCCCTCATGTTATCACAAGCTGCGACGTATGCTTTTGAAGTTTGTAGAGAGTTTAAATTGAGGAATGCACTTATCGTACGCAGCCGTAGCTATTTATATCAAATATATAAATTTATTTCAGTATTATTGTGTATTTCAAAAATGAAAATCCACGCAATTGTAGTTTAATGTAACCCCGACATCACTCACTGGTTACTTATCGTGGACGCTCCCCATCCATTAGTACAGCCTTCATTGATTGCGGTTACTGGGATTGAACTCACGGCCTTCAATCCCATCCAATGGATGGCCAGCCCATTTGGTCTGGACTTTAACAATGATGTCTATTCGAATTATTTGCTTTAAGGTGTCTGTGACAGAGTTATCTAAACCTATTCAGAAATTTGAAGGAGAGTGGCATGTAGCTCATGCACTAGCTAATGCACTGGAGGGTTAATCACTTGTTTTGTTTAATACATCAATTTTGTTTTACACTTGACAGATTAATATGCATGAGGAAACTCGTGTCTTATGTATATCATCTTTACTTTCTATTTCCATCTGCACCAAATTCATACTCTTATGTAGTGAATGCCACCCGTGTGGTGGCCGGGTGTAAAGAAAAGCCCCAATGTAGCTCATGCATGTCGTAAAAGGCGACTAAAATGGGAACCCGGTGCCTAGGGAAATAACTGGGCCTCCTAGTCCTAGGGGATATAAATGTGGGACCTGATCCTCCAGGTTGGGGTTTGGGCATGGGGCTAACGACCCCACACCCCAAAAAACTCATGTTGAGAAACCAACAGAGGAGCCTCGGTTGGAATGAGTAACAGGAAACGACTGGCCAAGAAACTGGACTAGAATTTTGGCACAGGGAAAGTCAGAACACTCTTTAAAAGTGGAGCACTGGCAGCATTAATACCCCAGCTACAACAATACAGACTTAATGTCACTGATTACAAGTGACAAGATGGCATGGAAAGGGAAGACCGAGAATGAGATGGGAGGATGCCATACAGAGAGATGCTCAACATATACGAGGATGGAGAAGGAGAACTGGGGAAAGAGGGGAATGGAGGCACCTGCTGAAGGAGACCAAGGCCCAGAAGGGGCTTTAGCGCCACTCAAAGAAGAAGAATGTAGTGCATGCATAAAAACTTTAGTTAAAGTATCAGCGCACTATTTACTTTGCACAAAGGTTTACAAGAAATTAGAATGTGGCACATTTACCTAAATAAGATTGACATAGGTATAGCGGGTGGAAGATAATCCACAGACAACTGCGTGATATTGGCAGATAACATTTGTGCGGCTAAAACTTCATATAACTTAGAGTCAAATAGTGCAGTGATGGGAGAAGAGACGTGCACGAGTACACAGAAGCGGCTTAGCTTGGTTAAGACTGGGCGCCTGCAAACGCAACGATGATGGCACCGGCGAACAATATACCCAGCCTATAGTGAAAGGGAAACACGGAATAACAATCTGGCAGAATGTAGAGATATAAAATAATTAAGAAAGCAACATTCACCACCAGTTTCTGGAGTCCAATAGGGAAATGAAGACTAAGAGTTTATTAAACCGACTGCAATTGCTCTGAAAAATCTCCACGCTTCAGCAAGGAGGAACTACTATCTCTGTCCTTGAAGACCAATAGCAACTCCGATTAAGGACGTGACAGTCACGTGTTGACTCCACTGGAGTCTCAGTTGCCGAATTTGTGAATTCCAGTTTGTTCTGCTTCATTAGTTGTAAGCGTTCATCTTAAGAGGTTGCAACTCTGCAGAAAGGACAAAAGAGGTAGGGCCTGTATTGTAAAACGATTATAAGGGTTCCTAAAAGTAGGCTGCAAATTGCACACGTGTTGACTGGATGTCATGTTGAACACACTGCGGACACTTTAGCCAAGATTCGGCAAAGAAGATTAATTTTCATGTAGAATATAAGAGGGGAAAAAGGATGCTTAAGAGCGAGGGTTTCGTTGTTCTTAAGGGACAGGGTACTATGTACATGTAACGTTTTTTCTTTTGTTTATTTAAATTCAATTTCGTTCTTTTTCTTCTTTTTACTCTGCCTACTCTTCACTAAATTAAGTAGAGGAAATATTGCGTTCAAAACAAAAATTCAATATAGAAATCTTACCAAAAATACGCATTTTGAGGTCTCCCGAATAAAGTTATTTAGAAAAAACCTCCGAGTGTGTGCGCGTGTGTGTATTTAAATAGCTTCAGAGAAGCAGCGCAAAGATTTTCAGGAAAATTCACCTAGATCATCCTTACATAGAACATTTTTCAAAATTTTCAATTTTTTAAAAAAGGCTAAAGTTTTTGATTATATATTAAATATATATTTTGAATTTTATAGAAATTGCCTTGTATTCCTCTTTACTTTAATGAAATTGTGTATAATCTTGTATAATTTGTAAACGCAAATAGACAAATATCTACAGCCTGTAGGTAAATCTCTCTAAAGTAAGCCAAAATAAATAATCTATGTCATAAACCTTTTCCAATATATTCCATATCAATGGTTCCAAGGTACTTTCTATGATCTTATTTCTCTCCACTGCACTCAAAGAGTGTGAAACTTTAAGGCAGGCATAGAGCGGCTGTGTCTCAAACATTTGACTATCGTTGTTCGCTTTTATCTACTGTTAAATGTGTAATGTAGCTATTTCTCCAAACGTTTGTCTCGAGTAAACGAAGTAGATTGATAAATAAACTTTAAGTATGGTTTATATACACTAATGAACTAAGTATAAAGGTATACATAAAATTTAACACATCAGATCTTTCTCTTCAATAATTTAGTATTGCGACGTTCAAGTGGGAACTTTACTTAGGCTCTCCACAGATGTCATGTTGAAATGGAGGCTGGGGGTCTTCACTAAATAATAACCTGCCATGACTTTAGGGGAGGTTAGGGGGAGATAGTTCAGGGTAGTAGTTGCTAAAGCTTACTGGAAATGTGGTATAAGGATTTACCCTGGAATTTCACATGTAATTCTGGGTGAGAATTATTGATTTACATTATGATAGGTCTCGAAATAGTGGTCAGAGTGAGACAGCATTAGTGGTGATGTAAGTTTGATCCTAAAAGAAACCTTCAAAGATCAAAGGGACGCAGGTTCGTCTTAGCACAATGAACTAAGCCCTTGCTTGGTCAAATTCCTGGGTTTAAACACCCAATACTCGATGACGAAGTACCTTAGCTAATCATTTGTCAGCACGCGTCAGCACATGTAGGACCGGGCTCCTACAAAGTGAGCTTGCGGAAATGACTTGCACGTATGCGAACAGGAAATCAGGTCTGAACTCTAATTTATGTTCCGGATATCCAAACTTATCTTCTTTATCGTACTACCCAAACAGTATGAAGAGCCGACACCCTCTAGGACTTACAAGCCAGTGGCTAGGGTCAGATGCCTGTCGGAGAGCACAGGGACCTACGGACCGGATAGAGTGAAGACCTGGAATTGCTTGGTCAACCAAGCACCAGGTGTGATGTTGAGGAGGATAATATGAAATTCAGGCGAAATGGATGAATGGAAAGGTGGTGGAGCAGTTGGTAATATGAGTGGCGGGGGAAACCGGAGAAAACTCGCTCAAACGCCAATTCGTACATCACGAATGTCACATGTGGGTCCCTGGGATCGAATTTGGTGATATGGAACGGTTTAACCGCTTAAAAATTAACAAAAATGTAATCGTCGCAGTAAGTAGTGATACAATGTATATATTTAGTACCTACTGTTGTTTTATTGTAATATTTTATGGAAAGAATTGTATTTTACAAGGGTAGATGAAATTTTAGGCAATAGGGTATAGGTACATTTATGGACGAGTGTATTTGTATAGTGACATTCACTAAAACATTTCCTATCGTTAATGGTTAGGCTTAACGTAACTCTAGAGGTTTGTCCATAGTGATAAAAGGTTCAGAAAATCTGTCGGGAGCTTTGGTTCCCTTACATGATTGTCAGTTGTCAGGTCTTGGTGTATGGGATCTCCACAGACAACCCGACGTCAGAGACATCTGCTGTCCGACAACAGTAGATTTTTCTCAAGCAGCGGTATGGTAAGTCGAACGCTTGCTTTCCTCTTGTGGGTTACCGAGGGAGGGGTTTAGCAGAGGGGAAAAAGAAAGTGGATGTGTGTGATGGGGGCTAAACCAGATGGGCTATTTTCCCACAATTCCTTTCGCACACATACACAACACTCTTAAAACAAGACTAACGGAAAGCGAGAGGGCTAGGGGCGTGGCACAAAAAACACCTACGTCTGTTCTCTGAAAAAATAAAAGGAATCCACGGTGGCGAAACCTTCGAAAATGCGAGGAAAGGAGAAAAGGCAGAAAAACGATGATAGGGAAAGAGAAAACGATGATAGACTAGTCTAAGCAATGGAATCGTATAGGAATTAAAGCACAAACCAAACCTTCTTCCTCAAAGAACATTTCTTTCTGATACTGTAGTTTCTTTTTTCCAGCTTTCGTTTCCCCTCGACACCTCTGCTCCACCCTTCAGTTTACAACCCCTCTATATATCTCTTTTACTGGACATATTCTCATCACAATCCATTAAATTGGGTTTCCCTTCACAGGAAACCAAACCAGTGAGAGATAAGGAATACATAGAGATGTAACACAAGTAGTGTTGTTAGCCTACTGCCTTTCATTTTACTTATTCCTCTAAGTTCTAACACTTCAATCGTTTGGTTCGTAACGAATCTAAATTCCGCACTTACATGACTATCTTCTCACTCTTTCTGAAGCCATTCTTACAAACACTTATTCCCCTATTACTTCATGTTAAACAAGTCAGACTTTTACATTTTAGGTACAATGGTAATAGACGAGATCCTTTAAGAGTGGCGGCTTAGAAATTCCGATCTCTTTGCGTGTCCAACAGAGAGAGAAAACGAATGGCATTGGCATTTGAAAAAGCATAGGTATTTAAATTGCAAACCAATAATAAAGAATAACTTCGAAATATTTAACTCCACAAAACGATACATTAGACATAAATTATGAGCTCTAACGGAGTTTATATTTTTGTTCAACAACAAAATAAGATTTTGTCTATTACGGTTTGCATTTGTACAAATGTCATTCAGAATGAAGACAACTTCAGAGACTAGGCTCAGAAAATTCCAGATACATCTATGTGATGTTCAGGCGTGTATTTCCTTTGTCAAGAAAATATTTTAAATGAGCACTATTTTAATAAAAATCATTAGTCACTTTTGAGAAAATCGGCATTTATGAAAAGGATTCCTTATTAACGGTAATTTGGTGTGAGGGGATTTTCTGGAAATGTTTGTGTAGGTGTTATGGAAGAGCTGAAAGTAAGATATCACATAAATAGCTTCTAGAAATGCGTGCAAAGGGCCTTTCTTCTGACCGCCCCATTGTGGTCAGCCATGTGTTTACAAACTGGTGTAACATAGAAGGCGTATTAGTTCTACGAGTGTCTACAGTGCGTAATACACATACTCTACAACACATTCAACCTGAAATAACATATCACATATTATTTAACCTGAAATACACTTAACCTGCTTCTCTCCCATTGAGTACCAAATTTCTTTACTGTTTATCGAGAATCTTGCAGCTCTAGAAGGAATACATCGAATCAAATCGAATCTTGATCCTCATAGTTCATCACGGAATACCAGTTAGCGAATCGTAAGCAATGAACGCTATCTTAAACAATGAATTAAATAACGAATAGAATTAGATATAGTTCTTGTAACCTCTTGATTTGAATTGGAAAAAGCTCTTAAAATTTATTTAATTGCGTTTGAAATATTTTCTATTACGTACATATTTTAATGAAACTTCGACCAGTTGTTGCACTAAACATTATATTAATTTACCTGAAATGTTACAATTTGGTGTTCTGAAGGAGAAACAATCTTGTATAAGCAGAGGTAAGGATTTTTTTATGTAATTTTACATAATTTCATTTGCTATAAAATTAATATCTAGTAAATGCAGTCTGATATAACAAATCTGATGTGTTGCACTCATGGTTTTCCCTATTATTGTACTAACTATTCTTACAAACTCTTATTTCTCTTCGACATAAACATTTACAGAAATGACAAGGTGCAAGGGGAATATGGGAACACAGTAGGCTTTGAGCGATAGTCAAATCTTTCAAAGCTTTGAAATTCCATTCTCTTTGCACAGCCAAGAGATAAAAAGTTGAATAACTTCCTTCCATTTTAGAAAATTTAAGTATTGCAAAACTCGCAAATAACAAGGAATATCTCCGAAATGGTCACTCCACAAGAAAAATGTACTTGGACATTACTTGTATGTTTTAAGATCTACATTTTTTATATAGCAAGTTAGTTTATCTCTTACGGTTTATCATTTATGCAAACGTCATCAAGAGGAACTAGAGCTACATAGGCTATGGCTAGAAAATTCAAAATTGTTATTAAAGTATCTTAAACATATGGCATTGTGTCTTGAATCGCAAGTCATGTTTGTATTTGCGTAGACACTATTTGAGTGTCCGACAAACGATAGCATATGGATCAGAGACCATCAATAAAGTCAGTTGCATGTTGAACTATCGACTTGTGTAATCCGCACTGCCACACGACGTGGAACTTAGAAATATTCTGCCCTCCTAATGGGCTCAGTCATTTTTCCATGGCACAAACGCACGCGCACGCACACGCACACGCGCGAACTTGTTTCTAAAAATGATTTTCTTGGAATTAAGGGACCTCAAAATATATATTTCCATTAAAATCTCAACATCGAAATGTGGGGTCGAATACAATACTTCCACTACTTACTACACGTAGTAGAGAAATTAAAAATGATAGGTAAAGAATATCAGACACTCACTAAATAACTTATCAGCGTGCTTATTTGCGGTGATGACAAATTTTCACGTACTTGCAAAATTATCGACAGCTGCTTTATTCCAATATTTTTCAGCGTTAAATAGGGGATTTTAATATCACAGCAATTAAGTGATAGGGTCATATAGGTACAGTGGCTTGCGGGTAAGGGTTCGGATTGCCTGATCAGCCTAAAGGCAACATACATGGAGTGTTGCTTCCTCCCAGGGGCTTATTGCTAAATAGATACAGTTAATTCAGGTGCCTGGGGCGTGGATACAGAAGCGGTCAATGAGGAACTATCTGAAAAATGACACCTCTTGATATCTATTAGCGGAAGAGCAACATTTCCTCAATAACACTTATGAGGCTTTATGAATACATAACGAAGATTGTCTGTAAGAAGTTCATTGCGTTCTGGTAAATAACTGCCCATTTTATTTCCGGCTTTTAGAGGTTTGACTACAGTGGTTAAATAGCTTAATTTAATATTTAAATTATTATGCCACAAAGTTAGTGGGTCGTAACCGAGCGGGATGGCTCAGCGGTTCTGTGTGTGGCCTAGTTTTCGGGAGTTCGCGGGTTCGATCCCAGCGGCCGGCCTACTTCACCCATGCGTTTTTTCGGGGGTTTCTTCGGGTCACCAGGTGAATGCTGGATAGCTTCATTACATCCCCTGGATTTTTCCTATGCCTCCATTTCCTTCACTTATTTCCTTTCAGCCTTCACCTGGCTGGTCTCTTTCATGGTAATATCAAAATATTGAATATTGAATAATTTTGAAAATATTTTCCGTTAGTCAAGTACAAGTCCGGTGTGGGAGGTTTTCTTTAAAATATTCGTATTTTATTCTTGGAAGACACCGAACTTAAATACTAAGATTGGATTTATCAACCTTTAGTTATGGTTTTTAAACGTGCTTAAAAACGTCAGCTCCATGTCAGTAGGTTCGCTAAAACATGTAAAATAACGCTGATGCGATCTTGGTAATTGACAGCGTCGTTAAAGAACAAAATAATTTTAAATTGTCTAAGATATGTGGTTCACAGACTTCAAGGTATACAATAAAAATACTTTTCTTGCATTCATCGAGTCCCAGAGGGGTCTGATTACTCTTCCCTAGGACTTGCAAGCCAATGCCTAAGCTGAGGGAGCAGATGAACCTATGAACCGGAAAGAGTGAAGACCTGGAAGCAGGTAGTCAGCCCAGCACCAGGTATGATAGTGAGGAAGAAGATATGAAAATTACGTGACAAGGATGCATGGAAATGTAATGGTGGAGCACTTGGTGGAATGAGTGATGGAGAAAACCGGAGGACCCAGAGAAAACCCACCCAAACGCCCCTCCATCCACCACGAATCCCATATGTGGGACCTTGGGATCAAGCCTGGGCCACCTAGGTGAGAGGCGAACGGTCTAACCCGTCGGCCACGGTGCCACCCTTCCTTTTTGTAGAATTCAATAATTTTCCTAATCTTACCAAATAGGAGTATAAGCGCAGGCATTCTTATTGGTAATACAGTGTAATGAATAATGATTCACCGATGTATGCTGCATTTGTAAACTTATATTTATTAAGAGTAATATGTTTTTAAATTGGTTAGTAGCTTGAAGCACTTAGCACAGGATGCATGACGTAGAACAAGCTGGTATCGTCATAAGGAATGGAGTTCAAGGTTTCTGTATGGGCAATGATCTCGCGTTATCTAGGCCAGTGGGTCACGCACTGAAGTGTGAAGCAAATCTGGCAGGCGTTGTTCATTTTGCGGTGCAGTTATGACCACGCAAAATACATCAGTTAGTGAACTGCGTGGTTGGTTTCTGGGAAAACGCCAGATGAAGAGCAAAACGAATTAACAGACTAAAGTGTGTACATGGTAAGGTAGCAATTATCAAAATATCTGTGCTCATATCCCTAAAAGTAGTATATATTGTTGTGAATCTTAGTAGTATCAATATACGAGAGCCGCCGCTGCTGATACCACACATATGCCAAGCACGTGAACTCTGCATTGCTGCCTTTTGTGTCCTTTCTGTTTTTTATTTACGCGCCCTGGACTCCCACCTAACATCCTATGTGGTAGTTTCCATCTTTCATCACATCCCCTTCTACCTATTCTTCCGCGTCTGCCCATCCGTCCGTCCGCACGCTTTGCTAAAATGTTTTTCATTTTTCAACGTCTGTAAAGACAGTTCGACTGTGCTCTGAATACAAGGAGCACTCTCTGGGATATGTATATCTATGGACTCGATCTGTATTTTTGGATTTCCTCGCCTTTTGTTCTGCAGAGCAAGCGATGCCTGTCCCACCAAGATTTCCTGGGGGAGCCACAAGTCTGGGATAGCCGCTCTTCTATGCGTTAGGATGAAGCGAAGGTTCTGTTGCTTCATCAGGGCTACGTGCTAGCTTGTAAACATTTCCTTTTCTAGCCTGCCTTCCAGACAAAGTGGTCTGGATATACAGAAATTACACCTCAATGAGTTAACATTGCCAGTGCTCTTAAAGCTCAAAATAGTTCCTCCTGAAATATTTATACATTATTTTATAAACCATGACAATTATTTATTTCAACTGATTATTTGTATTGATGCGATTGAGTCTTTAAAACGTATTTCATCCAACAGAAAGATCATAAAATGTCCTCCTAAAACATGTGAATTCTTTTCTCTTTCACCACTGGTAAACCGGGGAAGTATTCAATTTCACCCAAAAATTCAATGTCGAGATTTCACCGGAAATACATGTTTTGAAGCCCCCTGAATCCAAAAAAAGCATTTTTAGAAAAATTTCCGTGTATGTGTGTGTGTGTGTGTGTGTGTGTGTGTGTGTGTGTGTGTGTGTGTGTGTGTGTGTGTCAGTCTGTGGATAGAATAACTCAAAAACGAAAACTGGGTTAAAAACCAAATTTGGTATTTAACTTTAATGACTTTCAGGGATGCAACATGTAGATTTTGAAGAAAATAGCTCCACCCTGAACTACCCTTTACATGGAAAATTTTTCGAAATTTTTTATTTTCTTGAAAATGGCTCTAACGATTTTGATTAAAATGTCATATTTTTGAGATAGTTTTATGACAAATGAAATGTATATTTTGAATTTTCTGGCTATAGCCCCTGTACTCGTATTTACTTTTGCACAACTGGTAAACCGTTAGAGATAGACCAAATCTTACTATAAAAATGTAGATATTGCTAAAATAAACAATTGATGTCTAAATAAATTGTCTTGTAGTGTGAACCATTTCGCAGATATTCTTTGTTATGTGTGTGAGTTTCGGAAAACATAACACTTTCGTGAAATGTAACAATAATTGTTGTTCATTTTTTACATGTTAAGCGTGCAAAGAGAATGGGATCTCAAAGCTTTAAAAGATTTGACTATCGCACAAAGCCTATTGTATTCTAATATTCCCCTTGCACCTACAAGGAAATAAGCAATTTGTACAAACGTCCACCCCAACTAACACAAAGAAGATATAGGAATAAGAGTTTGTGAGAATGATTAGTACAAAAGTAGAGAAAGCCATGCGCGTGTAACATGATTACCCTCTCGTTATGTAGGACCTACAAGCCTGTGCCTAGGGTCAGACGCCTGTCGGGGAGCACAGGAACCTCTGGACTGGATAGAGTGAAGACTGGAAGCGGATGTCAAACACCAGGTATGATAGTGAGGAAGAGGATGATATGAAATGCAGGTGAAATCGATGATCGGAAAGGTGATAATAGAGCAATTGGTGGAATGAGTGGCGGAGGAAACCGGAGAACCCGCCCAGACGCCGCATCGTCCAACACGAATGCCACATGCGGGTCCCTGGGATCGAACCCCAGCCGCCTAGGTCGTACGCGAACGCTCTAACCACTCGGCCACGGCGCCACCCCATTTGTATTCATGTACCCTTTTCTCTAAAACTTGCAACACAGTTTCACAGTATTGCATGCTTGTACTTGTAAAGGTGACCCAAAAGACTCCGAGTCGGCTGCGTTGTGTTTTTCCCGTACGCGTCCTCCAGGCTTGTGGCCGACTGCCGAAAGGGCGGACTACTTTTAAAGCCTTTACTTACCCATGTTATTAAAGGACTTACTGCAACTGGCCACCGTCGTTGTCCATACATTTTTGTCACCTCTTTAGAAAACGACCCATCACTCGCCATTGTTCGTTGGGGATACTGGCAATTTCCCTGCGGTTATTTTGTTTTAATTCTTCCAGGGTGTGTAGGCTTGTCTTGTACACTTTATGCTTTAAGGATATAAATCGCAGATCACCTGGAAATGTTTCTGCAAATCGCATAAGACTGAATAAAAGACTGCATAAAAACCTCATTGAGGGAAGGTAGTGCTCTCGGAAAGATGAGGTATAATTAAACAGTGGACAATCTCTGTGAATTATCGCATTCTACGGTCCTTAACTCCCGGACAGGGTACTTGTTCCTCTTTGTGCCCCTCAATATCGAAATTATGGCTGAAATGCATCACTTCTACTTTACATCTTATAGGTAAGTAGGAGAGGAAGTCAAAAGTATGTGTGTTGAAAACTGAAAGCAAAAATAAAGTATATCTCGGGAATGGTCATAAGCTATTATATAAAGTGATTCAGGCAATACCAATAAATTTCGTATCAACTGGATTTAATTTATATTGCAACAAAATGATAATGTGACAAATTACACCCCTGATACCAGTGTGACTTTTTGTGTCACTTTATTTCCTTTGTCTAAACGGAAGCACAAAACACCTTTTATCGTTAAACAGTGTCTAGAGTTTTCCGTGACCTTGCAACTCATAGCTGTTCTGTCCCCTCGTAATGTTGACACATACTTTTCTGTCTTTCAGTTCTCTCCGTGTAGCAACTGGCTTCGACTATCACACTCTCAAAAACTGCTTCAAACAACGACTAATTGTCCCAAAACTGTCTCTGACACCCACACTCACATTTCTTTCAATTACGACTGTACACATACATGCACGCGCATGCACACGCACACACTGCTAACAGCTGTCTCGTTCAATATTCACAACTCCACCATAAAAACAATTCGCTGATGCGCTATCGGGATTGACGTAACACGGATTTTTGTCAAAATTCACCCTTACTCGACCCTTCTAATAAAAAGTTGACAATAAAATGTTCGCGAACTATCTGGAAACGCTTTGATCTGCCGTGTTTATAGATGTCCTTTTCCTGACCGCAGTATTATTTTGGACCACGTATTCACAAGGAGCGATGAGAGCTAGTTTGACATCGGCGTCCCTTTGACAATATGCGGCCGCCCTCACAATATTTTCTTCCATCCGGTATGTATTGTCTTGGCTTAATTTTAAATTTTAATCTGATATGGTCAAGTTTCAGCTCGAAATAAAAGGTATATACATTTCATAAAGGCTTATATTACACATTCACGTCTTCTCCACAGTAAAAAAGAAAAAAATAAGGGCACCTAGTTTATGTACTACAATTATTTTATAAAAAAGGTCAATTGTATGCAGAGCAGAAAACGATGGCCTACAACAAATTAAAACCACATTAATAATTAAGTTCTACCATAAACTGCGGTGCTTAACATTCTGTATACTAAAATTGTGCCATGCTATTAATGAAGTTAGCCGCCAAAAGAAGCTTAAAAGCTCGCTAAAAGCTGTAATAAATATACAAGTAAAGTTTCGAGGGGAGAGCTAAGATCCTGCATTGTCTAGCTAGCATTGGAGTTTAAAACTCATTTGCTTGCAAGCTTGGAGTGAAGTAGATTTATCACGTTTGTTCAATAAGCTGCATATTCGGATCGCAGTCCTTCGTAATATATAAATTTATCCTCTCTCTCTCTCTCTCTCTCTCTCTCTCTCTCTCTCTCTCTCTCTCTCTCTCTCTCTCTCTCTCTCTCACACACACACACAGAGAAGAACTGAGATTTCTCTACAATCTACCAAGGGTAAGAAATGTTGTTCAACCAAAAATTCGATATCAAGATTTCATTAGAAATGTACGGTTGAAACATATTTTTACTCTCTCTACTACGTAGATATAGTAACTAGAGGAAGTATTGTATTCCACCCAAAAATTTTATGTGGAGACTTTACCGGAAATATGTTTTGAATCCAAAAAGAAAAAAAATAGAAAAAGATTCGTGTGTGTGTGTGTGTGCGCGCGCGCGCGCGCGCGTATGTGCGTGTGTGACAGACTGTGGACTGCATAACTCAAAAACGAAAAGTCCATTAAAAACCAAAGTTTGTATTCAAGTTTAATGTCTTTCAGGGATGCAACACGAAGATTTTGAAGAAAAGAGCCCCAACCTAAACTACCCTTTTCATGGAAATTTTTTCGAAAATTCTGATTTTCTTGAAAATGACTAACGATTTTGATTAAAATGCCATATGTTTAAGACATTTGTATGACAAACGAAATGTATATTTTGAATTTTCTGGCTATAGCCTATGTATTCCTGTTTACTCTGGATGATTTGTGACTAACTTGTAAACCCTAATAGATAGAACCAAATCTTACTACAAAAAAAAAAAAAATTGTAAATTTTGCTAAAATACACAATTTATGTCGAAATAACTTTTTTTTGTAGAGTGAACCATTTCGGAGATATTCCTAGTTATTTGTATGAGTTTTGGAAAACGTAAAACTTTCGTCAAATGGAACATACTTATTCATTTGTATATGTTAACCATGCAAAGAAAACGGAATCTTAAAGCTTTAAAAGATTCGACTATCACTCAAAGCCTATTGTATTCCCATATTCTCCTTGCACCTACAAGGAAATAAGCAATAAGATAATTTGTACAAATGTTTATTTTAACTAACACGAAGAAGATCTAGGAATAAGAGTTTGTAAGAATGGTTAGTACAAGAGTAGAGAAAGTCATGTGAGTGCAACACATCGATTTTTAGAGGAGTACCCAAATATGTATAGGAGTAAACTAACCGCAAAATGAATTAATGATCATAAATATCAACCTGGTGTTTAGGTTTAACATATTCGAAAGATGCGACACCAACATTTTCTAGAAAACCCCATACTCTAAACATCCTAAATACATCTTTCAAATGTTGGCTTTTTACAAAATGTCTGTAATGATATTAATTCAAATAGCTTATGTTTTAGCACATAAATAAAATTTGCACCACCCCTCTACTACTGCAACACTTCTTCAAGAAACACTGGAAAATCTGCACACTTGGACTAATCATGCTGGTCTTAACTTGTCATATCATAAATCGAAATGCATATGCTTCTCCAAATCACCATGTAAAGTCCCAAACCCCACAATCTGCGTGGATAACAAGCTAATCGACTCAGTGAAGGCTATCAAAATTTTAGGTTTAACGTTTGATGCAACTCTAAGCTGGAAACATCACATTGATGATATGAGAAATGAATGCCTCAGAAGATTAAATGTACTAAAAACCCTAAGCTGCAAAAACTGGGGTTTTGATCTCAGTACCCTCAAACGAACGTATCAAGCTCTCATTAGAAGTAAACTCGACTATGGAGCCCAGATCTACAATACAGCTAAATCTTCAGTTTTAAAGAAACTAGATACAATTCAAACAGCAGCTCTAAGAATATGCTTGGGAGCTTACAGAACCAGCCCTGTTTCTGCCTTAACAATGGAAACCGACGAACCACCATTGAACGTCCGCAGAACAGATGTGAGCCTAAAATTCGCCCTTAAAACTTTAGCAAGACCCGAATCAATGATCTACCAGTACGTCCTCCCAGAAACGTCCAACCAACGTTTACAGGCTAATTCACAAAAAGAAATGTCATTTAAATCTAAAATAAGCAAATGCATTGAAGAATATAACATAGAAATCCCTGCCATAATGCCCAGAAAGTTTCATTGTCTACCACCTTGGAGAATACCAACTGCTCAACTAAATTTGAATATTACAGCTTACCATAAATCCCATACAGATGCATCTTGCTATAAACAGCTGTTTCAAGAAATAACAAATGCCTACCCTAACCATACATTTATCTACACTGATGGTTCCAAAACGGACAGCGACAATGGATGTGCCATAATTACCCCAGATAAGAAACTTCAGCTGAAACTCCCTAAATATTATTCCATATTCTCCTGCGAACTTTGTGCACTTAAGCAAGCTTTAACATACATCATCCAATCTAGTGAGAGTAAATTTCTTATAATTTCTGATTCATTAAGCTCTCTCCAAAGTCTCAGAGATCGTTCAACTGACCTCCAACTGCTTCAAGATATCCACAGTCTTTATTCCATTGCTCTAAATAAAAAGAAAATAGTTACTTTCATTTGGGTCCCTTCACACTGCGGCATTAAGGGCAATGAAGAAGCGGACAAAGCTGCTAAAGAAGCAAGTCGGCTAACAGACACACATGAACAGCAAGCAGTACCTTATCGTGATATTACAAAGTACTTCTCCAAACTAATAAAAACAAGATGGAAACAGGCCTGGAATCAATCGCCTCCAGAAAAACTACACATGGTAAGGAAAGGAGACACCAATTCTTCCCCTGTCTATTCTCTTAGCAGGAAAGAGCAGGTGATTATCTCACGTCTCCGCATTGGTCATACAAGGTTAACCCACTCATACCTCCTCAGCAAAAGCCAGCCACCACAATGTGAAGTCTGCAACACCCGCCTCACAGTAAAACATCTCCTCACAGAATGTAAACAATACGCTACACAACGACAGCTTCATCACATCACTGGAGACTTATCCACCACTCTGAACACGCCATCCAACTGCAGAAGGGTGTTATCATTTCTCAAAGGTACGGGCTTGCATGCGAAAATATAATATGAAACATACTTGTTGTACTGATTTGATTGTATTCTCATGTTTTTGGTAAAATAATTGTACTAAATTTATTGTATACCGCTGTATTCCATAGAATAGTCGCGATATGACTTAATTGTTAAAGCGACTCTAAATAAATTAAAAAAAAAAAAAAAAAAAAAAATTTGCACCTTCAATTTGTTGGTAGAGCTTAGGAAATTCACTTCATTCATATGAAATTTCGTACAATTCTGTGTAAGTGATAAAAGTTAAGAAAAGACAAAAACTTTACACAAAAAGGTAGACCATTTTAATACATGTGCCATACCCGAGGTATTCCATTATTGTTAGTTTGAATTGTCAATACTTCGTGATTTTTAGAAAGCTGTCGTTATTCAGTTGTTTCTCGCGGAATGTTGTTCTACTAATGGGGTAGCCTATCTCATAAGCTGAATTTTGCAGATATAGCCAACAGTGAGCCCGTTTTAAGTACCTGATTACCGATTCGGTTTCCTCCATTCCTCTTATTCTCACAACAAATGTGCAATGAAATCGTATCTGCTAATGTTTATCTCTCGATCGACATGAACCAGTTACGTAGAAACAGTTTGCAGGCATTACAGTAGGTAAAGATGTAATAAGTTAATAGACATTTTTTTTTCATATAGTGCAGTCGAGATAAATATCTGAAATAGTGGTTTTTCCCTAGGAGGTACGCGAACGCTGCCCTTCCTCTCCGTTTCCTTCCCACTTTTCTGGTGTATTCCTAGATTTCGTGGCGTGTGGTGGTGTTACATAGATCACGCGGATGCTTGCTGAATGGAAAGAGTTGGTGTAACGCAGCGAAAGCTTGCCAAAGAGAGCTGCACAAAACTTCGGTGCTATTCTTCGGGTTACCTCTCTGCCTCTGGCTTGTAGCCATCTTCATCCCTTCCTTCTATAGGATGGTAGCCATAATGACTATGTAGGTCTAACTCCATGAGGCTCCCCCCCCCCCTCCTCTCCTGTCACCTATACCGGTACACCTATTCTCACAAAAGAACCGATTACACAAACCAACTACTGCGTCATAATCAATCACCCTCAATAGTTACATAGGTAACATAATCCTAGCGAGTGAACAAACAAATGAGTACACATCAAACAGCCACTTGCAGCATATAACAAGTGCTGACGTTGAGGCAGTCAACCGCAATTGTGTTTCGGATCGACCAGTTGACAATAAAATTGTCGCGGATACGAGTCAGCAATTTCTCATCGCATTGGGAACCGCAGCATAATGTCCCTATGTGAAAACCCTGCTCGGTAAAACAGCACAGTGCTTAATGACAGTCAAAATGCACGTCTGCACATTCCTCCAACTGGACTCTATGGCATCAGTGAGGCATTCAAACACCTCAACGACCCAAGAAATCTAGGAACGACACTCCCAGATGCCTGCTAAACAAGAAACTAGTTAACTGTGTTCTATTGGTCAACATTAGAGTTACTGAATATTTTATGCGTTGCATTCACACACATTTCTCTACTCACTCTTATTTCCTTATATGTAGGTACAATGGAAAGGAGGAATACATAGGTTTAAAGGGAGTCGAAATGCCTTAATGTTAATATTTGACCCATTATCTAGAATACTATTTAAGATAATTAGCTGAATTTTTCAACACATGTTCAGTGGTATTTTTACAGTTGCCTGATGAAACAAAAGCACATCTTCATCAGAAGCAATACATTGCGTAGATTTTTATTTAACTATAAAAGGGCTTTAACCCTAGCATTACCAAGCCTTATTCCATAACTTAGATTACCAAGGGCGGGGGCGGGGGGTTCTTTGTGACCACCTCTAGTAACAAAATGTCTGAGCAATTTTTAAAACAAATTATTTTAAAAATGGGTATCATAACTTCAGTTTATAAAGGTGATATTTAACACTTATTTTTTTTTCTTTTTTACATGAATTACATTAGATATTGTGTCAATCCTTATTATGGAACGTGACCATCACTGATGATATTACCATCACTGTTAACAGCAATTTTCAAAGCAAATTTACTTTAAAATTGGGTATTATATCTTGTCAGCTTACATATAAAAGTGAAATTTAACATTGTTTAACTATTTGTTTCTACTGTTTTGTATCACATTATACCGACAGGGCAGTTCTTTATGACCAACTTGACATTTTACTGTTTCTCGAAAAGAGCAACAATGAAAACTTTGAAACAAATACGCAATTCAGTAGTAGAACACACACCCATCCGCCCACACACACACTTTTTTTTTTTTTCTTTTTGTTTTTGTTTTTGTTTTTGTTCAGAGGGCCTCAAAGCATATATTTCCGGTACGATCTCCACAATGAATTTTTGGGTCCAAAGCAATACTTCCTAAACGTAGTAGAGAAAGTAAAAATGAGCTTTTGTAAGTTAATCTGTTAGAGATAAAGAATAAACGATAGTGGCGTGAGAAACACATGTGAAATTAACACACCAGATTTCTAATAAAGGCGGTTTTACTATTAACTTCCTTCTCCTCCCCTCTTCTCCCTGTCACAGTCTCTCTCTCTCTCTCTCTCTCTATCTATCTATCTATCTATCTATCTATCTATCTCTCTCTCTCTCTATCTCTCTCTGGAGTGATGTTCCTAACCTTAGTGGATGTGAATTTCATTTAAGGATAGCATCCCCCGCCACACGTACAACAAGAAAGAATAAGCAAATAAATGACAGCGTTCCTTTGTCATTTGAAGGCAACAACACGAGAAAGCGCGCTTGGAACGTTCATCAGCAGACAGATGTGTGTTCCTCAGCTGCGGTTTAAACTTATGCAGTTGTTAAATTTCCGCTCATGACCACGACGGTCGTTAAATCCTGAGCAGATCTTTGTTTCCATTGTAAGAGTTATGGAGGTGACGTCTGGAAGAAGAAAATTAACGCCCGCCCGTGTCGAATGCTGCAACAGGGGTGTAATAAAGGGAGGGGAAACTTCCGAATAAATTATGAAAAACCGTGAGGGAAATGAGAAAACGGGACGGTCGTGTTCAAGAAATAACAAACGAAAAAACCCATGTCCCATCTTACCTTATCTGCCGCTCCGGGCTTGCCAGTATGTCGTGTAACTATAGTAACGCCATCTCGTTTGCTGTATCTCAAACAAATGCAAACTCTAGGGGAAAAAAAAGAAAGCACTACAATAGATGAGAGCCTGTTTTACCTTAGGTAACTTTACTAATTAGGATTGTGTACCATAGTAACAAATATTATAATTTTTATTATTTACTTATTTGTTGGCATACAGCTGTAAGCCATGCGGCAGCGTTCTGCAGTTTTGTTTGGTCAGTTTAGCTCAGGGAATATGAGACACAAAAGCACAGTTGAATCAAACAAATGGCGGGTAGAAACCAGCGCCTAGTCTTCCATAAATTACGTGACATTTTCCTTTCTTTGCTGTAGGGAAATACGCACCTGCTGGTAATGTTTTAACCGTACCTTGGCTAGCGCTTAACTCCTACTTTTCGGATTCAAAATATACTCGTAAATTTAATATAAGACTAATAAGTTTTAATGCTGTAAGCTCGGGTTGCCCACAAAATAGTTTTTTAAGATGTTCTGCAGCTGTGCAATTTGGAAAATCGCAGTAGGCATGTTGTGGAAACGTATGGCAGCTATTATATACAATAGCAGTATTTTTTCTTCTTTCTGTAAATTTAATGTTCTTTAACTGGCAGGTCATATCGGTCAAAGATTGAATGGATGAAATGATGTTCGAGGTCCGTAGAACTTAAAGTTACGCGACATGTATCTCCTCAGGATTAAAGAAAACTCTGGAGAAAGCTATATCCGGATAACTAATCGAGATTTGAACTCGGGAACTCTTGAAGTGAGGTATGCGTGCTACCCCGACATCACAGAGGAACAGTATTTATCCCACGATTCAAAATTTTGGTATGTATGCTCTCTAAATATGAAAAAGAAACATCGAAAACAACTATGTTGTGCGGGATGGCAAACTGATCGGTTTTCAAACAGGAACCCCTGTCCGGAAATGCACGGTTTGGACCCTGTAGCGCATCGAAGTGTGAGATATGTGTGTTCACATTTCGTCAATAAACCCAATATTGAGCTGTCTTCATTACAAACGGGTTTCGAACTATGCACCTCCTACGTCATATCGGCTGTGGTGAGCCTCATGTACATGACCCAATACGTACGGTTGTTTTGAAGGTTTTCAATAGCTCCGGGGACTCGAACCATAGCGTCCTCGCTAACGTTACAGGAGTGCCTTACACCACACTATTCATACAAGAGGTCAGAAAATAGTCAAGAAGTGTCAGATCTGGGGAACGTGCTGGCCGTGGAACTGGTCCACCTCTACCAATCCATGGATTTGGAGATGCCACGAAGAGGTGATTTCACTCATGTCAGTCATTTAAACTACTGTGTATTGGTACATGTCGCACTCCTGTTAAAAAGTTACTGTACTGGAAACTACACAAGTAACGCAGTAGGATGGGTACCAAGGACTCTATGGAAGAATTTAGCGCATGCGTAGGAATGTCCTTATGCTCAGGTGGTTCATCCCAGTACACAGATGGCTAAAGCGTTGCATATATTTCGTATTAAGGTACGAAAACTAATGTTAAATTGTCACAACCTTTCGTTCTCAAATACTCACCAGTATCCAAACCATGCGCTTCCGGACAAGGGTTGCTGTTTGAAAAGCGATCAGTTTACCACCCTGCAAAACATTTTATATATATACACACATTTCTGGAAACTAAAGGATATTTTATTTCATAAACCTCTTTACAAGTGTAATTGCCTAAATTAATGACAGAATACTAACCTAAATTAGCACATAAATGGTTAAACAACGGGGTAAAAGGAAACAAAAAAAAATTGAAAATAAGTATTCCTGATATTAAGATTACAAATTCAGTTTAACAGGTGGGTATAAATAATTTGCATTAACCTTTTCGTACCATGAGCCAACTTCTATACACAGCTGCTTGTGGATGGAAAATTGCTGACAGAAATCCAGTTAGAATTGCTTCAATCATTAAATCCACGACAGTGAAGGTGTTGATATTATGTTTGTCTTTAAAATATGGTATGGTAAGAGTATATATGCTTTTCTGCGTAATTTCTCTGCTTATATCATAAGAATCAATCAAATGCATGCTTAGTACTTTAAAGAAGTATGAACATTTGTTGAGTTGTTTTATTTTTTCAAAACTGCCTTTAACGATTTTGATTAAAACTCCATATTAAAGGTATTTACGTTTATTTGGCATTTTATATTAATTCTGGGCAAATTTTGTACAGTACTGTGTCACTGGTGAACGTTAAGGATAAATGAATTCCACATATAGAGCAGATTCATTTAAAACACTCAATTATTTAATTATCAAATACTTCGTCATGTTTCAAAGTTCTGTTCACATTCAACTGCATAAAAAGAGTATGAAATTTTAAGGATTGCTTAACATTTGACCATCGTTTGTTTGTATCTGTAATGTAGCTTCTTCTGGAATGGTTTATCTCGATTAAAATGGAGTAGATACAACAATAAGCTTTCATAAAAATAGTTTTAGTAAACGACAAAGAGAAGAGAAAAGGCATATGTTTGTAATGTCTCAAATCCTCATTTCAGATAATACCAATTACATTTCCTAAATTCGTCCCAATACAAATTTGCTCCACTCTACAATGCCACACTCCACATCAGCAACTTATCAGTTCTTCCTTGCTTCTTCCGTCAAGGGTTCATAGAGAATGTTGTTCTTCCTTTGCAGTCTTCTGTCATGTTCTCTATTTTACCTCTTAAGAACAGCTCAAGTTACCAATTATAAAACATGTCAAGTATCTAATTACTTCCACTTTCTCCGCTATGTCCCCTGGATATTCTTTGCTTTCCTTCCAATAATCAGTCTTTTGTCTTGTTTACATTTATCTTCATTTATTTCTGTGAGGAAATAAACTAGGGATTAGCTAAAACTAATTTACAGAAAGAAAATGCATACCAATTATGAAGTATTTTGACATTTTCTTAACTATCAGGTACATCATGATTTTGTATCAATTTGTTTTTTCAGATGCAAGACATTTATAGTTGTTCTTTCGTACCAGTATTGTATGTGTGATCTCTTGATAGTATATGTGACTATTCTCATCTCTGCAGAATTGATTTTCCTTTTCCTTGCTACCTTATCCTACTACTAACAATAAGTACGGCAGAATAAGGTGTTTCCAGACAGTCCGAGGAGCTATTCACGTGCTTGATACGAGAAGTTTCAAGAAAGGGTGTATTTTCCAGACAACTCGCGGGCACTTCACCTGGACTATAAAAGCAAGAACGCACGGACAGAATAGTAGTTAAGTGTATTGTGACAAAACGAATAAAGTCCAGTCCAGTTACTTCTGTATCACTTTATTATCTTCTAAACTTTTGCACAAATACAGTTTTCTTTTACAGACGTTAACACAGTCTACAGTCTTTCGGGATATCACAACAGTTTACTTCTCATAATCTTGACTTACTCCTTTCAGTGTCTTTTTTCACCGTCGCTGTATTTCATACACTAACCCCAACGATACAATCACCCAACGCTCGTTAAAACTTCATTACTTCGACGCGACATACCAAACACACGCAGCTGTCTTGCATTCACTGACACACTGACCGACTCATACCTACAACTAACTCTCTGCTGTTTCCTTGCCTCCTTGTACAGCAAGGATAACGTCACCCCGACCGTTCCGAACTTCTTCAAACGCACCGATGATGACGTAGCCAAATCTTTCCCGAAGGCTCTAGAGAAAATCCCTTTTAGTTCTGCCACTCGATTGTCGTTGGTCAAGTACACACAAATATCCGTGCGAGGCAACCTAACCTTGAGGGCCTTTGTTTACTCGCCGAACTGTATATGATGTGAAGTAGCTCAGCCCTGACAGTCCTTTGTTTTGTGCCGCGCCTGGCATCACAGTCTGTTGTGTAGAAAGTCAGTGTTAGGAGAGTTCGTGTATATCGTCAAGGACAGTTTTAGACATATAATCCTCGCGTCAGACTGGTTTGATGTGCAAAGCAATTCTTAGCGAGTGTATTGTCGAAAGCAGCTGTTTGTTACGCAGATAAAGCAGTAGAACTGTGAGAAGTCTTTGTGTCAAGGTTACGACAGAACAGAACAGTGGAATTACAAGTTCATGGCGAATTGTAGACTATGCTAATGAAAAAAACTTATTGTCAGTTCAATTTTAGAGGGGAAATAAACTGAAACTTTCATTTGTCACACTGGTGTCAGAAGTGGGATTATCACATTGTATATCTTGCATTTACACTGCAAATAACGCCGACTTGAATTTACCCAGCATTACTGGATACAAATCTCAGCCGAGCGATTTACCACTAGTATGCAGTGGAATATCTGCAGCAAAAATATTTCAGGCTATCTCCCTAGGCACATGTTCCCTACTTGTGTTGCTCGATATTGAATCATATATTACATTAAATGAACTAATATCGAAGTCCAGCCTTCCACAAGGGCTGCACTTGACCTGTTCAGGATATTGTCCCCTTCATGCAAGGGCACACAGGGAATTATTTTCGTCATATGCAGCAGAGTTCTGTGCTGCCGAGTGCATCACAAACAGAAATATCGGTTTTAATATTTAACACTTCAGGGTATAATTTTGGTCCCCATATTTCAACTTCCATTTCGTTTAATTTTGCAAAAAAGTAATGGTACCAATATGTGGATTTTAATCATAAGTTAATAATAAACTGATATTCATTAACTCCGCGGTCAGTTATAATTCCCGCATTCCATCGCCCCTCGGGGGACAGGAGTTCAATTACTAATAGCCGTGTTTATCTTGTGTGCCAGTGGTTCGTTGAAATACTACTTCCGTTTGGAGAAAATTGATACAATTTAACTCCATTATGATTGAACAGTTTATAAATCTACATAAAAGTTTGAGTTCCAACTGAAGCCTTACAGGAATAGCAATTAAGTAGCTAATCCAATAATACATATAATTAATACGGATCACTACCCAAACCCATTACTTTATATTTGACTTATAGCTTAGTTAAATTTCAGTGGGAGAACACAATACCCCGAATTATATAAGGATTTTTCTGCCTATGTACTTGATGGGATGCCCCGGAAGGGAGAGGTGATATTAATCCATTAATAACCATTTTTTTTTTTCAAAAATACTAAAAAAATGTAATTTGTTAGTTCAGCATACAGTATGTCAACAGTATATTTTGTTTGCCTTTTTATTCATCCAGTGTCCCAAAATCACCCTGCCCATAAATACACCTCTGGGCGTTAACAGTTAAGGGTAAACGAATACATTTCTGTCAAGTTTATGTGTTAAAATTTACTTCTTAAAGCAGTTACAGACCTAAACCACGTATTCACTGAAATATTTGGAGTGGTAAAAGCTTATTATCAACTGTAGTAAGATTCAAAATATTGTGGCAGAGTATTACCTCATTTTTGAGAACCTCAAGTGGCGTGCAATCAAACTTGTTTTCATTTCTTTCCATTTTTCATTTCAAGCATAAACATTTTCTGAAGTTTGTGTACTTGGAAGCACATTATATGTAACGTAATTTTTGTATTACGTTCATCGGTCTCAAAGTTTTATTTTTTGGTTGACTTTTCAAACCTAGAGCCAATCGTTTTCTGTATGTCACTCTTTACAGAGGTGGTGAAATGCACCTCAACTTGTAGCGGGATAAATCAAATCGGTTGCTAAACCAAGTCTTAAATAAAATATTCGCCAACCGATCATTCCGTGTAGCTAACAGGTGTGTATCAGCTAGACTTTGCTCCAACTCAGGGAAAAATAATCATTAGTGTGAAGACGCAGACAATGCTGAACAAAAGGCGAAAAATCCTTCCGTGCCTTTTGTTAGGCTAATAGAGACACCCTGTGCAGTGAGGCGAAAACCCCTCCTGGAGCTCCCGCCACGGCAAAGCATGCCTATAGGTGGAAATTCGGGAGCCGCGTGTATAATATGAATTTCCACCAATGACGGCAACCGCGTGGTCAGAAGATAAGGGTAGAGTCAGGGGAAATGGAAAAGTTATAAAACCAGCGAACACGCATTTTAGGATACCTACAATGTTACAACACCCCGGCTACTCTTACAACAGTCCGACAACTCTTACAGCAGACGTATAACACCCCTGCAACATTATTATCAGCGCCGGCCAGAACCGGAGAAAAAGTCAGTGACAAAGGACAACAAAGAGTATATGGTATGAAGATGAGCATTTACAGTGGACTGGAATAAACAGGTTTCACAATAACTGTGGTTATTATTTCTTTAACACCCACGAGATAAGATCTCAGCCGAGGCAATCTGTGTGAGACCTAGGACGACCAGCCGCTAACTGGGCTGGGAACATCATTCACATTTACTATAACACCCGTAGTGCTCCATTTTTATCAGACCGTCTGAATCAGGAGGAAGAATCACATAACTGTAACACAATAATGAATTTCACTGGGAGAGTTATCGTCACAATATCCAGCGTAATTCCTTTTAATGTCATAGTTATCACGTGCTATATGTCACATTCTAATCTAAAAATAATGAAAATAACAATAACATGCCGTCACAGGCATGCAGTCATTTGCACCTTATTCTTGTAAATTAATAAACTACACAATATTCTAGTTTTTAAGAGATAACGTGTTGACATAATCAGATAACATTGATGACATACATGGTCAAAATAACTCTTAAGAAGTTCTTAAACAAAATAAATAATGTCTGTAGCGGTCTATAAATAGAGCGCTTGGTTGCTAATGGGTTAAAGGCGGTCGGACCATCTGACGAAAGACGATATCATAGGGCAAGGTCCCTAACCGCTACAAACTGAAACAACCTGGTGGTGGCTCATGCACCCGCTCCCCTCCCCCGTGTGGACATACACATTCTCTGGGGTCCGAAAATACGTGATCTCTCCTTATCCGGAGAACGAGGATTGACAGAGTAAACTCCTTGCACGCCGAAACTTGTATCCTTGAAATAGCCAGAGGAGGAGGAGGGTTTGGTTTAAGGGTGCTCAACTTCGAGGTCATCAGCGCCCTTAAACAATTCATGGCAATAGCCAGATATAAATTTGAATCAAAAATAAAATTACTAGCAACAAAGAAAATATAGACATAAACGTAATAAAAACAGTGGCAGTAGTCAGATATGAAACAAGTTGATAAATATATCAAAAAGCATAAAAAGATATCTAAAATTTTAAATCCTCAAATTGATACTACACTCCGCTAAAAACTTAGAAAGTCTATCAACCGCTGTTTTGTCATCCGCCAAGACCTCTGCAAGTCTGATAGGCAGCTGAAATAGTCAATAGGATGAAAGGAGAAGTGAGGTGAAATTGAAGGACCGTAAATTTCAGGGATAGAATTAAGCTTCCCAATATGTGCCTAGCGAGCCTGATAAACCCACCAAAAATATGGGTCAGGATGGTCAGTCATGGGAATCGAGCCTACGACCTACTAATATGATTATATTAGGCTTAAAGTCTTTGGCTGAAGTGTATTCACAATGGAAGCAGTAGTTAGGGTCCTCCCTGTAACACCTAAAGCATAGGCAGCTTCCAGTGAGACCCTCAGGGATGAACGGGAGACCGGAAAGGTGACTAGATTCGGACGACGATGTGCGCTATCAAGAACGGGGTTTGTAACGATTCCAACATACCAATCATGCCTAAGCACCCGCAATCTGGGGTACTGAGTGCAGACCAGACCATCCAGCAAGGAACGAGGACCCAAGCGCTTAGTGTCACTTATGAGGCGAGGAATCTATCAAGATAGCCGAAGATTACCCCCCCCCCCCCCCCCATAAAACCAGGGAAGGTGGCAAGCGAGTGTTACTCCTTCCATGGATCTTTCTATTAGCCAATATCTTGTTTCTTAGCGTCAGGGGAAAATGTTTCCAAGTACGAAGTAGCATTAAGTAGTTACAATATTTAAGAATAGTTGTAGATGAGTAGAAAAAGTCATGCGAGAGCAAAACATCAGTTTTTACTCGAACAAGTTACAAAGGAGACAATTGCAAATACTGTACTTCCATGGTTGGTCTGCAACTCCAAGTTGAGCCAAACTCTATGATGTGGTAGTCTCACATTCAAGAGGTCCGGAGTTCGACTCTCGGTTACTCCAACTTATCCAGAGTTGTTTTTTTTTTTTTTTTTTTTTTTTTCCGAGGTTTTCCCTTGTCTTGAGATGACGACTGCCGGGTAACTAAGCTCTAGGAACCTCGGGCTCATTTGAGCACCATTTCACCCACTTCATTTATTCATCGTCCAGTATTACATTACATTGAAGGACGTTAATATAAAAAAAACTCCAAGTTGTCTTAAGAAAATAGATGCGAGGAGAATAGAAAATTCCATGAATAGACGACTGCTGAACAACGTGATAGAAGTGGTGAACTACTGTATAAAATGTTTCATATTAATGTGCTATCAATCCTATTTATTAGACTTAATAAATGGAAAATACAAAACCTCTAAGTCACATTAGTATCTCTAGAACTTGAATCACTTTTTAAGATAATATCTTTGGCACCTTTAACGCATAAAATTGTAATCATTTGAAATTTTTTAGAGTATACACACCTTAGATACAATACGTTTGGTCAATGGTGTCAATCGAGGATTGTTTTGTGTGTTTGAGAACAAAAGCTTGTGTTTTGAGGGAAATTAGAATAAAACACAGAGTCTGAAAATAGCATTTATACAGGGTGGAAGGGAAGTCATTACATTCTTTGTAATATGTACTTTATAGAAGCATTACAAACAAAAAGGTCTAATCAGCCAATTTCGAAAAAATAAATGGTGGTTGATTCAAGTTGGATGCGTAATTCCACAAGAATGTATGAAGATAATAGTTTGTTATTTCTGACATAGCTTCGGTAGTAATTATAGGACATCACACAGGTTTCGAAATAATGAATCACTTAAAAGACATGAAAGAATATACCAAGCAGCTCTTGCAGACGTGAAGTAAGTCGACAACGTTGCGTTGAGCTTGGTCAGGGAATTAACTTGGTTTGTGGATGTAAACAGGTGCGGCGCTTTCGCATTCATATAATTTTTGGGAGCTAACGTTTATGATTGGCCTACAGCAACCATGGAAATACAACGGAAGGTGTTAGTTTGTTTTCAAGACGCACCTTCACTGTGATAGGGAAAATGACACCCACATATTCTGCAGTGTTGCCAGGTTGTTTTCGACAAAACTAAAATATCTCCCTAGAGACAAAAACGTAAGACACAAAATGTGTTCCAAAGACCGAGATTTATCACTGGTTTAAACTAATGTAGTGACTTCCCTTCCACTCGGTATACATACGTAACTATTTACTCCAAATCTTCAGTTCTTCCGTTGGTTTTAAAACAATAGAACAAAGCTATCAAGAATCTCCAATTTTGCCATACTGCTATTTCTGCTCTAAGACATGTGTTCGATGCTATCGAGTATTATCCAAGAATAAAACAAACTTAACGGTATCTCATGGAACTATGCATGCTGTATTCCTAAGGAGCTAGATGTGATGCAGTTGCCCCATATAATAAATTGCCAACTAGTTTGAAAGGCTTAAAATGCATGCGATGGTTCAAGATATCTTTGAACCTTCGCTCGGCTTATCTTTTCTTTTTCTTTTCTTAATCGTATTTTTAGGGGGGAGGGGGAGATACTTATTTACATAAACTTGAAAAGCAAAATGTTAACTAAATATAAATTTTCATCCTAACTGTTGGAGCCATTTCCGTGACGAGACCTTTAATATCCTGGCTTGTTTGTTGAAATTGGCCCATTGCTCGTTTAAATATATAAGATTGTACAGTATTGTTTTTATTTTTGCTCTTATTATTGATATTACATATATTTTACTTTACTTTATGATTACTCTTTTCTTATAATTTATATTTCTGCCATCGTTATTCAAAATATGTATTTTGTTGATGTGTTAAACTAAAAACCTTACCAAATTAAAATGTGATAATGTTGTAATTAACAAATTTAGTGGCATATAATTTGTCTGTTTAATACTCCTTTGGGGTAAAATGTCGCTCTTCTTTTGTTTAACTGCAACTTTGTGGCAAGTGCTTTGGCTTTGAGTTTTTGGATTTCTATGTGCTCGTTTCTGTGAAACTTGTTTTAGTTGTTTCCAAGAGGAGAATAACATTCGATTCTTTAATTCGATGTTGTGTAACTGGGCACATTAGTGGGGTCATTGTGATTTATGAACTCTTGGACCCTTATTTCTCGCGCCCGTTTTTGAAGTCATACGAGACATTTAGAGTTAGTGTGCAGGTTCTATTCCTTGCTCTCTCCAAGTTTTACATGTGTGCACTGTGGGATTGTTATAAAGCAATAGAAGAACAATTTAAAGCACACCGGGTAGGTCATTATTATGTAACTCATGGCGAGCATCATTTCCAGTAATTGTAATAAGGGTTTAATGCATAATATGGAAGGCCAGAATAATCTGGCTAAGAACTAAGGTGTAAGCAATATAAAATCTAAGTTTTGTTTCGGTATATTTAATAGTTTTGTTAAAATGTTCATTTTTTCGCTGACGGGATTAATTCTCGCACATGCCAGCGGCCTGTATTTTACCCGACCGATGTATGCTTGGAGGCAAGCACTACTCAGATATAAACAAAACACTCGCCCAGTGCGTTTACCGTACCGCTGAGGCAGCCACTGTCTCGTGCAAATCCACACGAATCGAAATGTTATGCCTGGCAAGTGTGAATATTATAGAAATGCTATATTCGTTCAAGTAATAATGAAGATTCGACTTTCCCAGCTAAGGAAGAAGAGAAATGAAAGAATCGAAACCACGTATTTTAAGGCTAAACAATACTGACATAAAAGAATGCAGATTTTTGCAATAATACACATTATTTGTATAATTCATTACGATCGAAAACAATGATAATTGCTTTTAATACACAATAAATAAAAGCTTTCCCCTTCATTTTCCTAAAACAACTGCGCTTTTGTGGATTATCGGTCAGAAATAAAATTAATTTGCCCTTGTCATAAATGACAGCTAAAGCTGCCACCTCAGCCACCATTGCTTATACCTGGTGCGTCTTTCCTACCCCTAATTTTTATAACGCCAGGCGATACCTCCCGTATCCTCCGCTGCATACGGCCGTTCAACCATCAAAGTGGCAACACAATGTGGCATTGCCGTGTTTCTCTTAGAAATTAAACACCGCATGACTTTTTAACAGAAAATTGCGGTTAAATTCATTCAAATTAAGATGAAAAGCACTACTGCATTGTTCACTCAATGTTTGCGCGACAGTTAGTGAAATGATAAAACATATCCATTCGTCAAGAAGCCAGATAACCCAAATATGTGACACAAATTATTTTTTCGGCGAAACTGTTCTTTGATCGTTATTTTATTGCACATATTGGTTACACGCATCTGTAAAACCCTTGTTCACATATAGCCGAAGCAGTACCTTACACTTGATATATACATAAAGTAATGCCTTTACGTATGGGCCGAGTAAAAATTTATATAATGCAATAAAATTTCGGATAGCTCTAAATGCAGAATCACAGGCCCATTTCGACTATTTATTTAATTCACCCTCAATATGACCTATCCGGTTAAAGAATATTAAACCATCAAGGTATACAGCGCCTTACGGCTAATTGGTCCTGTACTAACAAAGGGAAAAGCAAAAAGAAAGAAAACAAGAACTATAATACATTAGTCGAAATAGCCTTGCAGGGAAGTTAGAGAGCGACTTTTAATGGAATTTCCATATCCACCTGTTATTACTCTTATAAAAATCTGCCAATCTAAATTGCATGTTGCTTTACGGGTCACTTTCACTTCACGCAGGCGTAGCTACACTGGCATTAACAACACGCTTTTAACGTTAAAGTTATTTTTATACACTTTCATTCTATAATAACTTCCTGAGCTATAATAAATAATAATAGTACACAAAATGTGAGGTTTTGCCTTCACATGACTCTCTACTATCGTACTAACTATGCTTACAAACTCGTATTCCTTTGTCTTCCTCATGTTAGGTAAACATTTACATAGAAATTATCTTATTGCACATTTTCTTATACGTGCAATGGGAATGTGGGAATTCAGTGGGCTTTGAGTGACAGTCAAATCTTCTGAAGATGTTAAATTCCATTCTCTTTGCATGACTAAGATGTAAAAAATGAATCACCATCTTCCATTTGTGGAAAGCATAGGTATTGCAAAACTAAAACAAACAACATGAAATATCTCCGAAATAGTTCACTCTTCTAAAAAATTCATTTGGGCATAAATAGTATGCTTTGACAAGATCTACATTTTTGTATACATAGTACGATTTGGTGTATCTCTTACGGCTTACCAGTTATGCAAACGTCTTCAAGAGTAAAACAGGACTACGCAGGCTGTAGCCAAAAAAATCAAAATATACATTTCATTTTCCATAAAAGTATCTGAAACTTATGGTATTTTAATCAAAATCGTTAGCAAAAATTAAAATTTTCGAAATTTTTTATGTGGTTTAGTGTGGAGGAATTTTCTTCAAAATCTTCGTGTCACATCCTTCAGAGATATTAAAGTTAAATACCAACTTTGAACAACTTTTCATTTTTGAGTTATGCTGTTAAAACAGACAGACGGATAGAATCGAAGATCGACACATATACACACACGCACGCACGCATGCATGCAAGCACACGCACACACACACACACACACACACACACACACACACACACACACACACACATATTTTTCTAAAAATGCTTTTTTGGATTCAGGGGGCCTCAAAACATGTATTTCCGGTGAAAGCTCAACATCGAATTTTGGTTTGAATACAATACTTCCTCTACTTACCAGCAGAGAAAGTAAAAATATAGTATTTTAATCAAAATCTAAATGAAACTCTAAATTTTCAAAAATGTATCCATGTACAGAGTAGTTTAAGGTGAAGGGGTTTTCTTGAAAATTTGTGTCTCATATTTAGAAGAGGCTACTTAAGCACTAAGTTTGGTATATAACCGACTTTTCATTTTTGAGTTGTGCTTTTGACAGACCAATGCACACACTGATCTTTTTCTAAATCTATGCCTCTCTCTTTTTGTTTTTTCAGGGTACATCAAAATGTGTATTTAGAATAATAAAATTTGTAGGCAGAATGCATTTCTTTCGTGGTATGGAAAAAAGCATGAGTAAATTAACATATTCAACACTATATATAACTTATAAGACACAAAATATGGATTTAATTTTTGTTGTATCATATTTGCTTACAGGTAGGGTATGCCAGCGGCCATCATTATCATAACCATTGTGTAATACTGCAACATCGAAAATTAAACACAACAATTAATAACATTATGTCTCCCATCCCCAACGTTGTTTTGTTAGAAATTACTGCTGTTCGAATTTGATTGCCCAGTTTGTTCTCCATTATGCAGTCGCATATATCAAGAGCGAAATTAATCCAGCCAATACCACTCCCAAATATTCCGCTCCAGTAAGTGAGGATTTACTGCATAATTATCTATAATATATTCCAATGCAATGACGTATAAAGAGCATTAAATGCTAGGATTAAATAAAAACCAACTATAGGAATACACGCTGCAGTTCTAAAGATGCTGCACACCGCTGGCGCCTAACCTGATCCCAGAAATTTCATTAGCAGCACATAAGCACTCCAAGATCAGGACTAGGACTCTCTAGATAAGGACGTCCTTAGCATGGAAAGTGCCTCTGATGCTCTTTTGTTTCCGTTTTTGTGTGGCCGTAATCAGGACATTCCAAAGTAAACACTGAACTGTAGTATCGCCCCTTCGAGTCCCCATGCTTGTAGTCTTTTATAGCATTATTTGCATGTTGCAGATAACAAGCAAACTCAGCATATCGTTGAATTTAGAAAATATTTTTTCCCCTCGACGTTCTTGTTTAACCCCTTTCGCAGGCCTGTCGAACATTACTTCGAAGAGAAGAGTTCCCCTCCACCCCCGCCCTCCTTATCAACAGAAGCCTGGATTAGGTAGGACCGGTCCCCCAGTTTTCTGCTTTGATCGTCACAAAGCAATGGTAAACAGGGGAATATCTTCACACCTGGTGAGTAGTGTTTGTCAGGCCTGCTCTATCGCAGGTATTATTTCGTTACATATGCCTGTCACAATAATTTATAATCCGTTTTCGTATCTCTGTCACCGTATTTTAATGGAAGTGTTTCGAATAGCCGTGATCGTTAAGACAAGCAGAAATGGCCTGGCAATCCATTAAAAACCAAACGTAAAGAATGGGGAGGGTTCACGTAAACTAACTGATCTGGTAGCATACGTAAATGATGAAGTTACATTTTACTGCATTTTCATCGATTTTATTTTCTCCTAAGACATTACAATTCTGTTGAAATAAATTAATATTTAGACATAACATTTATTTTAATGTTTAAAGGTAATAAGTGTAATACGAAAGGAGCAAAAACCTTTATCAAGCTATTCTGAAACCTTCTTTACTGCGGGCATTACTGTACAACAAAGAGCTAACATCTGCAACAAAAACAGTAAAACCGTTACTTCCAAATTTTACCAGGATTTGGCATAATTTCTCATACTATTTCCTATGAAAGAAGGAAATAAAGCTTTTGGAAACTAAAGTGCAATTTTTTATTTTTAACTTAGTATTAATATAAATTAAGATTGAAGTACGTTAATATAGGTATGTTGTCAATAGGGTTTGCTGATTTAGGTACTTCTATTTAACTCGTGCGTAGATGCATCCAAAAGATCATAAAAGCTTTCGGCTTGATCTGCACTGCGTTAAATAAACATTCAAGCATTCTGTTTAACCATATTTCCCACCCTAAACCCAGCTACTGTAGCAATGCATATGTTCAAATTCTGTCCCTCTAATTCCGGCCTGGGTGACTTGCGGAATACCTTGAGCGAGCTTCATTTTTTCCTGCTAAACGTACAATGCAAGGCTGTGAATGGGCTGCGCTCAAAAAGCACCAGGTCTTCTCCAATTATTTTGAGCAGTGTATTTACTATAGGAGATTCAAGTTTCTTTTACGAATGCATAAGCAATATTACATTTTTTCTTCAATTGGATAAGGAGTATAAGATAAAAAATCTGATGCGTGGAATCACATTACTTTCTCCACCCAGTCTTGTACAAACAATTCTAAAAACTCTGTACTTCTATCTACTTGATAATCGAGATAGAAGCTTTTAGAAATTGGGTAAATATGTGTTTCCTAGTAGTACAAAGGAAATAGGACAAGAGTAGTCTTAAGGGATAGTCAATCTTTTAAGAGCCAGTCGCTCTGTAATGTCTTTGACATTCCATTCTGATTACATTTTCGGGATATAAAAAACGAACTATTTCCCATTTTAGAAAAGCAGAATTTTTGGGAAAGTTAAACAATTTTTTGTGTCAAAAATGCATTCGATGTAAACTGTTTGTACAGTAAGTAATGTTTTGTCTCTCTTGAGCGAGTGAGTGAGTGAGTGAGTGAGTGAGTGAATGAGTGAGTGAGTGAGTGAGTGAGTGAGTGAGTGAGTGAGTGAGTGAGTGAGTGGTTTAAGGGTCCTTCGACAGGTAGGTCATTTGGATTATATAGGCTATAGAGAAGGTAAAAATAAAAATGGTAGAAATGAAATATCTGAACACAGTTGTTGGATGCACCATTTATGATCGTAACAGAAAAGAACTAAAACATCTTAACTTTAATCCAATATGATAACTAAAAAGTTAGAATGACATGGACACACCAAGCATGAGTCGACATGAATAATGGGCACACCAAAAGGATTTTGGGACATTGATCTGGGCAAGATGACCTCCGGAGCGGAGCGGAGCTATACGCTCTCCCTGCAGATTATGATGAATGTTAAATAGCAAGCAAGTTCACACGAAGATGGAAATTATTTTCTTGTTTAACGACGCTGTCAATTGCCAAGATCACATCAGCGTCGCCGGTGTGCCGGAATTTTGTCCCGCAGGAGTTCTTTTACATGCCAGTAAATCTACTGACATGGAGCTGTCGTTTTTAAGCACACTTAAAAACCATCGGCCTGGACCGGGTTTGAACCCGCGACCTTGGGATCCGTAAGCCAGCGTCTAGCCAACTGAGCCACCCAGACCGACTCACACGAAGATGGACTGAAACATTCTATCATGACTGGAAGATCATGACGTCGCAGTTTTTGCTGCATGCATAGACGGAACGTCGTTTACTCAGAGTTGCCAAAATGTGACATCATGGGTCGTTGTCATATTTTCCCTCCCCAACTCGCTTTGGCTTAGTGGATGCGTGGCCATGCAGGATAAAGGTGACCGGCATAGGTAACCGCTGGTTCCCCTCAATGATACCACTGGTCTACTGGGTACAGTTAACTTCACTTGGACTAACAAATATAGCAATAATTTGCCCTGCTTTTCTTCGAAGCCTGTGTTGTTATTTTTACATGGCATATGGCTCTGATCTTCGCCTGTAGCCCGATGTTCTTTTTAGTAAACACGCTCTAATAGTCACTTGTAATCCCACTCTTTAGAGGCCACACACTTTCTACAAAGAGGATTTTCTATCTTCTGTAATTCTTGAGGAACCTTTCAACCATGACAGGCACACTGTAAAAGCTAAAAGCGATTAAATCTTGTGCGGAAGACCTACTTCCATTTGCATTCATCCTCAGAGCTCTTAACGCTCTGGAAACCTGTCGAAAATGGTTCATTAAGAGCGCACTGCACTGAAAGAACGCATTCCATGGACATATAAAAGTTGACGGCGGTGGCAGCAACAACTGGCACATAATGATGCGCTGTTTCAAGTTTGCCACAAGATGCGATATTGAGAGATAGAAACATTTATGGCACCGTATGGGGTAACTTCCACCACTCCAGCAACACGTTTTATGATATGTGCTGCAGCTATGTGAAATCCTGAGAGAGTGACCAGTAGTTCTACGACTTGCTGAGTACAAATCAAATAGCCCGTTTATTCTAGGTCCGCAGAAAGAGCAAGGAAGTTGTTGCAAGACTCTTCAGATATTACTAGTCTTTTTTCTGAAAATTATGAACCAAACTTTCCGTCGGTTTGATGTGTTTGAGGAGTTACGATTTATATCACTTTATATATCTTCTAAAACTAAGTCACAAACACAGTTATCTTGGTATCGTTAACACAATTTACAATTCGTTGTGACCTTGCAACCAACAGGTGTTTTGTCCTCCCATAACCTTGACAAATACTGCTCAGTTCTATTTTTTCTCTCACAAACATCTGGCTACAACGATGCGCTCACTAAAAACTGTTTTACACAAACAACTTCTACGCGACGGTTAGAAGTCTAAAATTATCTCTGACAATACAAAATTAAGCTCAACAGGCTACACAATATGCACTTAAACGCTAACTCAATACTCTACTCTGAAAAAACTGCTTTAACACTGACACTCGTGCACTTGCTTATATAGCCGAGACAAAGAATCGGCGAATTTTCTGGAAAATACACGTTTTCTCAAAACTTTTCGTAAACAAATCGGGACGCAAACAGCTTCTAGGATTGCCCAGAATCGCTTTGTTCTGCCGCGCTCATAGTCGTTCTTGTTCTGACTGCTCCAAGGTTGCGGCCGGCGTATTTACAAGAAGGGATGCGGGATGACTTGACCTTGAGCGTTTCTGATGGGTGGCTGGAGGACGGCGTCACAATATATCGAGTGGAAAGGAAATCATCACATTAATTTAAGGCACTGATAGGTTTCGGTATTTGGAACACTTGTATCTTGCGTTTTTATCTCTGACCATTTCCTACGGAGGCATTTTAGTTTTGTCGAAAACAACCTGGCAACACTGCAGATTGTGTGGGTATAACTTTCCCTATCTCAGTACATAAACAACGTAACGGTGCGTCTTGAAAACAAACTTGTACCCTGCCTTGTCCTTCCGTGTTTACTGTGCGAGTGTAGGCCAATCACAAGCGTTAGCTCCCAAAACATTACACAAAACCCCGACCTGTTTACATCTATAAACCAGGACAATTCCCTGACCAACTTCAATGCATCGTTGTCAACTTACTTCACGTCTGAAAGAGCTGCTCGGAGTATTCCTTCACGTCTTTTGAGTTATTATTTCGAAACCCTGTGTGGTGTCCCATAATTACTACCTAAGTTATGTCAGAAATAAGCTACTCTATGTATTTTACAGGTAACGAACTGTTATCTTTATGTATTCTTGTGGAATTACGCATCCACTTTGGAGCAAAAACTATATTTTTTTTCGAAATCGGCTGAGAAAAGTATAAAATGCCATTCGATCTTTTTGTTTGTAATGCTTCTATGAAGCACACATTAGAAGGAATGTAATGACTTACCTTCCATCCTGCATATATAGGTAGACGAAAGTATACTGAAAGCAAAATTCAAAGGTACAACAGTGAACAAGGTAACGTGGGCGACTCGCATTTGGGAAGTACTGAGTTTGACCCCCGTGGCCGATGTTCCATGGTTTTCTTTGGGGTAAGTGAACTCATACCCCTAATTTTTTTTTTTCCTTCGAATATCAAAATTAACTAAAACTGTTCCATGTAAAGGGTAGTTTGAGCTTGTACATTTTCTCGTCGCATCATGATCAACTTAAATATAAAGTTTTGTATTTATGCAAGTCTTCGTTTTCCGTTGTGACACACACGCACACACATACAAATATATTCCAGTCTGAATGTTTTAATATGATAATTTTAAAGGTTTTGCTTATTTGGTAGTAGTAGGATAAAAGAGTACATCTGGTACACAGCAACTCCTACAGAGTCTCCTCATTTTTTATGCGATATTGAAACAAATGAATTTTTTTATTTATAAACACTGTATCTCAAATTTTATGCAATTACGACATCAGATAAAACGTGTTCTTAAAAATGTCATTCACAACCTGAAAGGAGTTTATTTATAGAACGATTCTGCTCGTAAAGCTGGTCACTTTTTGCAAAGAGATTACTTGAAAAAGAAACAAAAGAACTACGTCTTCTAAGCTGTTTGGCTATTGCAATGTTCAGCTGGGTTAATCTTCAACTTCCAGAAGCCAAATGGCAATCTTTCGTTAATACGGAAAGAAAGATAATTATCTACCAGATACGATTTTCCTATTTACACTGTCATTACAAGAGGCGAAAAGTAGTCATTATGGGAAGAGAATACCAGAACCGGATCAACACCAAGATTTATCACTTTATCGCTCCTTGAAATACGCTGTGATTTCTACCTCCAAATCCTTTATCGTGTAGCTGAGGAAAGATGCCAGATAAAAACCTCGTTTCGTGGCTTGACAGTTTAATTTGCACCCTTCACATGTGCAAGCAATTAAAAACTTATCCTCCTGCAACCCAAGCTGCTGAGCTATTTATACCAAAGGCTTTAAGGCTGTAATTTTAATTGTCCTCACCACATGCTTAGAGCGAGCAATATATCAGTTCAATAAAAGTTACACAGATGAATCACTGTTATTTTCTACGTACGCAACTAACAGATAATATCCTCTATATGGAATAAAGAACAAGTATTCCAGAGTATATGCTATTTTACGTTATTGTTTCTGTGATAGAAATGCCTTGCTACTTCGGCGATTTTACCGCGTGAGATGGAAGGATAATTATACCCCCTAATTTCTCGTCCCTCCATTTTATTTCACCGTCCTTTCAATCCAATCTTTCGTCGGCAATGGGCGAGTTGGCGCTGATGCGTGGGGACTTGGAGAGCTGTAAATGCTGTTTTCAACAGAGGTTCCGAGCGTTGTAGTCGTCTGGCCTACTGCAGTGGACCACTATTGAAACTCATGCTGTTGGTGGCTGCTTGGCGAACCCTGTTGTCAGGATTAAGAATATTTAGCAACCCAAGGGACCCACACACTGTCTTCTGGCCCGCAGAGCGCTCTCATTTCTTCCCTTCCACCCGGGGTAGAACATACAAAAACGGTTGTCTCAGTTTGGAATCCCCTCCGTATATACTAAACTGCCACCTGAAGCCACTGGTTCAGGTCTCAGTTCCACTGTACGAGAGGTTTGTCTAAATTTTCTTCTGTAAGTACATACTTTCCTACCTGTTTATACATAAGTAGAAAAAGTAATGCATTCCAACCAAAAATTCTATCAAAACTTCACCAAAAATTCATTTCTGGACCAAAGAAAGCACTTTTAGAAAAAATTCCGTGTGTGGGCAATCTTAAAAATGAAAAATCAGTTAAATACCACAGTAGGTAATTGAGTTCATCACCTTGCAAGAATGCGACACCAGGCTTTTTAATACAATCCCTTCACAAGGAACACATTTCCAAAATTTTTATTTTCTCAAAAATGACTTCAACAATTGATTAAATGCCGTTTGGCTAAGATACCTTCATGACGAATTAAATGTATATCTTAAATTTTGTGAAATTATCTTGAGAACTACTTCACTTTAAATGACTTTTGCGTAACTGACAAACGGTAAGTGATAGGCAAAATGTTACTATCATTTATTTATGCCAACAAACTTACTGCTGGTGTTTTCAAACACACAAGTCATGTGTGGGCAATGTTTAAGAGGTGGAATCTGGAATGAAAAATTCAATGCCATAGCCGGGATCTGAAGCACGGATCTTCCGCTTATCGAGCTGGGGAATCAGCTGGGGAATTTAATGTCGTACTGGTAAGTTGGCCATGGTAACTTAGTGGTTAAAGCAGCCGCTGGATAAGCGGATGATCCGTGGTTCAGATCCCGGTTATGGCATTTAATTTTTCAGTCCTGATTCCACCCCCTAAAAAATCTTACCACATGAAAACTGTAGATATCCCCAAAACGCTCAATTTATATCATAATTTTTTGCAAACTTTTCGCACACTTAACTATTATGAGAAACCAATTTCTCTTAAACCGAATCACAAAAACAGTCTTCTGTTTTATCGTTGACACAATTGCAACTCGCAGCAGTTCTGTTCTATAGTAACGTTGATATAAACTCTGTTCATGCAACAAACTCCAACGCGACGAGTTACTGTCTTTGATTGTGCACTCAAACTCTATCAACACTCACTAGCCCCACAAACTAAAGGAACTCTGTCCGTCCGCTACACAATTCAATTCAATTGACAAACAACTGTATTGCTGACTGTTAGATCCCTTCGCATTTTCTGGAAATACACGTTTTTCTGTAAACTTCTCCTAATGAGCCCGCAGCAGAAAGCTTCTCGAACCGTTAAGAATACACCCTTTGTTCCGGCACCGTTTCTGTCCTTGTTTATCGGCCACGCGTTTGCTATATAGTCTGTGAGATTTAAGTTGCCAAGTCTAAAAAAGAAAGAATTTGAAGGACTTACTCTCTTGTTTTTCTCTTTACGGTGATGGATATTTGGAAAATGCACGTAGCCATTTAACAGACAATAGAGGGCTCAGAGAGGGGTGGGTACTTTCCAAGAATTTAGATAGAAATGGTAGAGCACACTAAAAACAAGGACAGAACCAACTGGGCCATCTAAATCTCAAACTCTGCATTCAGCATCTATTATGTATAAATAGTACATTTATAGTGGTGCCCATCTCTTAACGACCACATTCCAAGAAGTTGTAAACCTGTGCCTCACCGTTCTTCCGCTGCTAATGAACATAAAGGTTCCTCTCAATATACTCTTAGCGAAATCATCTACTATTGACAAGTCGTTACAGTTGTGCATTCAGAGTGATGTTAAAGATTCTGCTTGTTGAATTACACTTCAGAGCGACCCAAGTAAAAGAAGTGACAACATCGACTGTTAGCACTCTAAAAGGCACTGGGATGACGAAGGCCGTTAAGACATGGGCGATACCGCAAGTTAATAGTAACTAGATAAGATACGCATATGCCAAATGTATACTAATAACGCTTATCAATTGCAATTAATCCATAACCACGACAAAGACTCCTCAAACAAACTTGACAAGAGCTTTAATCGGTGTTATGCTACAACAGGATCATAACTAATAGGAACCAGGAAGACATGAAATTTCATATTCTGAACCACCTTGTTATCACTAAGTTTTGCTATTGTAGAATTCAAGCACGAAAACGTCATACTATATAACGTTCTGTTAACATAAATTTCTTCACATTTTGTAATGTTTACGATTTTTGGTTTCTAAAATGATTTACTTAGCCAGTGAACAGGGCTTTCCAAATATTCTGCTCGGACAGCTATAAGAATATAATTCTTCCTCTTCAACAAACCAGGCACAGTTGAGAAAATTGGCATTTCGCGTATGTGACATCATGTGAAATTAAACGCTCTCCATCTTGAACAGTTTTAGTCACGCATTGTAACAAAGCAAGGAAAAATTACCCAGTAAATTATGTTTCTTCAAATTTAAGGAACTCGCAATAATTAAAATTCCAATTATGTAATTTCTTTCATTCATATTTTGTTAAATTATATATGGACAAAAACATAAAACACTAATTTTTTACTGTCTCTGCCACATACACAGTAGAGTGACCAGGTATTTTATTCTACCCAAGAAATCCATATCGGAATTTCACCGGAAATACACGTTTTGAGACTCCCTGAAGAAAAAGCTGTTCAGAGAAAAGCCCATTTGTGTGTGCATGCGCGCGTGTGTGTGTGTCTGAACATGTACCTCAAAAACGAGAAGTCGGTCAGAAACTGAAGTTGGTATTTAAGTTTAATATATTTCAAGGTTGCGATATCAATATTTTGAAGAAATTTCCTCCACTCTAAACTACACTTGACATGGAAAATTTTTCGAATATTTTGAATTTCTCCAAAATGCTTCTAACGATTTTGATTAAAATGCCATATGTTTAATATATTTTTATGGCAAATTAACTGTATATTTTGAATTTTTTGGTTATAGCCTATGTAGTGCTGTTTACTCTTGATGATTTTTGCATAATTGGTAAACCGTAAGAGATAGACCAAATCTTACTGTATAAAACTCTGCTAAAACACTCAAAATACGTCTAAATGAATTTTTGTACAGTGAACCGTTTCGGAGATATTTATTGTCGTTTGTGAGAGCTTTCCAGTACTTAAACTTTGCTCAAATTGAAGATCGTTATTCTTTTTCTATCTTTTTGGCTGTACAAAGTAAATGGAATCTCAAAGCTTTAAAAGATTTGACTATCGCTCAAAGCCTACTGCACTCCCATATTCCCCTTGGACCCATAAGGTTGATGTCAACTAACATGAAGAAAATAAAGGAATACGTTTGTAACAGTAGTTAGTATAAGAGTACAAAAGGTTATGTAAGTGCACATCAGATTTTTATTTCTATTTTGCCTCTGAATGATCGTAAGTTCATAACATGTTTAAAAAGTTGGTTTAAATAGCGGGCTCTGCGCTTGTGACTGTTTTATCAGAAAGGGGAAGTTGGAGCAATCACTCAGTTTTTCAGTACATGTATGTATCTAATTTTGTGCAGTAGACATCTTCCACTCTATACAATGTGTGCACTCCTAGATCTTAGAATATCGACCTACAAACAGAAAGCAATATCAGGATGTGAAACTATGGAACTCTCAGAGGACATACATTCCAGTGCTCTCCATGAGAAAGATACCTCCTCCCTGCTCCTGATTATTTTCTGTATACTGTTGACAGACATCTTGAGATGCGTTGTTCCCAAGACATTCGCAAGTGGTATGAGAAATGTACGGGACAAAGACAGTGCAATTCCACGCAGTTTGCCTATGTTTACCACTACTGCCATCCAACGGTAGAGTTTATTTCTATACTTACCTCCAGAACGCAGTGATCAAATGTTTTCAAGATGTTTATATTTCCGGTTAGTTTTTATTACGTATCTGAGGAAAAGCATCCGACTTCTTGCTTTGCTGCCTAAGAGAGGCGGTTAGGTTTGGTTATTATGAAATATTGAGTGAGCAAGACCAGTGGGCGAAGTAGGGAGGTAATTTTAGACGTGGCAAATGGTGCGGGGTAATACCTCTGTTTTCTACTTGAAATAAACACGACACTGCTGCTAATGCCAGCACTGTACTTAATCACAGTGTTCCGCAATGTTTACTACGCGGAAGTCAGAGAGATACTAACCTGACACCCCATGGCCTTATAATAATTACTGTAACAATTGTACAATTCGATAAATCCCACTCCTGATATCAGCATGGGAAAAACAACAAAATCCAGTCCATTTAGTTTGTCTCACTTTATTTTATTTTAACTGATGCATAAATACACAGTTCTCTTTTACTGACGTACACACAGTCTACAATATTTTGTGACATCACAACACAAAGCTGTTTTCTTCTCTTAACCTTGACTCACTCCTTTCTATCTTTCTTCCCTTTTCTGTCTCTCAAACAGCTATGACCTTTGACGCTACAATCACTCAACACTCATTCACTGCTTTGCTATCTTCCTTTCGACGCCACGATAAACGCGCAGCCGCAACACATACAAACTAACAGCTGACTGACTCCCCGACGACGCATGTCTGTAACTCTGCTGTTGCTTTTCCTCCTTATATAGTGAGGGTGACTTAACACGGACCTTCCTCGAACTTTTACAAATACGCCGGCTGTCGGGCACTTTTCGAATAATCTGGAAAACCCATTGTATTGCCGCTCTCATAGTTGTCACGTGTTCGCCGCAGTCGCGCGAGGCAGCCTGACCTTGAGCGTCTTTGTTGTACGCAGCGCCAGTGCTATGAGACAGCCCGGCCCCGAGCCTTTGCTGTTGCCACTGCCATCGCTCGGCGTCACAATACAAAAGCTAACTCGACTACACACTACTGTGGATCTTCAAACTACTCGCCTCGTCTAAAAATTACCTCAGCACTACTTTTTAGTTCAGTTATAAGCCGACGTGCATGTTAGAATCATGGGCAACATTGACAGCATCACTGAACTAGTATTAATGACAATGACACTTACTGCTATTGTTCTTGACTATTGTTACTATTAGTTCTACTACTATTATTATCGTTATTACTATCGTTATTACTATCGTTACTATTATCGTTATTACTATCGTTATTATTACCGTTACTATTATCGTTATTGTCATTAGGAACGGATGTAATTGTATCAACTTTTTCATAGTTATAAAATTAGATGGCATTTTGCATTTTCAAAGCCGTCTGGTTTACCTAATTACTAAACATCCAAAATGTGTACTCAGGATCCGCTACTGGTTTTAAGGGTAAAGAAAACACAATAACTAGAAATATGGGCCAGAAACATCATGTATGGTTACCTTTATATGACAGTGACTTAACAGGGTTTGAGCACAAATCCTTGTTATGGAGTTGTACATTGATGCTTTGGTCGCATTGTTTTGCAAACTTGAGCAGCGAAACAAGCTGGAGGGTCGCGGATCAGGGGTTGTATTCCGAGATAATTTCCCCCTGCTAGGTAGGTCGCTGCGATTGAATAGCGGCCCACGTCCCACTAAATCTCTTACGTCCGGCAAACAGCACCGGCATTTAAAACAAGGTCGGCAAGGAGTGCAGCTGTAAATACCGATCATTTCTACGTGGCGCACACTCTAACTACACTAGCGACAAGGTTGTCCAAACTCGCGTGCTACTCATAACACGTGTTCCTAATGCTGCATACGGCACTATACGTTGCGGAGTATGGACTATAGGAAGTGAGAGGGATCAGTCTGTCGCATAGTCACAACACAGAGGAGCCCAGGTACCGTCCGTCAACATATCAACTTATGGTGTTCATGTTAATGTTTCCAATTAAGGCTTAAGGTCAGTTTTTGTGTTGAGAAACCTGCCATTAAATTTTGCGCCAGCCATAGTTAAAGTATCACATGCAGTAGCCCCGCACTTTACATACCTAGCCCAAGCACACCTCTCTTTAAAAGTCTAATTTATTGCAGATTGCATTAATAGAAAGCAATGATTAATTTAACTGTTAACAATGGGAAATACATCTTATCAATTTTCCGCTCGGTTCGTAATAGATCATACTTTATGTTAATGTACGATAATGGTGGTACTACTGATTCACATGTGCTACCAATGATAGCCGTGAAAGTTACTAACTGGCACGGATTTGAGGTATCCCTTTGCCCCTTCAAACCCCGCTAGAGACCAGATTTAACGTCCAGAATACCGAGCCAGATTTGAAGTGGATGGATCCATAGAATAGTAATAAAGTTGCATACTTCCAACTTGCAGTTGTTTCATTCAGTTGTTTGCAGTTGTTTTTTGTTAGGCAAGTCATTTTACTGCACCATGAACAGTAAATCTGACTGCATTCGGCGTATACCCTATTTTCGTGGTAGTGTCAGGCACTCTGTAGAATTAAATTAGTCGTATTCAATTTAGTTTTTCTCTTAAGCTATCAAGAATACATTGTTGAAAACCTTACAGTGGTACGAATATGGCTTTGGCTACACTTTGACACAGGGGTTTTGGGTTTTGTATTTCTGCAATTGAACATGTTTTTATTCATCCATTTTTCTTACTTTCTCTACTGGTAAGTTGGGGAATTATTGTATTCCACCCAAAAATTCTATGTCGAGATTTCACCGGAAATATATGTTTTGAGACCCCCTGAATCCAAAAAAAGCATTTTTAGAAACAGGTCCGTGTGTGTGTCTGTGAGTCTGTGTGTCAGCCTGTGGACAGCATAACTCAAAAACAAAACATAGGTTAAAAACCAAAATTGGTATTTAACTTTAATGTCTTTCAAGGATGCGACACGAAAATTTTGAAGAAAATAGTCCCTCCCTAAACTACCCTTTACATGGAAAACGTTTCGAAAATTTTGATTTTCTTGAAAATAGCTCTAACGATTTTGGTTAAAATGTCATAATTTGAGATATTTTGATGACAAATGAAATGTATATTTTGAATTTTCGGGCTATAGCCCCTGTAGTCGTATTTACTCTGGACGACTTTTACGTAACTGGTAAACCCTTAGAGATAGACCAAATCATACTATACAAAAAATGTAGATCTTGCTAAAATACACAATTTATGTCTGAATAAATTTTCTTGTAAGGTGAACCTTTTCGGAGATATTCCTTGTTATGCGTGTGAATTTCGGAAAATAAAACTTTCGTGAAATGGAACATCGTTGTACATTCTTTTATCTGTTAAGTGTGCAAAGAGAATGGAATCTCAAAGTTTTAAAAGATTTGACTATCGCACAAAGCCTACAGTAAATATGCCCCTTTCACCCACAAGGAAATAAGCAATAAGATAATTAGTATACAAATGCTTATCTCAACTAACACGAAGAAGAAAAAAATAAAATAAAATAAAATAATATAAAATAAAATAAAATAAAAATCTGTATAATAACCCTGGCACCTAATTGCTTACACCAGGGCTAATATGCCAGATCTTTAAAATTTATTTATTCTACACATTCATACATACAACATACTTTACAGAAAAATTTTAAAATAAAATTATACAAAATTATATAATATATAACAAATTATAAAGATAGATAAATTAAATTATATATCATAAAACAAAACACAAGAAAATAAGAACAAAAACACAAATTATAACATTTCACACATAATCACTCTAAGAAATAAATGCTCTAAAACAATAACAAATCATTTCAAACAATCAAAATACAATAAAATTTCTAAATAAATTAATATATATTAAAAGAAAAAAACCAAGAAAATTTTAAAATTAAAACAAATTAATCTCCTCAATACAACAAAATATAAATTTCATACACAACATCACTCACAACTACAAACTATTACTAAACAATAAACAAATATATAAAATTAAATTATTAATTATAATTATTACATGTAAACCCCGCGCGACAGCCCATGAAGGGCCAAGGCCTACCGCCCAGCTGCTGCGTCCCCCACCTCTGCCCACTACAGGCGTCATTGGTGAGGTGCAGTACTGGAGGGTGGGACGTGGTCAGCGCCCCGAGCCCTCCCGGCCAGTTATGCGGTCTTCTCGACCTGGGGCCGCTACTTCTCCATCAAGTAACTCCTTAATTGGTCCCCCCGGGACCTAACGAGGCTGAGTGCACCCCGTGCCAGACCTCACAGAGGGGATAAAATCCCCATGCTGGTACCGGGGATCGAACCCGGGTCTTCCGCGCCACAGGCAAGTAATAAAATTATAAATTATATTATTACTATTAATATCATTATCATCATTATTATTTCCTATCATTATTATTTAAAATTTAATTAATTTAATATTATACCTATAACTAATACTTTTTATAAATATATATTTTTTAATTTAAATTTACATATTTATTAAAAATTTTAAATAAACAAAAATTTACTGGTATCCAGTAAAATATAACTGGATATATATATATATATATATATATATATATATATATATATATATATATATATATAAAAAGAAAAAGAAACAGCTATAAACTAAAACTCTAAACTGCCGCCGGTTACCGGCGGCATACTATATGTACTGGTTTCCAGCACAAAAACTACAAAATCTACAAAATGTGTGTAGTATAAAGTTCAAAATCTACATAACCAAAATTTATAAAAACAACATACACAAAAATGTTATACTTTTGATTAATAAGATGGTTTATATACTTTAATAATATAATAATGTGGACTAAAATCACTAATATTTAATTATTTTTAATTAATTTTTACAAAATTATCTTTCACTATTATTTCCTAAACATCCAGAAGTTTTATGAAATAAATCACATTTCACTTCACTAATTCAACTTTCACATCACTAAATCACTTATTTACTTTTAATTAGATTAACTAGATAATCAAGGTCATAAATCACTTAAAATCCTATCACTAACTTGATCATTAGCACTTGCGATCACTCAATCCGTCGCCGATCTTCCTATCAATGCAACAATCCCGACTTGGTGAAGACTCGACTCGACTCGACTCGCCTCGCCTCGCCTCGCCTCGCCTCGCCACTCCTTCCTGATCACGAAGAAGAGAAAGGTATAAGAGTTTGTAAGAATGGTTAGTAGAAGAGTAGAGAAAGTCATGTGAGTGCAACACATCAGATTTTTATGGTAGTGCCATGGTAGGGAGGCATTACTCCCGGAGAAAAGAGCATGGAATTTTGAAGCCATCACTTAGCGATCTACCGTTTAAAAATCTGAGTATTGTTTTGTCCTACTGCATCCATCTTATACCTATAATGAAATGTATAGTTACAGTTGATCTTGATTAACAAGTAGTAGTTAGAACCATAAATAAACTTTTGTAAGAAGACATTACAGAGAGGTAAACAGAGAAAGTTATGTGACTGTAACGCATCAGATGTTTCCTTCTTTCATTGTAAGTAATTACCGTTGCATGCAAAAAGGTTTAACAATTGAGGTAACTGAAAGATACGTTATTTTAAAGAGCGTAAAGTAGGATTTTAGAGTTAAACTTATGCTCATGCACAACCATGTATGAACTCCGTGCAAAGAACTCAGAACAATGCACAGGGGAGGAGTAATCCTAGATGACCTATTAATTATCTCTTGTGTTCGTATTTTAGAACAATAGAAATAACCCCACGCATATTTGTCCCAAAACACAGCGCGAGTGAATGTGTATTTTGAATTGCAATTTGTAACGCACTCATACCGCCCGGAAAGCATGGCTAAACAGAATATTTCATCCGACATTAACGACAATCGACAGTGCAGTCAAAAGCAATCCTTTTACCCTAGATAACATTCGTTCTATTTGCTTTAGGAGTGTTCGAGTGTACCAAACGTGCTCTTCACTATGTGAAGCATACACCAGTTTATTACTTATAAACTTGAGTTCATATTATTCGCAATAGCCTCTACAGTAGTTTTATACTTTATGCGTTCTTTGATTAGTTTATTTTAGGGTTTAAGTTACAGTCGCTTTTGTCGCTTTTTGCTACTCGAGATCGAAAAATGCTACGAACTTTGAAACAGTATTCGCAAAAATGTGACAACAATCTGCCGCGGAAACAAAGGATAGAGGCTATAAACACAAACCTTTCAACAAGCAATAACAGTCTTGTCACAGAAGTAAACGATGTGCCATTTTCCCACCCAGCTTACTAGCTCATTTTTCATTCTGCGTAATTCACTTATTCTTGTCAACAATCACCATTTAGAACTGCATTAACAATCAACAATTATAAACTGTACCGTGTTTTATTTTCCCCAGAAGATCCCATGCTGAGTTAGATATAAAGAATGAATTTATAATCATTTGCGTTGCTTTTTTAAATGCTCAAGTTCTTGCGTATCACCAAGGCGTATCTCCGGGCCGGGTTCGATCCTAGGAATCCGCATGCGGTATTTGTGGCGGACGAAGTGGTGCCAGGGTGGGTTTTCTATGGGTCATCCGGTTTCCCCCGCCACTCATTCAATTATCTGGTTTCCATTCAGCCATTTCGTCTGCATTTCTTACAATACGTTCCCTCAGTCACTCCCTCTGGTCCATAGGTTCCTCTGCTCCTCGACAGACATCTGACACTAGGCATACGCTTGTAAATCCTAGGGGGGGGGGGGGTGTAAGTCCTCCATAAGGGGAGGGTAATCAAGTAAAGAAGAAGAGCTAGAGCTTGTTGGAATGTTAATAATATACCTTACATGATACCAAGCATTTCTTCTTTATCCTGTTATTGCAAAAACTGCTCACATAATGGAATTTCTCCAAAATACTGCACTTTGCACCACTTATATAACCCATTTCACTAATCGTCTGTTTTGTTTAAGTATTTTAGTACCAGATATTGCTTTTGTCTGTCCATTTTTAATTTAACTAAAACTAGGACTTCGTTCTCTTTTTATCTTAAGACAAATTTATCCATCACATCTTAAAAAGCACACACACACACACACACACACACACACACACACACACACACACACACACACACACACACACACACAAAATCAATACTAACAGTTTACTGAAGTGTGGATATAAGTAACGTGTGGATTTATACCTAAAAGTTAATTTTAAAAAAGTTAGAAAATTTCATTTATCAGATTACTGTTGGCTTGAATTCAATATACACATTTTTCACTTTTAAGAACTCCACTAATGGTATAATTTATACAATTTTCTACTGTCAGACTTTTGCGCAAATTTATGTACATTTATGTACACACGTAAATAATTATTAGTGTATTTTTGTGAGATTGGTTTATTTTCTAGCGTAAAGCCTGGTTTATTGTAATTTATTTATTTCCATGATAGGATTATATCATCTTCTGATCTGTTTTTAAGTGTGCCTCTTCTTTTAAGTTCGAGAGGTTTCCATTTATATAGACATGGTCAAATTATTGACCAATTACTAAATCTTTAATTAGTGTGTTGTGAACGAAACATCATTGTTGCCAGTTATATTTTACGTATTTAATCTTTGATACCTTTGGGTAACATCAATGAAGTAGCAACAATAAAACTGCTTTGTATTGCATTTACCCAAATTATAACATAATTATGAAATTGTTGTTCATTGTATCATCAGAACTAATGACCGAAGCAATTACTATACCTACTAATAGTACTAGGCTATTATATTAAGAAATTACCAAAACTCGACAATTCTGCACACACTGCTCACATTGAAATATTATGCATTTAGCAGAGATACAGTGCAGCTTATAATTTGACAAATTATTTATCCGAAAAGATATCAAACAATTGAAGATTCTTAGCAGATTAAAAGAATGTGTGCTAAACATAAATATATAATAATATTATCTCAGATTTAATGTTTAGTCATGATAATTAATGATTTAAGTTACATGAACATATTTTCAAGTATTAGATAAATGGGAATATTTACTTTAATATAACTGTAATCTTTTGGTTTTTCTCTAATGTGATTTTACATGTGTGTGTACAGTCTGCGTTTATATATTCACTTTGCGCTTTTATAAAATATATGTTTGTTAGTTTTTTATGTTATTTCTTCAATTCTCTGGATTCTGTAATACTTGCTTGTCTTTAATTGGCCCATAAATTATTCTCAGGATCTTTTCTTCAAATATACAAAGCTTCTGTATTTAGTTTTTTGAGTATCCAGGTCTCACAACCACGTCCAATTATTGGTCTTATAATTGTGCTTGTTATATATACATCATGGGCTCTTTGATATTAGTTTCCTCTTAATTACACCATCACCACCAACATTATTATAAATTATCGGACTGCCTCCGTGGTGCTGTTGGTAGCGCGCTTGCCTCTGGCGTGGAGGACCGGGTTCGATCTCCGGTACAGGGATTTTCCTGAGCTGGGAGGCCTGGCAAGGGGTGCACTTAGCCTCATTAGGTCCTTGGGGGGGGGGGGGGGAGAAGGCCACATAACTGGCCGTACTACCCTGCAGTGCTGCATCCTACCATAGACGCTGTAGTGGGCAGAGGCGGGGAACGCAACGGCTGGGCGGTAAGGCTTGGCCCTTCATGAGCTGTTGCGCTAGGGTTTAATTTTTTAATTTCAATTTATTATTATTGTTTATTATTAGTATTAGTTTAATTAGTATGGTAATTATTATTAGTATTATTATTAATTATATGCTTGAAAGAATTTACAGCTTAGATAACCTCAACTATAAACAGTTTTTTCCACAAGAGCAATAACCCCTCCTAACATATTAGGCATGAAGGGCACCGTTGTGTAAGCAAACAAAAAATAATATTCTGGTTAAAGATGAACAGGAGTAGCAGATTCTCCTTTCAATTTATTAGGAGAAATCGGGCTATTTAATAGAACAACAGGGGAATATTACTATTTCAATGTATACATGAAAACCAGCATTGTTTAATAATTCTCATTCAACATTACAGAAATGCGTTTTAGAAATTGCAATTGGGATGTTTCTGAAGGTCGCAAGTACTTTACTATGTTCACTCGTGCCTAAACTGCAAATAAGTTCAAATTGATCAAATTGTGCAAATTTACACGACAGGGTGTGAATATATGATCTGCAGTGTTTTAACTTCCCAGGTGTTCCATAACTTTGCCACATTCTACATCTCAGTTGAAAAACTTTGTACACAAGGGTTTGGTTTTTAAAAAGGTTAGAGACTATATGATAGAAAATAATGGTTGTGCAATAGAAGGTGCCAGGTAATCTATGATTTTGTTTACGGCCTAAAAGATATTTTACTCAAATGGGTTAATTCGTGTTTGTTTTTACCATAATGCTTAAAAATAGGATATGGTAATATTGTAGGATAGCTTCTTGATGGTTACGGAATAACCTATGATTTATTTGCGTTGGGTCCTTATTAAAAGTGCACAAATATTCATCTACATAGACCAGAGGTGTTGAATTGCATGTTAGGGGCTGAAAACATGGATTGAAAATCTGATGTGTTACACATACATGACTTTCTCTACTCTTGTACTAAACATTCTTACAAACTCTTATGCCTGTATCTTCTTCGTGTTAGTTGAAATAAACATTTACAGAAACTATCTTATTGCTTATTTCCTTGTAGGTGCAAGGGGAATACGGGAATACAGTAGGCTTTGAGCGAGAGTCAAATATTTAAAGCTTTGAGATCCCGTTCTCTTTGCACGCTTAAAATACAAAAAATGAACATTTCAGAAAGTTGAAGTTTTCCGAAACTGACACAAATAACAAGTAATATCCGTTCAACATCCGTGACATTGGGACGTTCAACAATATACGAGAGGGGACCGGGTGACATTGTGCACGTGACAATAAATAATGCTGCCGGCAAAACATAAAGGAGGTCCGAGACTACAGGCCAACTAGCAACTGTGTGTATGTGATCAAACAGCTCGATAACATCGTAGTGTCCAGAAGCTTCTCGCTTTCTGCTGAGTCATTGTACACGTGTGCATGGAAAGAACTTGAAAGAGGTTACGTCACGCCGTCTCCAATATAAATAGGACAGATAGAGTAGCATGATAGAGTTTGGTGTGAATGTTAGATTTCAATAGTCGTGTACAGTTAGTTTAAGTTACGAGAGTGAATCGGTCAGCCTGTCAGTACGTATGTGTCGTCGAGTGATTGTGTCGTAATAGTAAAGATATAAGAAACAATGAAACTGGAGAAAGACATTGAAAGACTAAGAAAAATTATCGGAAGAACAATTGTGAATTGCAATAGCAAGAAGACTATAAATTGTGTTAGCAATGAGAAAGAAATTGTGCAGTTGTAGTAAAATTTAGAGGAAAATAAAGTGTTAGAAAATTAAACGGAATTCGAATTTCTCTGGTTTTGTTACAATATTGTAATTTTTTATTTTATTTATATTCTTCTCAGTAAACCCTTTTATTTGATACCCATATCAAGGGAGGCCATAAAAAATAACTAGACCACCATTTTGTACAGTCCACCATATTGGATTTAGAATTGCGTCACATAGCTAATCGTGCATTGTCATCCAAACTAAACGTGTATGCAAAATTTCAGCTCAATCGATTGAGGACAAGTGCTTTAAAATTCACTTGCAAGATTTGAGCCAAACAAACGTCGCAACTTAAATAAAAGCTTGTAATAACAACCATCCTTATGCTGTTGCTTAGGAACCAAGTATGTGAACATTTTGCAACTTATGTATATAGTTCCAGTGCTACTTGACTGCTCTATTCCTTCGGTACATCCTTAGTTGTACTTGCGAAGAGGTCTTAGTCGATTTTATAGCTCGTAATACCACTGTGAACGCAACTGCTTTACAGGTAACGACTCGTCTTAAGAAAGCCATTCTGAAGTTCTTACACGCGAAATGGAGCTGGTGCACGATAATGCAAGGCATCACGACAGACTTGTATGTATCCTGACTGCGAAGGTACAAACGGAAGAATAAAATATTCAGTAAGTTTATTAAACGTATGTCTAATTTGCCCTATATCTGCATCTCAGAATCAGTTCTGGTAAGATGGTATAGGATAAAGAGGGGAGGAAGGAACAATTGAAGGCTTCTAAGAAAATATCTAATGAGCTACACTCACACAATTTTGTCCACTAATGTACAAACTGTCCCTGCAAATGCTTTTTCCTCTACCTACTTCAGGTTAATAGAGATAAACGTTTGCCGAAATATTAATTTTCTTGAAGGTGCAAGGGGAATAATTGAATACAGAGCTGGTCGCTATGCGATGGCTTTGAAATTCCATTCCTTTTGCATGGCCAAGATATAAAGAGTAACATGTATCTATTTTATAAAATTCTAAGCGTTTGACAATTCAAACCAATAACAAGAAATATCTCAATTATTTACTCCATAAAAAGGAAACAAAAAGGTTTATTTAAATAAGTCGTTTGCTTTCACGAAATCTATATTCTTGTGTAATAACATTTTGTCTATGACCTACGGTTTGTCAGTCATTTAAAATTCACCATAAATAAAGAGGACACCAGAGGCTATTCCAAGAAAATTCAAGATATGCATTTCATTTCAAAAGAAGATATGGTATTTATCCAAAAAACGAAATTTGTTGAAAATCTTCTCGTAGTATGTTTTGAAAATACTGAACTTAAATACCAAATGTGTGGTTAAAAAGACTTTTCGTTTCTGAGTTGTATTATTCACATAGGCGCGCACACACACACACACACACACACACACACACACACACACACACACACACACACACGCACGCACGCACGCACGCACACACACTTGTCTCTAAAAAAGGGCTAATGGGGGCTTCAAAACATATTTTCAGTGAAATCTTGATACTGAATTTTTTATGAAATACAAAACTTTAATAAAACGAGCATATTAAAATCGCCCAACGCTGGTTTTCTGCCACACTATAAATACAAAACTCGCCTATGTCTCAGTGTTGGTGGTTTCGTTTTATCGCTTTTACTTCTTTGAGTGTATATTTGTACAAATTGCGTTATCTTTGTTCTTCATATAGCTCAGGGCTGGGTGACTACGCATTACCTTGAGCGACCTTAATCTTTTCTACCTGATAAACATACAGTTATCAGTCAAGGTTGTGAGAAATCCGCGCTCTTTGAGCAGCAGTTGCCCAGCCCTGAACACGTTCGGAATTACATCTCTTTAGTAGGACAGTATCCTACAATTTGTAGAATGAGAGGAGACAAGATAGCGAAATTAAAGAGAGAGATGTAAAGAATAGGGATGCGAAATATTTCGTCGGAGGACATAGAAATAAATCGAATATTTGGACAAAGGTGCAGGATGGACTGAAAAAACTATTCATCCACAGCACACGCTGCTGTATTTTAATGTAAGAATGACATTGTGCTATTTATAAATACCACAAGTGATTTCCAAAGAGATCAAGCTCATTGTCTGGCAGGTCATCTGATAGAAGCAACTGCAGTTTTTATCTCATTATTGATTCATCTCCCAAATGTAGCTGTCCGTTAGTGTTTTAAGAAACGAGATAAAATAGGCAATAGGAAATAAAGTATTGGAAATGTATTATATTCCATCCTCAATTGGATGTGCACTATAAGCTTCATTTTTGTAATGACTCATTTCATATCTTTCCTCCTGGATTGGTAACACTGCCATCTGAGGTGACGATGGAGAACTGTTCGGCCTCTTGTCTCGTCTCCTATGAGCTCCGGGTATCAATAGGAAACACTAGATGGCAGCAAAACTTTTTTCTACAGCAGGCCAGGGCAATTGGTGCTCTCAGAGCGAGCCCCTCTCGACGTTACACTGATAACTGTATGTTTAGAAGATAAAAAAATGAAGGTAGCTCATGCTCTTCCGCAGGTCCCCCAGACCTGTTCTACTGCTTAAAATGAGAACAAGAGAAATGAAGCTTGCGGTAAACATGCAGCTGAAGATGGAATAAAACTTGCGAACTAACAATTCTGTCTTTATATCCACCCAGCCTTTGTATCAATATCCACCTCTACCTCTTCTTCATACGTATTCCGAGTCTGAATCAAATGCCTATTTTTTTCATAGCCCCAATTGGCGCCCTCGTGAATAGTTTCACTTTTCCAATTTTCACAACAGAAGTTCAACTAATTCCTAAAGATATCTGCAAGAGGAAGCTACTTCTAAACTTGGCCCTTTTTTTCTCTACTTATTAATACTTGTGTCGTCAATTAATCATAATAACTTTGGTTATTATGATTAATTGATAGAGACTGTCAGATCACAAAAATCGTTGAGAGTATGAAATATATTTCTATTTTCTTCCCCTCAAGAACTTCAAAGCTTATAGCAATTATAACTACACATTTGAGTTAATGGCAGAGGAAAATAGGAAAGGGTACCTCAATGTTAAGTGTAATGCAAGTTTCTGTACATAGTAAATTAGTAATAATTTTAAAACAAACTCCTGAAAGATAACCTTAGTGACTAAAAAATGGAAAATTAAATAGTTACATGTAAATTATTAATGAAGATATCAACAACTGTATACAAAATACTAGCACTATTTCAAAAAGAAGACAAAGAAGTCTTCTTAATGCTTGTGTTTAATAAGATTTTGAAAAGCAATTACACTTAAATATATACATTATTTTCTGCATAAGTTTACAAAGATGCTGGGTGGATTTGCAGTATACAAAATATACACAATAAATATAACGCTGTCCAAAGTAGATGCTGCCAAATCCAATTAGGCTCCCCTGAAACAAACAGGAAAAGTGCAAATAATTAATCAGTATTTCATATAGTTCATTTCAAAACGTTATCAAGTCCCCTTATAATCAAAATGTAATGTAAGATTTGAAGCTTTTACGGCGAAGGTTAGTGATAATAGCTTCACGGGTAGATCAGCCGTGTTAAACTTAAGAACTCAAAATTTAGTTTGGTACAATTTCCTACTCATAGTGTGTTTCTATAGTACTACTGATCAAAACCGATATATGTATGTCCTTTTCTATCCTGTTTCCTTGTTGAAGTTGAAATGTTGGAGTAGATTTTGTTTTCACAAAACTCACCAGTTCAGATTCTAGTGGAAATTTCTGATGTTTCAAAGCCTGCTCGATACAGATTTGTTTCTATATTGTTAGTGTGACTTGCCTGCACATTGATTGTTGATGTTGTGTATGTGCTCTGAGTGTTTGAATTCGGCTGAGGGCGAGGATTTCAGGCATAAAAATCTGTAACACTGCTTCCTTCAGATGGGAAGTGTCCTGTGTTATAGATTTGCAGTACAAAAAATCTGATGTGTTGCACTCGGAAGACTTTCTCTACTCTTGTACTAACCATTCTTGCAGACTCATTGCTATATCTTCTTCGTGTTAGTTAAGATAAACATTTATACAAATTATCATTGGTTATTTCCTTGTAGGTACAAGGGGAATATTAGAAGTTCACCCTACAAGAAATTTTTTTCAGACATAAATTGTGTATTTTAGCAAGTTCTACACTTTTTGTACAGTATGTTTTGGTCTATCTCTAACGGTTCAGCAGTTATGCAAAAGTTATCCAGAATAAATACGACTAGGTAAGCTATAGCCAGAAAATTCAAGATATACATTTCATTTGTCATAAAAATATGTCAAACATATGACATTTTAATCAAAATCGTTAGCGCCATTTTCAAGAAAATCAAAATTTTCGAAAATTTTTCCATGTAAAGGGAAGTTCAGGGTGGGACAATTTTCTTCAAAATCTTCGTGCCGCATCCTTGAAACAAATTAAACTTAAATAACAAATTTGGTTTTTAACCGACTTTTCGTTTTTGAGTTATGCTGTCCACAGACTGACAGACACACACACGCGCGCGCGCACACACACACACAACTTTTTCTAAAAATGCTTTTTTTTATTCAGGGGGTCTCAAGACATATTTCCGGTGAAATACACCGGATATATAGTACTTCCCCTACTTACCAGTAGAGAGAGTGAAAAGAACTCAAGCCTAATCAAGAGGCCTGAGGAAAATTAAGCAGCTTTTCATTCCCAATTTAGAATGGGATGATGAGAACTAAATAAGTTAAAGTGCGTTCATAAATAAGAACTAAATTTTTCTTGTGTATATCTCAACAGAAGGATAGCATTGCTGTAATTAAACCCGTACTATTAAATGATCTTGACGAAAACCAAGTAGTCAAATAGCTATTATCCTTCACCTAATGCAACTTCAGAAAGTATATTTATATTTAAGTGAACATAACCTAATTTAGTACAATAATAAACATTCTGAATAAATCGAGCAATTAATAGCTGTGTAGGAGGATATTTAAGGCCATTTATTTACTTATCAGTTATACTTTCTCGGCTGAAATTCCGTTTCTGTGCCGTGTCAAAATTATGTTTACATCTGTGCTACAAATATAATTCTAATGCAACGCAGAACCAAACACAATTGTAACATCAACTGTATGAGTATTGAAAGAAAATCGTTTTCACTGATCCGATTATACTTTAAACTGTTTATACAAATGACAAAACCGAATGAAAACATTTGGGTTTTACAGGATACAATCGTTTAGTAACTGATGGTGCAAAACATTTGGTTAGCCCATCACTAACTATAAACTATCCTGATACTTTTAACATATTCTCTCTTCATTCTCAGCAACTATTGTATGTTCATTACTCAGCAGCACAGATGAAAATTCTATTAATTTTGTAAATGCAACATTGCAGTTTCTTATTTACGATAAACTTGCTTCTTTATTTCAATATCTCAATGGTTCTTCAGAGATATGAATTTTTTAGTGAAGACACCACTGGCTGTGTACCAATTAAGACAAAAAATAGTGCAGATTGAAACATTGTGGAGATGTTCTTCTGGAGGTTTTGAGCACTGCACTAGTCCATTTTACAATACACAGCCCTGAAATTCAGATAATGCAAAAGTGAATTTAATATTAAAATAACAAACAAAAGGCCTTTAATTCTAGTTTTCTAACAACTACAACGCCTAAATAAGGTTCCAAATGGCCTTTGTTGTTCACTCATAATTCACGTACTATACGTTACAAAACTATTTATTATTAATGTTATCATTCACAAGCAGACTAGATTCGAACTATGTTGATTTGCAAAAACTAATATTAGTCAAGCCCATACCAACACAGTTCTATATTGAAAATAAATGAACAAGTAATACAGACAGGTACATCACAATTGAAGTTATGTGATGATTTAACTGAGGGCGTTATACATTTATTTAATACATATATCATACTTACCTACGGCCTTGTGACAAGAGATTTACTTTCTTCTTGCTGGTCATATAGTCTAGCACGTCTTTCAAATCTTGCGAGTATTACAAATACTAGATTGTTCTTTCCAGATTTACTTTAACTTCGCTGCAGTTAAGAATGTCTTAGAACGTTAACCACAGCTTTCAAATTTCGTATTAAATAGGATACAGTTAGCCAACCGTACTGCTTTATTCGCATCGTACACTGACTCAAATACTGTTCAAGTTATCCCATATAATATTATGCACAGGACTATACGTAGAAATTGATACCTAATATATCAAATTTTGGACTTAATGCGTGTTATTTCTTAAAATTATTAGTATGCAACATAGAGGTGTTTAACAACAATGTTGGCAGCCTTGTCTGTTTAGATGAAGGGTTTTGCAGTGTCATCTAGCGTGTGCATTTGAAACAAGTGGCGCTGTTATCCGGTTTCGACCGGGACTTTTGGGAACATCGATGCATCACCCAAAGTGGCTATTCCAGTCGACACGCTCCGAACGCTGGCCTACTGATCCCAATTTCGCGGGTTCAAGTCCGGCCCAGACCAATGTAAAAGAACTCCTGCGGGAAGAAATTCCGGCACACCGCCGACGCTGATATCATCCTGTTAACTGTTAGCGTCCTTAGACAACAAAATTATTTACATAATGAATCCATCATAAATAAAAACTAACTTCAGGAAAACTTTAAGCTACTTAAAACTATTTTGTTATTTGGTTTCCTAGTACAACTGTTTTCTTCTCGTGTTTTGAAGTTTCCAACATTTAAGCCAATACATTTTTAAGTTCCTTTCCCTTCTCATTCCAAACTGATGCACAAATGCTTACTATTAAAATCAAGTTACAAAACACTCACGGTTGCATTACCCTCTTGAATGCTTTTATATATCTCTTACAGAATGGTATTTATTGAAATCGCTTCTACCAAATTTTATCATGATTAACAGCAAACAGAGAAAGAGTAAGTGTTGTATGAATAATATGACAAAATAACAAAAAGTTCACTGCAGTTCTTTCCTATCACAAATTTTTTCACAGTTCTCTTCTGCTGACGTTGACACAGTCTACAGTCCTTCGTGATGTTACAATTCGCAACCATTTCCTTCTTATAGCCTTGACTCACTCCTTTCACTGTCTCTCTTCACTTGCTCTGTCTCACAAACACAAACACCGACAATACAATCACTCAACACTCGTTAAAACTTCTTCACTTCGACGCGAGCATTTTTCATAGCTGTCTCGCAGTCACTGACATAAAAAATAAAATCTACGTATCTATTGTCCTGGCATCTAGAATCTACACCAGGGCATAGTATACAGCGATTTTATTAAAGAAAAGAAAATAACATTAATTGTCTTGTTTATTTATGCTCTACTTTCCTTCTCCTAGCCGCCTACAGTCTTCAAGTTGAAATCCAAAATTGGCGTCTTCTGTTAATTCTATTGGTTGTCCTCTCGCTCTCTGAGGTTGTACATCTCTAGTGTTCATTTGAGTTCTTGTAGACATCCTCATTGTTTCTACAAGTGAAACTTTTTATCTTCCATTCTTCTGGGATCTAGGGGCTATATATATATTTGTCGTGTACTCCACTGCTTTTGTAAACAACTTGTTCGTCATTTCTTGCAATATTGTGAAATCCTTATCTGATGTTGTTCCAGATCCTTTTTCCAGCTAAATATTGTCTTCATTCCTCCAGAACAGTATGGTTTTTATCACATTCGAAAAGTGCATGCTCTGGTGTGTCCAGCACATTGTACAAATCACACTTGACAGTTTCTCGACGTCCTATTTTATTAAAGTAAATGTTAAAGGTCCATGTCCTATGAGAAACTAGCCGACTCAAAAGCTGCCGACCCTCACGCACCTCGCAAGCTTTTATATCGGGGATGACGTAGCCAGATCCTTCTCGAGCGCCCACAAACAAGCCGGCTGCCGGACAGTCCTCTAATGCTCTGGAAAACTGTTGCCGATTGATTGTTAGTTACATGTTTGGGGAAGCCCGGCCGTGAGCCTTGTGTGACAAAGCACTAACGGTTGTATTAGCCTCTTGAATATTTTATCTCTCTCATAAAGAATGGGTATTTATTGACATTTATTCCAACGTTTATCATGACTAATAGGAAATAGAGAAAGACTAATCATTGTAGGATATTGGTACTGTAACAACTTGTAGAGCGGAACTTAACAACTCGACGGAAAGGCGATCTTTTGTGCCTATGTCCCTGGCGGCCGGGAGGAGGTGAACATATCCTAAGGGCTGCCGGAAATTTGCCACGACAGAGCAGCTGGTAAGGTATCTACTTTTCCCAGTTAGAACCGTCCCGGCGGAGGCTGACTCAGTCCGGGTCCCCTGTCACCCCTAGGGTTCATATTCCCAAGAGCAGTATGGGACCCTAACAGGCACCACCCGCCCCCGCCCCTTCGGAATTTTACCACCCCACGGGGCGCCCGGAAACCAGTTGGCTCGCCTGCCAATCCGGGGGACGAGATTTCCAGGGCGCATCCTCTTCCCATGCCGTGCTACTGCGACACTCGCCGACGCTTCCAACCCTGAAAGAAATTTAGAGCATATGGAAATCCTTCCCAGCATTCGCCTTGCGACCCAGGGAAACCCCCGAAAAAAACTCCATGGGCCAAGAAGGTTGGCCACGAGGATCGAACCCAGGACCTCCCGAATGCGGGCCACAAATGTGGCCAATTTATATGCTATTAAAATCAATTAATGGAGAGAAATGTTTATACGTAGGTTATTAAATGTTGCAAAAACTTTTCTGAAGGTCCATAAATATCAAACATCTGTTAATCAAACAGGGCCGCCATCTACAACTTCGTGCTGCTCCAACAGCTATTACTAAGTGCTCACTTACGCCAAAGGAAGAATTAAATACGCGATTTCAAAACAGCTCTCTCAGATGAGAGCCCTGGTTGGGCCAAGCTGCTTGATAAAGCGATTTATTCTGGTTTTCCCTCAGGATTGTCAACACACAACCTTAGGGCTTTATGTCTCCTAGCTAATTTCCACATTTATTTCGTTAATTCATTCATCGTTTGATATGACATGCTGGTCCTCAGATGATAAAATGAAAAGGAAAAACAGACCAGTTATCGCGTAGTGCATTTTAATGGAAGCATTAAAAACGCCTTTTAACATTTTACCTACAACATCAATGCAGTTATGAGGTTCTTGCTTCTTACGCAGCGAACCCAGGTTCGTATTTCTATTGGCTCTGCTTTGTAGTTAGGATTTTCTACTCGGTTATTATGATGAATATTAGTTAGCTTTAATTACATTATCCGATATATCTAATGGACAGTACACCAACAAAGGAAATTTATAAATCATAGTCACTATTTCTAGAGTTCTGTTACTCTGACAAAGAGGCTATGGCTCAAGCTTATCAGGAGGTTGGGGTGAGGCAGTTAGAGAGACACGCAGGGATAAGCAGACGCGGTAGCGCGTCCCGCTAGCGTAATACCACAACTTTGTACATATAACCAGAATCTTTTATAAGTCTTCCCTCTCTCCACCTCCATAATGTTTTATAAAGTTCCTTGGAAATTTCCAGCAAAGTTTTCGCGAGTCAGAAAGTGACTCGGGATTGTATTTGACTCAGGAGTCTAGCTATGACTTTGTAATTGACACAAGGGAACCAGAGAACCCCTCCCCCCTCTTGTGCTGATGTTTTATACCCTGCTTCAAAGTGACTTATTCGTTCTTTCCCTGGACAATAAATATTGCGCGAAAGAGGATTACTAATACATTACATTACCACATCAAACAAAGCCAGTATGATCACAGTTTCAATACTATCACTAATGAATTATGTTTATTGGAGACTCAAGAAACCGCAAGCTATAACATTGTAGCAATAATGACACTGCTTACAATTCAACTGCATTGTAGACAGTAATTTTGAATTGCTAGTGTTACTCTACTTATACCGTACCCAGAAGCTCCCAACTCCACAGCGCGATTGCGCGTTCAAGGACAAAGACGTTCTCCTTAGCGAAGGACTGCCTCACTACTGGTGTTTTCTGGTGCGACTAAAGTACGTTCTCCGAGTGAGGCTATAACTCCAGTTGCAAAGTAGAGCAAGTGTGTTGAACTCCCTTGTGAGTGAAGGGGGCGCGAGTTCGCGCGCATTTATTTTGCCGCTATGTCGCGAAAATTTGAGCTAGATCTTAATGAAGAGACAGTAATAATAACTGGACAAAGTCAGCTTTGGAGTGACATGCTAGGCTCTTGTTCCCGAGGTAACGGGTTCAAACCCAGCGAGGGTGTTGGATTTTTTCTGACTTAAAATTCCTCAGTAGGCCTTTCTTCGGAAGGGAAGTAAAGCCAGTGTATTCGTATAGATTTACGACAAATAAAAGAATCTCAAAAATAATGAGGAGGCCGCTGAGCAAAACTAAGATGTCTTTCATGCCAATATAGATTGGGACAATGAGAACTACGGTACAAAGTTAAAGGACGTCTAAAAATCAAAACCCAACTTCAGTTTGAAAAAAGTAACTTTTTCATTAAGATTGTATAAGCTCTGTCATCACCGTATGTCAGGCAAGTCCAGAATAAAAATGCAATGTATTACATTCAAATCACTTTCTTTACATATTCTTGTTTACTTTATATAACTTCTACGCATTATTCATATGAAAGCTTACTTCTTTTTACCTACTGTTAACCGAGATGAACATTTGCAGAAATATTTTCATTGCATATTTCGTGGTAGATGCAATAAACATAGAGGATACAAGCGATAGTCAGAGGTTTAAAAGCCACTGTATATAATAGTTTAAGTTACAGTTGCTTGCGACCAGCTTTAAAACAGCATTCGCAAAAACGCTACAACAATCTTTCACAGAAACAAATGTGACTTTCTCTCCCAGCTATTGGAGTTTATTTCTGATCTGGTCTGTGTGATTCAGTCATTCCTGTCAAATGTACCATGTGCATGTGTATGCGATGGATAAATTTGTTTTAAGGGAAAAAAGGGAACGAGGCCCTAGTCCCGATGAAACTAAAAAATGTACACAAAAAGCAACAAAACCTCGTACTAAAATAGGCATATCAAATAAACAATGAGTGTAAAATAGATGAGTGGTGCAAAATGGACCCCTGTGGTGGACGGTTATCCTTTAAGATCTCATTCCAGTACCAAGCCTCGGCATGGGTACACAGAGGGATCAGTGCAAGGTAACTGTATCTCTGCTTGTTACGGACAAATGGAATTAGGATGCCATCAAGTTTGTTTTCATTGTCTGTGGATAGACGACACAGCAATCGCTATTAACATCTGTTTTACTGTTAGTTTAGAATTAAGGTGGAACTTTGGGACGTGGTATTAAATGTCTAACCCGGTATTTACCTCGGCGCGACTAAGGGAGACCACGGAAGTCCTGACAAATTCGTCGGCCCAGGAGATTTAAACCCAGGACCTTCCGAATGCGTTTTTCTATACTGTTTATCCAACTGCACTAAATTGAATTCTTGGAATATTGAATAACGTTATAATAAATCCTTGATATTATCACCAAATTTCACTGTAGAGTGAGGAAGTTGTCCCACCACCCCCTCCTTCAGCAAGAACTTGCATATGTTGATGTTTACAAGCACCTTCTTGGCAGACATGAACTTAAAACGGAATTTGTACACCTCTGGCTATGTACTGTCACAAACTCGGAGTTGACTTGAGTTTCTCCTCTGCACGGAATTAATTCATAATGCAGTCCTAAAATATCGCTGATATTCGCTCACCTGCAACCTGACGCTTAAACTCAATCACCAAGTTGTGACAAGCTCAAACAGTTGTAACAGACTGCAGCTCTAATTAAACCCAAAATTGGAAGTATTCGTTCTCTTCCATAGCCATTTCCTTTCCTCCTAACACTGACGAACATTTAATGAAATCTACAAACACCATTTCACTTTAAAAAATCTGATTTACTGCATTCACCTGACTTTCTCTACCCACTCTTCAATAAACTATTCTTTTAAAAATTTATTCTCCTACCTATTCACCTTATCTGGGTAAAATTAGTAGAATTTATAACATACTAGCTGAAATACGTTGCCTGTGTACAACTTACAGACTTAGGTTGCACTTGCCCAAGAGCCTTGTGTTTTTGAGACATTTAAAAAGTTAAGTGATACCTTTGAACAAAGAGTTAAACTCTTAGGATACTATAAAGAATACAAAATACACAACATAAATAAATAGATAAATAAACACCCGAGAAAGACACTATCCAAACGCCCTACTAAACAAACACAAATATATACAACAGAAAAGTGAGTAGAGAAATCCGTGTGAATGTAATAGTTACTTTTCTATTTCAAAAATATAGGAAATTGTATGAATTATTTGTAGATGAGGGAGTAGAGAAGGATATGTGAGAGTATTCTGTAAAAGAAAAGTGGGTAGAGAAAGCCACGTGAATGCAATACGTTGTATAATAAAATGGAAAGCATAAAAACTTGCAAGAAAAATACTTACAGGCACCAATTTTCACGATGGACGAACAAACGTATTCATAAATACCATCATCCATTTTTACTTTCTCTACTGGTAAGTAGGGGAAGTATTGTATTCCACCCAAAAATTAGATGCCAAGATTTCACCGGAAATACATGTTTTGAGGCCCCCTGAATCCAAAAAAAGCATTTTTAGAAAAAGGTCCGTGTGTGTGTCTGTGTGTCAGTCTGTCAGCCTGTGGACCACATAACTCAAAAACGCAAAGTCGGTTAAAAACCGAAGTTGGTATTTAAGTTTAATATCTTTCAAGGATGTGACACGAAGATTTTTAAGAAAATAGCCCCACCCTAAACTACCCTTTACATGGAAAAGTTTTCGAAAATTTTGATTTTCTTGAAAATGGCTCTAACGATTTTTATTAAAATGTCATATTTTTGAGATATTTTTATGACAAATGCAATGTATATCTTGAATTTTCTGGCTATAGCACCTGTAGTCGTATTTACTCTGGACGACTTTTGTATAACTGGTAAACCGTTAGATAGACCAAATCATACTATAGAAAAAATGTAGATCTTGCTAAAATACACAATTTATGTCTCAATAAATTTTCTTGTAGGGTGAACCATTTCGGAGATATTCCTTGTTATGTGTGTGAGTTTTGGAAAACTTAGAACTTTCGTGAAATGGGTCATTGTTGTTCATTTTTTTTATATGTTAAGTGTGCAAAGACAACAGAATCTAAGAGCTTTAAAACATTTGACTATCGCACAAAGCCTACTGTATTCTAATATTCACCTTGCACCTACAAGGAAATAAGCAATAAGATAAGCTGTACAAATGTTTATCTTAACTAACACGAAGAAGATATAGGAATTAGAGTTTGTAAGAATGGTTAGTACAAGAGTAGAGAAAGTCATGTGGGTGCAACACATCAGACTTTTTTATTAAAAATAGGGACCGGGTTGTGAATTTTGATTACCGCCGATCGATTGTATTAATAGGTTTGTTTTGTTTTCAGAGGTTGGTAATACATAGAACTAAGTAATTGAGCGTTTGTTGCTGTAGTAACGTTGTAAACAATATAAGGATATGATGGAATCATCATGAAACGTGTTTGCGTAATATTTCAAGAACTTGCAACAATTCACTAAGATAAGTGAAGCTTTTAATCTCTAAATAACTTACTTTAGAATCACATTTTTAGTACATGTTTTGTTCCCATTTTGGTAGCTGCTAATCAAAAGTTAAAAAGAGGTCTAGAATACCCCTGCATGAACTCGTGTTTCCACTCTAACGGGATAGAAATGTTGGCCACCTACGTTTATTGCAGAATATCAGGTCATGTACACTCATGCCTAAGGCTCAGGTTAATTCTAGGAAACACAGAAGCCCTTGGCTTCACTGCGGCTTACAAACACTCGAGGGCATAGGCTTGCCTCCTACTCGTTCGTCATAACGCGGTATTCCGCACTTTGGCCCGGTCTAAAAATATAATTGCTAATATGTTACTTTTCCGACTATCCTGTCTGTTACATTGGAATGATTTTTCACTTCTTTGAAGCGTAGGTAAATAATACATAGGTTCAAATATGTCGCAGCCCCCATGGCAAGAAAACATTTGATGTTCCATGATGTTCAACTGCAATCGCCATATCGCCATTTTTTACTCGTGTGCAGTTGTCATTGGATTTCTTTGAGCTTTTATACACACTGTGTTCTGCTCAGATATATAAGTATAATAAACGTTTATAATGTCAACACTATACATACAAATATTTGGTACCATTTGAAAGAGGAATTGAGAAGTTTTAATATATTGATGTTAAGTTTAGAACAGTCGCGCATCGCGCGCATATGCGCAGATCACTGCATAGGAGAATGCATATCATATCGCCCATCATTCAGCATGTGGAGCATTTTCTAGCAAGATGGGGCACCACCACACTTTACCAATGTAGTACTGATACTCTTAAACGGACAGTTCCTTGGAAGATGGGTCGGAAGAGGTTCACAGGAGATCACATGGCCTCCCAGATCACTAGACCTGAAACCACCTGATTTTTCCCGTGGGGATTTGTTAAGGATCAGGTCTACAGGACATCAGTAGGTGATTTGGCAGACTTACGACTAAGAATTTATGCTTCTGCTGACAGTGTTAAATCACAAATGCTTCACAACACGTGCGTCGAGGTTGAATACCAATACATATCCCGTGCCACTAATTGCAGCCATGTTGAGGTTAAAAAAAGGACAAAGAAAAAGAAATTCACAGTCTTCACTATTTGTAACAAGTGGTTTCATCAGATTCGAATTAGTTCAGAAGTTATAGCTATTTCTTTTGGTATACCCATAAATGGAACACCCTGTACATTATTCGCACACATCCACTATCATCGATATTTTCAGCCTCGTGGGAGTCTTGGATAAAGAAAATTTCCAACGTCCCAGCCGGGAATCGAACGGCAATCAGGTGTTCTACCGACTGAGCTAGACGGCCAGCCTGATGCTATTTGTAGTTCCGTAAAGAGTAAAATTTTGTCAAAAGCCAAAATGAGAAAACGTGTCTAACAAATTTCAGTCGGCAAAAATGTAAGGTATGTTATAATAATTATTACTTTATTGCCTGGGCCTCGTAGCCCAGTAGGTAGATCATCTTCCTGCTACGCAAGGGGCCCTGAGTTCTTGTCCCGACAGGGGTGTTAGCCATTATCCTCCCCAGAGTCTGGAACTATCAATGTACGAATTAAAAAAAGAAAAGAAAACCTAAAGTTAACCCACTCTTAAATGAGTAACACCATTGCCAATAGGCAACATGTTCCACGGGAGAGGTGCCAAAATGACCTTTGACCTCTTCAAGTTCAGTGCAAACGACGTAGCCCACGAAATACTTGGCAGCGACAGCGTAAACAAAGCTGCCTCTATGCGCACTCAATCAAACGACATACAGTCGCATATAAAATAAACGTGTTCTATAGATGAAAAGTTAATTCGAAATTATATTCAGGGTTACAGTATATATGCAAAAGGGACAAGACAATAAAAACTTAAATAATATGATACATATTGAATTATTTATAGCATTCATAAATTTATACACAAACATTATTTTGTAACCTGTTGCACTGTATGACCATATGCATTTTCAGTGTTTCAGAAACAAAACTTTTATCAACTTTCATGTAATATTTTCTCCATCTATAGAGAAATGCATTAAGTCATGTTCATCCACAAGTATACAGTGTGGAAGGAAAGTCATTACGTTCCTTCTAATGTGTGCTTCATAGAAGCGTTACAAAAAGAAAGTCGAATGGCATTTTGTTCTTTGATCAGCCGATTTCGAAAAAATAAATAATTTCTTTATCCAAGTTGGATGCGTGATTTCATAAGAATGTGCAAAGATAATAGTTTGTTACTTGTAAGATGCGTAGAGTAACTTATTTCTGACATAACTTTGGTAGTAATTATGGGACATCACACAGGGTTTCAAAATATTCACTTAAAAGACGTGAAGGTGTACTCTGAGCTGCTACTTCAGAGATGACGTAACTCGACAACGTTGCAGTGAGGTTGTTGAGGGAATTAAACTGGTTTGTGGATGTAAACAACTCTCGCTTTCGATAATGTTTTGGAGCTAACGCTTGTGATTGGCCCATACTGTCACAGTAAACACGGAATGACAAGGCAGGGTATGAGTTTGTTTTCAAAACGCACCGTTACGGTGTTTGTTTATGTACGGAGCTAGAGAAAGTGACCATCCACGCAATCTGCAGTGTTGCCAGCTTGTTTTCGATAAAACTAAAATATCTTCAAAGGAAATGATCAGAGACAAAAACGTAAGATACAAAATGTCTTCCAAATACCGAGATCTACTACTGGTTTAAATTAATGCAATGACTTCCCTTCCACCCGGTATACATGAATTTATAACTATGGTCTCCGCTTGAGAAATACTTGATGTATTTCAATTGCAATTGAGTTAGCTTCCCTATTCGCAACTATTGCACTGTACTTTGCTGTGCATCCTGGAGCGGCTGTGCATAACACAGTCAGTGCTTGACCTTGCCCTAATGTCCATGTAATCGTAATCTGCAATGCTCTTATGGGACGGAAATACCTCGCTCTGCTTATTACATACAGTGAGCAGAAAAATCATACTTTTCATTCAAAAATTAGATAGAGGTTCCACAAAAAAATACGTTTTGAAGCCTCTGAACCTAAAAGGCATTTTCTGTGAACAACATTAACTCAAAATACGAAGTCCGATAAATATCAAACTTGGTATTTCAGTTCAGTTTCCTATGCGCTTGCGCAGATTTAACGAAACGGAGTACTTTAACATTTAATGATTTGTTTCATATGTGGGCGTCTTAAAACGGCATGGTGGATAGTGGGTTGCAAACTCTCAGATTGCACATCTACTTTTAAACTACATATTATGTAACGTAAAACCGTGGCACAACGGCCCATTCGAGCCAAGGCCTACCGTCCGACCGCTGCGTCCTCCACCTCTGCCCATTACAGATGTCATGAGTGAGGAGGTGCAGTGCTGGAGCGTGGGACGTGATCAGTGCCCTGGTCACTTCCGACCGGTTATGCAGTCTTCTCAACCAGGGGCCGCTACTTTCCCTCCCCCCACCCAGGGATCTAACGGGGCTGAGTATCCCAGCGGAAGAAAATCCCCACGTCGGTACCGGGAATTGAACCCGGATCCCCCACTTGGTAATCAGCAGCGCTTCCACTACGCTAATGAAACGATCCACATATTCTGTAGTGTACGCGTTTTCTTTCTTTAAAACTACCCACAGATAAAATTTCGAAGTCTTTCAGTTTTTAAATAAATATTTTCAATATTTAAATAAATATGTTTCATTCGTTTTCTCGAGTGGCCGATTTTGTGAACATTTGCCCAAAATTTGCTCATAAATCAAAACCGAAGCTTGAGCGCCAAATAAACCTTTCAAAATCGTAATCAGCAACAAAAACTGCATCCATTGCACTATGTTTCATTCCTATTCTTGAGCGGCCGATTTTGTAAACAATTACCAAATTTTATACGTGCGATGCAGCGGTTTTATGTCGCGTATGTGGCGGATATGTAGCAAATAATTTTTATAAACGAGTATAATGCATGCTAGAATAATTGATTAATGTATTTATGTTGAAATTGTTATTACTGATTACGATTTTGAAAGTTTTATTTGGTAGTCAAGCTTCGTTTTCGTTTTGCCTGTGTTAGGTTAGGTTTAGTGTGTGTATATGAGTGTGGTAACAGGGTACTGCATTATCGAAATTTTGCCCGTGTTAGGTTAGGTCAGGTTTAGTGTGTGCATATGACTGGGGTAATAGGGTCCTGTGTTATCAAAATGTTTACAACTTGGGCAGTGTTTATGCAACAATTTGAACGTAAATACATTAATCAATCATTCTAGCATGCATTATACTCGTTTATACACATTTATTTGCTAAATATCCACCGCATAAGCGAAATAAAACCACTGCGAAATTTGCTCATAAATCAGAAACGAAGCTTGAGCGCCAAAAAAAACTTTCAAAATCGTAATTAGCAATAAAAACTGCATCTATTGCACTATGTTTCATTCGTTTTCTCGAGCGGCTGATTTTTTAAACATTTGCCAAATTTTGTTTAACATCGTTCTATTAAAGTTATAGCAGTTTCAAATTTCATGCAGATATCTTTGATGTTTTTTTATAGAAAAATGTATTCCTCATGACATAAAAATCGTAATTTGGAAAATAATAATATACTACCATGTTATTGAAATATTGATATACAAAACTACCAGACTCGTTTATTCATTCCTTTAGCTATTTCTAAAAAATTGAAACTTTAAAACTATAACTTTATTGATAATTTATCTCCTCAGTGACTGAATTATGTCATACTCTGGACTATTTAAGTGTTGCAAAAACAATTTATAAGTTTTAAATTTCGTTTTTCCTGTGTTTCTAGTGAACATCTGAACAAGACTGGTTGCAACTACATAGTGTGGAAACCTTTTAATCCGCAAAAGCATAATAGAAATCAAAGTTAAATAAAAGGCATCGGAAGCAAACACAGGCCTTTAGGCCGCGTGCTTTTGGCCATTTAAAGTATCATGTTGAAGCCTAAGGGGTTCTGAAAGCAATTCTTAGTATATAATTGAAGCCAAAAATCCAAAGTATGTTTTTGACCAAAAAATTAGTGTTTTAAAAATGTTGATCAAATGTTGATTCATCTTTTTTTCACGTTTACATGGGAGTGTGTTTACGAAACGTTACGCTTATTTAAAAATCACCATCTGATGGCATGAAGCAAAGGTATACTAAGGTGCAAAAGTGGCCCATTCTCCCATATCCCAACATAGGATAATTGCACGTTTTGCACGTCAGATTTTACGCTATTAACGAAATGTGCTCAGTTGAAAATTAGCTAATTCTGTGCATCGCAAATAAGCAACCTATCTCCCAAGTTGGTTATTTAAATTAAAATACCACACATGTCAAAGGTTGCATTGAAACATTCTCACCAGCTTTTTTGCGATATCATCCGAAAAAAAGAATATTACATTTATCTAATTGTAGTTGCGAATGCATAAATAATGTCAAGGTTATCTGAACCATCTACTGCAGAAAGACAAGTAGTTCAACATTTACACATTTCCCTTTTTGACGGTTATGGTTTTACGTGGGACAATGGATCATTTAGCACAGAAAGGAAAATGTTCTGCAGGTTAGCACGGCCAGGAAACATCTTCAACTTTCTGTTTACTGCAGACTGGAAAGGTTCTATTCATTCCTTTGTGTCTATTGGAAATTTTAATATACACTTACTTTGCGATGTTCTACTGTTTCCGATCTCAGATATTAGTGTTATTATTTAAAATGAACACCGGTTTCAGATTTTCTGTTGTTTCCGATCTCACAAGTTAATTTTACTATTTTAAAAGAGTGCAGGTTTCACGATGTTCTTTTACTATCTAAAATATTAATGTTACTATTAAATGAGCATCGAATTCACGATGCTCTATTCTTTTCTATCTCAAATATTAATTTCACTGTGTAAGTAGCTTCAAATGTTTAACCTCTAGAAAATTTTCGGAAGATCAAAACATCCCCACTTCACTGCCTGCCTTTAGAATAATATTAGCGATACAATTTAAGAAATTATAAAATAAAAGCAAAGCTGCAAGGTTTTAAATTAAATATCTTCGCGTAATATTTCTCAGAACATTGCCTAAAGATCGAAACATCCCCATTTGACTAGCTGCAATAGAATGATATTAGCAATATAATTTAGGAAATGATAAAATCAAAGCAATGCTGCGAAGTTTTAAATTAAACATCTAGCGTTGTTATTCCCAAATTGTGTCGCAGTTTGAAATCAGTACTGACAAACAACAGCAAACATGTTCATTTTGGTTTTTCCATTTTCGATCTATTAAAAGCTGCTGAAATACAGATGCATTAACTTGATCGACAGTTATCAGGAATTAACCAATTTTAAAACGACACATTTTAGTTCAGTGCACTTGCTATTGCAATAAAATCCACAAGATTGATCAACGAATCGTGAGAGATTTAAATATTTAAAAGGAGATAAACACTACTTACCTCTCAACTAACAGCGAGACCAAGGAGCACATCACAAACAAAGGGTTCTAAACTCGCCACACATCTATGCTATAGTCAGCAAGCACGCGGACTGATATTTGCACTTTGTGTCTCAACACGTGTTAGCTGTCGCCAGGTGGCTGTACGCATGAGAATAGTCAATTGTCAAATGCGCAGAGCTAAAGCACAAAAAATACATTTGTGGTGTGGGTTTAAAGCCTTTCCTACTATTTATAGTAAGTTGGGGAAGTATTGTATTCTATCCAAAAAGTCAATATCGAGATTTCACAGCAAATACATATTTTGAGACTCCCTGAATAAAAAAAAGGTCCGTGTGTGTCTGTTTCTGTCTGTCTATATGTGCGTCTGAACAGTATATCTCAAAACAAGTTGGTTAAATGCCAAATTTGCTATAAGTCCAACATCTTCCAAGGATTTAGAAGATTTTCAACAAAATCTCCCTACCCAAACTGGCCTTTACATGAAACATGTTTTGAAAATTTCGATGCTCTGGAAACTGCCTCTAACGATTTTGATAAAGTACCACATTTTAAAGATACTTTCATGCCAAATAAAATATATATCTTTAATTTAATGAGAATGTCATAAGATCTCTTCATTCTGAATGACTTGCGCATAACTGATAAACCATAAGCCTAAGATAGATAGATAAATAAATAAATAAATAAATAAATAAATAAATAAATAAATAAATAAATAAATAAATAAATAAATAAATAAATAAATAAATAAATAAATAAATAAATAAATAAATAAATAAATAAATAAATAAATAAATAAATAAATAAATAAATAAATAAATAAATAAATAAATAAATAAATAAATAAATAAACAAACAAACAAACAAACAAACAAACAAACAAACAAACAAACAAACAAACAAACAAACAAACAAACAAACAAACAAACAAACAAACAAACAAACAAACAAACAAACAAACAAACAAACAAACAAACAAACAAACAAACAAACAAACAAACAAACAAACAAACAAACAAACAAACAAACAAATAAATAAATAAATAAATAAATAAATAAATAAATAAATTAATTAATTAATTAATAAATAAATAAATTAAATAAATAAATAAATTAAATAAATAAACAAACAAATAAATAAATGAATAAATAAATAAGCAAATAAACAAACAAACCAAACAACAAACAAACAAGTCAGTCAGTCAGTAAATAAGTAAATTAATTAATTAATTATGTTGTTTAAGGATGCTATCAATTGCCGGAATTTCGTTCCGCAGTTCCTTTACATGTCAGTAAATCTACTGACATGGAGCTGTCATTTTTAAGCACACTTAAAAATCATCGGTCTGGGCCGGATTTGAACCCGCGACCCTGGGATCACATAAGTCTAAGAGATAGAGATAGACAACGTCTTACCGTATACAAAATGTGTTGTTGTTGTTGTTTTCTAGTGCCTTGCATCTGGCAATGAAGCCATTAGCATTCGTGCTTTCCAATACTTTTGAACTGTAGTTTCTTCTGATCTTAATTAATACAAAATGTAGATCTAGTTAAAACACACAATTTATGTCAAATAACTTTTTATGCCTTTAACCATGTCCGATATATTCTTTGTTGTTTGTATGAATTTTCCAATACTTACACTTACCCCAAATAGGAAGTTGTTTATGTCCTGGATATGCAAACTGAACGGAATTTCAAAATCATGCATAGGAACCAGCTCTTTAAGGTTTGATTATTTCTTAAAGCCTACTGCATTTACCTGTTCCCATTGTACCTACAATGAATGTTAATTAAAACTTTCTACAAACTCTTATCTTGATTAACATGAATTATACAGTAGAACAAGCATGTTTAAGAGTAGTACATACAAGAGTGAGTAGAGAAAGTCATGTGAATGCACACAGATTATGTTAATGTTCTCTAGGTTTTCATTTATCCTGATAATTAAGCACATCGGGTAATTTTAAGCTTCATGCACTCCAAGTTCATTTGAGCATAATTTCACAAATTTTATTTATTCAGCGTCGTACACAACCTAAACCAGGCCTGGACGACTTGCGAGATACCTTGCAAGACCGTAAGCATGCTGCGCTCAGTGAGCACCGGTTGCCCAGAGCTGACCTAAACGTTAACGGACGTTGAACTAAGGAAAGGAAAACAATTATGTGATGCATTCATATGACTTTCTCCACTCACTTTTGTGTCATTCTTACAAAAGCTCTTCCTTCTATATCATGTTCATCGAGATAGACATTTGTAGAAGTGGTTTTATTACGTCTTTCCTTATAGATACAATGGGAATAGGGGAAACACAATATGCTTAAGTGACTCAAATATTTTAACAGCTGATCACTATATATGGCTTTAAAGTTCTGTTCTTATTTAATTTAAATGGTTTAATTTCATGTACTGATGTAAACACTAGACAACTAGACATACGTGTTTGGAATTGGCCCTAGCCAAACCCATAACTATTGCAAAATTAACTTTATTTACTACAAAAGTCTCATCCTTTCACTGACCACTTCCATTTATTTCTTACTTTCCATACAAATTTTCCTACACTTCTCGGTTCTGATTGATCTTTAAAAATGTTTCTCATTGTCAGCTTTTTATTTCTGTTTAACCGTTTCCTACAAATCAATTGTTTCTACCAATGGTCATTACACATTGGACATCTTGTATTTTGAGACAGGTAGGCAGCAGGTTGCTCGTGCTGCAGGTCTCTTACGCGTGCTAGCACACTGGGATAGCAAAATGCACTGTTGCAACAGTTGCATCCCTTTCAGACTTTTGTGGCATTGTTTACATGTGATTGCTTTAACAGCGTATTCTCACGCTGTGACGATAAATACATACCCCCTAGCGCTACAGCCCATGAAGGGCCTAGGCTTGCCGCCCAGCCACTGCGTCCCCCACCTCTGCCCACTACAGGCGTCATTGGTGGGGTGCAGTACTGGAGGGTGGGACGTGGTCAACAATTTCTGGACAGGGTTTCCTATTTGAAAATCGATCAGTTTGTCATCCCGTACAACATGCTAAGCGTTGCCAGTGTTGTTTTTTTTTTGGGGGGGGGGGGACACCCTGTGTACATATATATGTGAACAAAGTATATCTGTGGTTACTGAGTTCCAGTGGTGGCACTGTGGCATCATTCTTACGTATGGGAAATCAAAGCCTTGCACATTCATATTTTACTCCTGATTAACCCAAATGATGTTTCTGAGAATGAATTTTCTGGCACAACTTACGTTTTACAAGTAATTGTAATTATTTGGTGCAAAAGATGAAGTGCACAGTCCCAAAAGATAGGCAAGGTGATTGTCACTCATCTTACTGCGATACTCACTTTTAATGTAGTTAATTTTTGAAAATGTTTGTTCGGAGATATAAGTGGAGCCAAAGACTGCCATAAAACTGGATGCAAACAAACGTAATCTTGGATACTCACTGCAGGGTAAAGGCTTAAATAATTTCCACCCTTCTTTCTCGGAACATTTTACGGTCGTGGAATTCTGCAATGTAAGTAGTTCCAATAGCTCGTGCCGAGCCTCACTACATGAAAACTTCAAAAGTACAAAATAATTGGATTTTGGTTTCAAATGTTTTAGGTCTTCAAACTCTGAAGAGAATGTATCATGTAATTGCTTCAAAAGTTCAATGTATTTTTCCAGGAGAACAATGTTTATCGTGAACATGGAAGATAAGCAAGGGAAATGGTATAAATCTGCAACTAGCAGTCTTACAAATCAGGCACTTAACTTTATCGTCTTCATCTCAAATACAAAAATATTCGTCCTCCCATTCAATGTGAAATAAAAGTATAAAAACAATAACATAAAAAACAAAAAAATAATTGGATACATACATACTTATAGATTAAGAAATAATAATGATTAGGTGCTTTAGAACAACACTAATGGGAACACTGAATAATCTAGCAACAGCAATTATAACAAGGGAATTATTCAATCAACTAACAAATGAAATGAACAACATGAAACAAGCAAAAACAATGATAAAAGCTATAAAAAAGGTGCTTAACTTAAATGTTTTCTATAGTGCAGGGGAATTTAAATAAGGAAGAGCATAAAACTTTCTTGTATCATGTAAATATACAAATAAATTATAGCCCTATAGCCCTTTTAGTGTACTTAATAAGATGAAAATATATGGGAATCACAATCACTGAGTTCTATTAACTGACCATATTATCTGTGTCAAATCTGAGAAATGCTAAATTTCTTTTTAATAAGTAATTCAAGTTTTTGCCACAAGTACTGTACCATGTGATTACCTATTTTTAAGGTTGCCAGCTCTGATACTCAGAAAGGCATTAGATTATGCAGTTTAATTGTTAAGTACTGAGAACAAAGTACTGCTCTTGTTCACAAAGTAGGCTGATCAGATTATGTCTGAAATATTATTGCTGATGCAAAATAAGTCGGAGCACTTGTTTCTCTGGACACCAAGTATTTGGACAGTGAAGTATGATTCACAGTATTGACAGGCAGGAAATCACAGTTGCTGCATGGTATATCGATCAAAGGAGGAGGGTCCCTGTACAAGTATAAACCATTCACCACATTAGTAGGAATCAGGTGGTGAGTGGCCTAATGATAATATCCTTGTCTTCAGATTTACTGGCAGTTAGTTTGAACCGTATTGTATTATAATTTATTTTCTTCCCATCTTAGTAATTCTGCTTATACAGTTATACCATGATATGTTACAATAAAACATTTATTATATCAGCATTGTGGACATATTGCCCAATACTTCTGGGCTATAAAAGACAACTAAGCCTTAATAGATACAAATAAGCACAAAAACAAATGTAAACAAAAAAGGTAAGTCGATTAATAACACTGCACAAGATTTACTTACAATTTACCAGAACATGTTTCAGAGGCTGACTTTCTTCCATTATCAACCAGACATCGACTGATTCTCCCTGGTGTGGAAGGTGATGTTTCCTTGAGGTCTCCTCTGGTGGTGGTTCAAGGAACTTGCTGAAGATATCCCTCTCAGGGATGTCAGAATTGAACACTCTGTTTCTATTTTTGAAAATGAAGATTTGTTCTCATGTGGACAGCTCTTGTTTTCCAGTTGCTCCATAAAAAATCTACTGAACTCAAGCATCAAAGATGCCATTCCACCCAATAAAAAAAAATCTAGCATATACCAAATTGACTGCAGTGACTGTAATAAAGTGTATATAGGAAAAAACAAAAGAAATTTAGAAATAAGATCCAAGGAACACTTTAGAAATGTAAAAAACAAACAGTTGGGTGAGTGAGTGATTAGGGTTTAAGGGCCCATCAACAGGTAGGTCATTAGAGCCCCACAAACAGTTGAAAAACTCAGCAGTTGCCACTCACTTTTGGACAAAAAACCACAACATAAAGCCAGAACTTCACAGTTAAAGGCAGGATATAAATGGAACAATAAAAAAAAAGCCAGAACTGAAACTCCTCAAACATGTAACAGGAAAACAAGAGCTGTCCACGTGGAACAAATCTTCATTTTCAAAAATAGAGAGTATTCAATTTCAACATCCCTGAGAAGGATATCTTCAGCAAGCTCCTTGAACCACCACCAGAGGGAACCTCAGAGAAAACATCACCATCCACACCAGGGAGAACCAGTCAATGTCCACTAGATAATGGAGGAAAGTCAGCCTCCAAAACATGTTTCGGTAAATTATAAGTGTTGTGTTATTAATCGACTTACCTTTTTTGTTTAAACTGATTATCACAAAACTGTTTTCAAACTTCCAAGAAAGGAGATACGAAAACAAATGTTGCTCTTGTTCTTGAAAGTGTGAAATAAATAAACATCCTAAACCAAAAGACGGTGGCAGGTTTAATAGCTCAACCACAAACCACCAGTATAAAAACCTGTCCTCATTCTGCGAGGGATGGAGTCCACATTGTAGACTCTGGCAACCTCAGTCTATGCATCTCGTACCTTGTCCCATGTTTTCTCTGAAGATATATGCATTAACAATCTACACTATTCCTACTCTTCATATTGCACCTCTTATATGTCTAGCCATCATCTTAATTTGCTTGCCAGACATTACATATATTGATGAACCTCTTATTTCAGCTGTTATAGGCCTTGTTTGATGTTAGAAATAACCCTACATACATTGGTACAGCATGTTTTAGAATCTAAAACAAAGTGTTAAATATATAAAGTTTAGTTTCATCACTGTTACCTTGTGTATTAAGGCTACACATTGATGAGAGTGCATAGAGCTTTGTATCAGGATCTTAGAATCTTGCGGTGGATCATTATCACTTTCTCTACTATGTATAGTACGTAGAGGAAGTATTGTATTCCACCCAAAAATTCAATGTCGATATTTCACCAGAAATACATGTTTTGAGGCCCCCTGAATAAAAAAAAGTCTTTTTAGAAAAAGGTCTGTATGTGGCTGTGTCTGTATGGCTGTATGTAAACAGAGTAACTCAAAAACAAAAAGTTGGTATTTAAGTTAAATATCTTTGAAGGATGCAACACGAAGATTTTGAAAAGTTCTCCACCCTGAACTACCCTTTACATGGAAAATTATTTAAAAATTTGATTTTCTCGAAAATGGCTCTAACAATTGTGATTAAAATAACATGTGTTTGAAATGCATTTACAGAAAATGAAGTGCATATTTTGAATTTTCTGGCTATAGCCTATGTAGTTCTGTTTACTCTGGAGGACTTTGCATAACTGGTAAACTACAAGGGATAGACCAACTCTTATGCAAAAAATGTGGACATTGGTAAAACACAATTTATGTCCAGCTAAATTTTTTTGTAGAATGAACCATTTTGGAGATATTCCTTATTTGTGTTAGTTTTGGATATTTAAACTTTCGTCAAATAGAAGTGTTATTCATTTTTTATATTGTAGCCACGCGAAGGGAACGGAGTCTCAAAGATTTAAAAGATTTTACTATAGTACGAAGACTACTGTATTCTCATATTCCCCTTGCACCTACAAGGAAATAAGCAATAAGATAATTTCTGCAAATGCTTATCTGAACTAACACAAAGAAGATATAGAAGTAAGAGTTTGTAATAATGGTTAGTACAAGAGTAGAGAAAGTCATGTGAGCGCAACACATTAGATTTTTTTTAAACTAAGTTTACATACTGGAAGCATAAAAGATAATGGAGATGGTTGGAAACCACCTGATTCTTGGAAGCTTTGCGAGTCTCCACATGCAAGAACTGATTGTCAGGTATGTATATTTGGAAAATCAGCACAAACCATATTATCTGAGTTTTTACTTATCCAAAGTGACTCTGATCCATATTACTTCAGATAACTGGGTTTCTACTCTAGAATGAAATCTAAATATATTTTCTTGTGCATAGCTGTGGGTTTAATGATATTAAATAATTATTATTTAATGACTCCCATTTGTAGGCTAAGGTTGGACAAGTAAGAATCAGACTGAAAGATTAAATGCCATAGCTTGGTTTTGAAGCACAGATCTTCACTTTTGTGTGCTGTTGTAACCACTGAGCTACCATGAGAACATGCTGGTAAAACATTAAATTCTCTAAATGAAGAACAGTTTTCCTAATAAAGGTACCATTTTCAAATTCAATTTGAGTTGACATAACCCAACAGCAACTTATGTATATTCTTCTAAGTGCTTTAAATCATGGGCTCCATAGTTAATCACTATTAAGTCAATCAATGATAATTAATTGTTTTGAATACATGCTAGGTACCATGAAACACTAGCTTTCTGTGTGATTACTCTAATACTGAGGAAGGCAGCTTCAAGCTGTTTTAGAGGTTAGGAGATTACGTTTTTCATTCTTTCACACAAGATTCTTGTGTATAGAACTGATATCCTTCAATGTTTCAATTTAAGATTCTTGATTTTCAAGTGGTATGACGTATTAGAACAAAAAGGAAACCTGTCAATTTGTGTGATATCAGGCGAGAGACATGTAATATCAAGTTGCCTACGTGTTGCTAAACAGCACTGTAAGTACAAAACTGGAGAGTTCAGTTAGGCATAGCGCTCTCGATGACAATAACATGGCCAGTACAAGTAAAAAGGGGCAGCCAGTGTTTTTGTCCAGTTATGTTATGAAATTAGCTAAGTCCAAATTGCAAAGTACCTCATCTGATGACAACCTAACAGTCAGTCTTTGATAGCAAACTTACCAGAAATTAGTTTAGATTGCATTCAGCGAGTTCACAAACAGCCATAGAAATAGTGGATGAAGAGGCGTCTGGGCAGATTTTCTCCAGGTTCTATGGTTTCCCCCACCACTCATTCTACCAACTGCTCCATCATCACCTTTCCATTCATCAATTTTGCCCGCATTTCATATCACCCCCTTCCTCATTCTCATACCTGGTGCTGGGTCTGACCACCTGCTTCCAGGTCTTGTGGCGGAATGTCGTTGGTCGTTTCTCGTCGTATCGCCATTTGATGCGTAATGTTGTTGATCACGTTGTGTCGCCCTTCGATGTGGTTCGCTCAGTCGGTAGAGTTCAGTATGAAATCTCATTCATCTCGGGTATGCGTAGGTGTTATAGACTACCCAAGAAAAACTTTTGTATATTGTTTATTACTTCTTATATACTTTCGGAAGTTATGCCGATTTTCTATACGCAGAGGAATCGCACTCACGTCTGCACACCACAACGTGCAATGCTGGTCTGGGGTGAGTAGTGACGCTTCCTGGCGTCCCCACGCTAGGAAAACGTTCTCTCCAATTTTTAAATGTCATGACGTCATCCAAGAAAGCCTCGTATCCAAAATGCTATTTCCTTTTCCCGCAATTTAGAAATGTCCCTTTCTATTATAACATGTTCTTTTATGAATTTCGAATATATAATTACCTTTTTTAGGATTAAACGATGTTTACTTTATATTTTATTAAATATATCGCGCGACTTTTAAGATTGGCAGACCTGAATTTCAAACGTGTATTTAAACTATGTAGTATGACGTCATGACTCGTTAATTTCAAACCAATAATGCGTTTATCCTACAAATTTAACGACTATTATTTACTCATATCTTGCTCAGCTTACAACACTTCCTACTCTATTATCTACATATGTTATTACTCAACACTTATCGCAAATCTCACATCCGGCAATTAAATTAAAACGTGTCTTTATCAAGCCCATTCGATTGGAAATCTAAATTTCGGTATCAGTCTTCACTCTGTCCGGTCCATAGGTTTGTCTGTCCCATATAGGCATCTGATCCTAGGCACTGGCTTGTAAGTCCTAGGGGTTGTTGTAGTGTTTAACGCCCGCTTTTACTACTAAGGCACCGCAGGCGGTGACACTGATGATACCTGGAATGAAGATGGAGCACCGGTGGAATGAGATGGCGGGGGAAACCGGAGCACCCGGAGAAAACCCGCCCTGGTGCCGCTTCGTCCACCACGAATACCACATGCAGGTCCCTGGGATCGTCCTAGGGGTTGTAAGTCCTCCGTAAGGGGAGGGTAATCAGATAAAGAAGAAGATAATTTAATATAAAGATCTTTTATTTAACCATCTTAGCCAAATAACATAAAATCCACAAAACTCAGCCAATGTTAATAGGTTTTGAATACATTATTATTTTATTAAATGCCATTATTCTACGAGCATTTTTATAATAAGTATATCCAAACTGTAGTCTGGAATGACAAACATTACAGGTATCAGCTTAGCTTTTCATATCACATATACAGAAATTGTCTAAATCAAACAGAATGTATCTTAATTACCAAGCAACTCTTTAATGACACATTTTCTTGAATATTTGATTATGTAACATTTAGCACTGTTGAAATATTGAAATGTCGTTTTTGCTAGAATCACTTGCTTGTTTTAGAGGTTAGGAGATTACTTTTCTCATTCCTTCACACAAGATTCTTGTTTATAGAACTGATATCCTTCAATGTTTCTGTTTAAGATTCTTGATTTTCAAAGTCCACAGTTGACAAGTCCGAGCAAATCAGTTGCTGCTTTTGTTACTTCTGTGGCAATGCACCATAGATAAGCTGGTTCATGAGGGCAGAAGTGTGGAACAGCTTCTGATCTAAGTACAAGTAAACTGCTATATACCACTGTAGAATAAACCTTTGTGTGGTATTAAATTAAATATTTTTAACATATTCTAACAAATATTTTAAGCTAGTAATAAAATCATACATTAATCAATAGTTAATACTGTAGATAAACTGAAGTGAATGCTACATATAACCAAATATTGACTATTACAGAATGGTTTCAAAAATACAACATAAAATTTGTTGCAATAAGTCCTTATAGATACATACTCTAGCAATATGCAGAAATAATATTTTATTTTGCTGTAGGAGAATAAAAACAGTGTGCCTCTTTTCATAACTACTTTTGTATAAAAATGTGCTAGTTATTTCACAACAGTACTACTACTTAACTGCCTCATTCATAACCTTTTTACCTTTTCCTCAACTTCCCATAACATCACATTATTGGTATCAGCAATAAACAAATGGCAAAGATAGATGTATGATCACTTTCTTCTTACATTAGCTAATTATACATCCTCAGAACAACATAACTGAGTAAATTGAAAAATTAGATACCTATACTCAATCCAGTCTTAAATCCAGACCTTATATCCCTCCGTGACAACCTAGTGTTTGTATTGGCTGCAACTAACACAAGCAAATGGCATGCGGACTCATGCCTCGTGTTTATAATGCAACAGAATGATATTTACTCAGGAGTTCTAGGAATAGCACTGCTATTGCATTACATTCAAGTAGTCTTTACCAGGGTTATCATACATCTTGAAAACAAACATATAATCGCCAATATTTAAGGTACTATATTTTGAGGCATGCTTTGGTTTTGGGATATCACAGGTTAGCTGTTGACAACTTGTGTTTACATCAAGTCAGGACCTGTGAATGGAGTGATTATAGTTCAAAATAGAACGATTAAACAATCTTAAAAACAGCAAACCTGCATCTTCCCTGTAGTAATTATTCCCTTTAAAGTGATAATGAGTAATAATGTAAAAAGTGTTCATATAACTTACAATTTAATCTTACCACTAGGAAGATGGTGCAAGTAAAAATGCCAATTATAACTTGTATGATCATTTATATCCTTCCCAAATTAATTAAATAAATTTATTATAGTATGTAATGGTAATAGCAGTGTTTGCACTGATATAATCTGTTTCCCACTCTTAAAAGCTTGAAAGTTATTTTATCAACGTACCTGGGCAGAACATTTTACATATGTTGGAGTCTAAATTTGATGAAGTAATTCCACATTTGTAATTTCTAAGTAGGTGCAGCAAAACATATATTTTAATGATTGTTCTATTATAGCAGTTCATATTCTATAAGGATGTGTTCATTTTCATATAGCAGCTCTTTCTTTAAGACAAATCTCAAACTTGTTTGTTATATGTTCAGTTGCATTCACTTCATTACTTTGATATGCGCAAAATGGGGATGAACAGAAATGTTCATTTTGTTTAATACATAGGTAGTGATGTTAGAACCAGTTGCATGTGCTAAGAATTAAGATATTAAGAAGAATAATGAAAGATATTTGTATGAGATTGTAGTTCCTTTTTTATGCAAACTAGTTAACTTTGACAGTAAATTACTATTAGTGTTTGGAATTTACATAATGAACAAATCCCTTACAAGATAACCTCAGAATTTGACGTGTGATTTCACCCATGAAATTTAGAACTTTATGTAAGTGTTGACAACACATGGCAATCTGATTAAAATAATGATATTAAACCATCATTAGAAAATATTCATGCTTATTCCCATCAACATAACCAGATTATTTATTTCACATTGTAATCATAATATAAAATATAACATGTATAGTATTCATCTTTGTCTAATAGTTTCTTGTCTATGACTGCAAATAGATTCTTTTTTTATTGTAAACAGGTTCCTCTTGAGAGACTATTTCTTTATACGTTCTCTGTTTGGTTCACATCCGTTACTAAACTAAAAGCTATCCATAACCTTCTTATTTCTAGCCAAGAGTTTAAATTAGGATAAGGCTTTTAATTAATGGATGTTTTCCCAAAACAGCATCCTTCCTAGATACCTATTTAATCCATATTCTCTGATGTTCTTGTTGTGCTGCAGGTCTAGCAGTCAATTTGCTATTAACATAGGCTGTTTCATGTGCAGTAAAAGTGCTACAAGGCTAGTTTGCTTGCTTGTTTTATTTCTTTTTATGCCTTGGTGGCCTAGGAGCCATCTCAACTCAACAAGACTGACATTTATGCTTGATAAATGTACAAAGAAACTTCCTTTCTTCTGCTTCAACAGCTTCTCAGCGGTTTACTTTCGGGGTTGGAAAAAATGGCAGTGTTACTTCCTATATTATCCTAACCATGCGTTATCTTTCACTCTACTGAGTATTAAAGGAGTACTTGTTAAACTAAATGAGCTAATTCAAGATTGGCTGAAAAAATGTTATGAAGTACATTTTTATCATATGCAGGGTCCAGCAGAATAAACAGCCTGGTTTGAGTCAGGTAATATAGCATTGCTACTTGCGCATGCACAAAATTAGTTTGGGAACTCTATTGAAGAAGGATGCCATTAGTAATTATGGTCTTATGAAGTTCAGAACATTGCGCATTCACCGTAGATGAATACTTAAAAAATAACGAGTCTCCCGTCACAGTATAATGACTCTTTCGTCACCATTTCAGTTTGAGACAACATGATAAAAGTTCCAGATCATCAGGAAACCACTGAGATGTACCATCTATGATGACCTGCATGGCTGTAACAATTGCAACAATTGTGCAAAGAAGAAAAACCATCCAACCTGGTCAATTGGTTACCAGATTTAGAGACATTCATTGGCCAGCTCGGTTGTCCGATTTGAGATACCATTGAATATGATGAATTGGGCTGTGGCAGCCATCAAACATGAAGGTGACCATCTATCTGGTGTCATATTTAAAACCAAGTGTTGCCACACTTTATGATAAAATGGCATATATGCTTCTGTGTTTCAATAAATTTGTCAATTCCTTTTGAAGTTCTGTCCTGTTTATATCCTCTATCCATTCTGCCAGACCCTGTATCAGGGCTTCTCGAGGTGCATACACCAGCGCATTGTGCAGAGTAAAGTGCAAAGTGTGACTACAAAAAGTTGACCTCAGTGCAAACCCGACTCACTCGCTTTCCCACCTTCTCCTACCTCACTTTCACTGCTTGCTTTTTTATGACCAAATCTGGTCTTATGTTTAATGACCCAAAAAGCAGTGGTAAAAACCTAACTTTTGGATAAATGTAGCAACCTTTTCAACTCTTCCTCTCTACCATCCATATGATTTCGCAATGTTTTCTTGTGCACTCTGTTAAGCCTTTCAACAGATGATGTTCTTAGACATGTCATTATTGAGTTACAGATTTGGTATTTGGCTATTAGTGTCCCAAAAAGATGCAGAAGTTCTCACCCATTTAAATGCACCTATAGCATTCTTCGCTTTCTTCAAACGTATCTATTTCACTGATAAGCAAGCTATCTGTCAACACATGCTTCCTCACTTTCTCACTTCCATTAAGATAAGCTTCTGTGAGTTTAGTCTTCTTAAATACTATTTTCACCTGCAATGCAGAATATGATATTAATGAAAACTCACCTCTCCCACCCAAAAACATGCCTAAAACCTAAACTAGGGCTTCTTACTGTAAGTGAAATTGATGTAATGGTATGGAATTATTTGGTCTTTTTTTTAATCATAGTAAGAATATTTTTAGTCTAAATGATTCAAAATGTACTCAGTCCTATTATAATTATTATGAAAGTAAGCTATAAGCTGCAGTTAAGTATGTTATTCTGTAAAAGTTGCTTGAATGCATAGGAGATATAAGGTTATCTTTTCTCCTAAAAAAAGAAATGTTTATTGACTAAACACAGTATATAACCATATAATCACAAAAGTACATACACTACAATAAAACTTTATACTTAATGCAGCTCATTAAATTCACAAAGTGCAGAGAGGACTGGATTCTTTTCCAAAAATGAAAATCAGAAAGGAAGCAGAACAGCATGAAGCATTTTGGTTCACAATAATCCAGTAATGTGAATGGGAGTTCATATTGATGACCATATTGACAACAAAGTGGAAAGTGGATTTTGTGCATTAGGATGTCACTTATTTGAAAGTGAGCAGTAATAATTTTTCAGCTGATATAATGAAGGTTAGAGGTAATCAAAATTCAATAGGAGTAAACTTTTTTAGACCTGAGTTGATATAAACTTCACTTAAAAGTGACTTAGTGTGATGGGATGTAACATGAAAGTGTAACACATTGCATTAAATGGAGTTATTTAGGGTTGACTTAATGTGATGTAATTTAAGAGTTCGGCAATGCCAAACTTTTCCTTCACATTATGTGAAGTTGGCTGTCACATGACCAATTTGAACCAACCAGCATGGATTAGTACCATGCAGTAATAAGCATTATGCTTGTCCATGCAAATTTGCTCAATACTCTTTTTCTGTTTCCTTTGTTTTGCTCCTAAAGAAGGCTATGGCTTCTTCATAGTGTATTTGCCATTTAAAAACGTTTCTTTCTCCATATTTTTGTATTCTCTTTCTTTTCATTTTTGTAAAACATAACCTCAATGACATGACTTTCTCTACTCTTGTACTAACCATTCTTACAAACTCTTATTCCTATATCTTCTTCGTGTTAGTTAAGATAAACATTTCTTATTGTTTATTTCCTTGTAGGTGCAACGGGAACTTAGAATACAGTAGGCTTTTTGCAATAGTCAAATGTTTTAAAGGTTTGAGATTCTGTTGATATTGCACACCTAACATATAAAAAAATGAACAACGATGATCCATTTCATGGAAGTTCTAAGTTTTCCAAAACTCACACATATAACATGGAATATCTCCGAAATGGTTCACCCTACAAGAAAATTTATTTGGATATAAATTGTGTATTTTAGCAAGATCTACTTTTTTGTATAGTACGATTTGGTCTATCTCTAACGGTTTACCAGTTATGCAAAAGTTGTCCAGAGTAAATATGACTACAGGGACTATAACCAGAAAATTCAAGATATACATTTCATTTGTCATCAAAATATCTCAAACATATGACATTTGAATCAAAATCGTTAGAGCCATTTTCAAGAAAATCAAAATTTTCGAAAAATGTTCGATGTAAAGGGTAGTTTAGCATGGGGCTATTTTCTTCAAAATCTTCGTGTCGCATCCTTGAAAGACATTAAACTTAGATACCAACTTTGGTTTTTAACCGACTTTTTGTTTTTGAGTTATGCTGTCCACAGACTGACAGACACACAGACACACACACGGACCTTTTTCTAACAAAGCTTTTTTTGGATTAAGGGGGTCTCAAAACATATATTTCCGGTGAAATCTCGATATCGAATTTTTGGGTGGAATACAATACTTCCCCTACTTACCAGTAGAGAAAGTAAAAAGAGAGTTGCTTCAAGTGCCTGCCATGTCTATACTGAATAAAAGCTAACCAATCATAATCATTCCCATTATGTTAAGTTCATCCAAATAGGCCTTATTGTTTAGGTATATTTCTTAGTTCAAGTTATGTCCCATCACGTTAAGTCACATTAAGTAAAATTCATCGTGATCTCAGTTTAAATGAGATCTATTAGTAGTTCTGATTAGTTGTATCACGTTCCATGCCTTTATTAATTGTGTTCTCCTAAGTTGTTTGCTGTTTTTTGTTAATTTATACCAATCTTTGCTGTTTTTTTAAGGTTCTGCTATTGCTTTTGAGGTAGTAGTCAGTTTTTAGTTACATATAAACAAACCAGATGATAGTTTTGCTAGATCTGAGGCTGTCAAGATCTGTGGTCAGGATGCACATTTGCTAGAATTTCTTCAACTCACATTTCACCAGCTTGCAACTGGAGAGAGCTCATGTCACGGGCACTTTGAGTAATTACTAAATATCGCAATATGGATCTTATATGCCATGGCAAGGAAAGCTCCTTGTTAATAGCAAATATTACATTACAATACCTGTATGTGTATTTCAACTTTGTTGTTGTTCTGGTTATCCTTCTTGGTTATTGTGAACTATCCTTAATTGTTGAAATTTCATTCAACATACTTTACTGAAAAACTTAATCTATTATTTTTGCTGGTATTGAACATTTTTAAAAAACAATGTAATGATGACATACATATTTTTCTCACATAATTTGGAAATAGGAATGTGTTACTTGGAATATAGTTCTACTATTATTATTCTACACAATTGTTTACTATTAGTTAGCTGAAATACTTCTAGTTCCTTTTAGGTATAGTTAATCATTGTGATACGAATAACTCATATTCACTGCCACATTTTACTTTATTCTTTATTCAATCCCTTTCAAGCTTTCCACTTTATCCTTTATATTTCCTGGAGGTAATTGTCCTGTTACTCACTTAGAGGCTATATCTGTCACTTTTTTTCAATTCCAAGATTCAATGCATGTTTATTATTATGCTTAACAGGTTCTACGGGCTTCAGTTATCTAAGAATGTTAATACAGAAGCAAAGTGAAAGTTCACACACAATTCCTTATAATTTGCTTCCTTTTATGATAATATAAATTGAAGATATTTAAGTACTCTTCTTAAACATTAATAAAGATACAAATATTCACAAACAAATAAGAGCACAAAGTATAAACACTTATCATTCAAGTTTGTTTGTTTTGCACATGAACAATTTGAAAGCAGCTTACTGAATATGATTTTGAATCAGCTTCTCTGATGCCCCAAAAAGTGCTAAGCAAATAGCTAAGTAAGAAACAAAGAAGCAATGAACCATAATTGTATGAACTGATCCACCAATATCATAAACAATGTAGACCACAGGCTTCACATATATTAAATATATGCTGTAAGTTACAGAAACACTAACTAGTTTCTCAAGGCAACTGACCTTGCCCGACCTTGCTACGACCGTTACATGTGAGCGCTTAAATGTAATGGTCATAGCAAAGTTGGCCTTGAGAAAGTCAGGGATATCTGTCGAAACTACTTGGTGTTTCTATAACTTATACCACATATTTAAGATAATGAAGCCTTTGGTCTACATTATTTGTGATATTGGTGGTTTAATTTGCTTCACAGTTAATAGCTTCAGGTGTGTACACTAAGTATATGAACTGATGTTTAGAAATAACAATGAAACAGACAAAATTGAATAGTTACCCATAACCAGTATTCTAATTTATAAGGAAAGCATAAATATTATTTTTGCTATGCAACAGGTCATTACTACTTTGGAATTTCTGATGTGATGATACTTTTAGTGATTTGAAGAAAATGGACTGAGGGCGAAATGATGGAAAGGAAGTCATGGTAAATGAGTAACCAAATATAATTTGCCTACCAACCATGAAAACCATGACAAACTTAAGGTCAGAGTGGGCTGTTAGTAGGAATCAAATCCAGGACCTCCCAAATGCAAGCCTGATAAATTATCACAGTTTACTTGACCTATGTCCATCTTTCTATTATTTCATAGCATAATGTCCTTTTAATTTCCTTGAAAAGGAGCAGGTACTACTTGGCAAAGCCATGAGCTGTTTACGCAAGCTTATTGGACAAGCACGGTGGGACAGTGTGTGTACACTCTATTCATATGCAATCCTATCTTCAGGACAGCAATGTCTCACATAGTGGCAGGTGTGAGAGATCATCTATTTGTGTTTTATCACTGACTATATGCCAAGTTACTATTATTTCGCTCTTCTAATCAACAAGATAAGAAGTGATCACAGCACTCGACTACCAAGGTCAATATACCTCGTCGCTTTGCCAAGTAATGTATCTTTGCTGACAGATCTATGAGCAAATGGGTAAGTATTCAATTTAATCTCAGTGGGAGTACCTCTACATACGTTTCCCAGCATGCTTCGTAATTTTCAAGTTATAGGTAACATAGGTAAATTGCAAAATCACTCTTTACAGACAAGTATGGGAACAGCTTTAAGGTCTGTATTCAGTATCAAAATAATAACAAAAACATAAAACAAGATATAAACAAACAGCACACAAAATGCCACCAAGGCATAGTAGATACTGTTTTCTTGCAATTGCAAAATGCAGTCTTTACTGAAACTATGCCAATACGTTTTAGGTACCAATAAAGAGAACACTGTTAGTATCTAAGTACTTTAATACACTGTGCATCCTTCTCAAATAATAGAATTATTAAGACACTGCCAGTAATAACAAAATAAGCCTTTTGTATACCACTTCATACATGATATATGCTAGTACAATTAAAGAACTTGTGCACGTCCAGCCAAATAAGCAATCCTTCTCTACCAGTTTGTTTAACTGTGTTCACAGTGCTGCTATATTTTCACCTTATCTCCATTCATAGGTCTTCATTCCAGGCAATGAAAATGTCACCTCATATTTTGCTATTAAAAAAATCTGTCTAAGAACACAAAATAATGAATTGATTTTCTTCCACCATTTTGTTTTGCATTAAACACTTCTCACACTTTTATTATTCCTCTACATATTTAGAATTTCAAGAGAGCTTTCATTGAACATATAGGTACCATTTGGATTGGCTGAGCACTAATGCATTTATGAATATGTTTGATAAGTTAGAAACAGTTGGCAACAAACAAATTCTAAGTTAAATTCTTTCTGTCCAAAACGAATAATTCCCTGCAACCTTTAACAGACTGAGAATTTATATGGCTTAAAACTAAACAGCAATTAGAGAAATAGCAAAAGGCACTAACACAATGTGTTGTATTTGCAAAATATCACTAAGTTTACAAAAATATTTCAATCTACTTTCTTTGTGTGTATTTACAGTGGAACTACGCTTTTTTTTCTAATTTACTTTCTTAAGCTTGTCGCTTGTTTACTTTATTTTCAAAATAATTACAAATTTATATTTAAAATGAATTTAATTAAAATTCATATCAAATGTTTGTATGAAGAGGCACACAAGGCTGTACAAAAGCATGGAACATTTCTTGCACTGAATGTCATGAGACGTTTTGCAATCACCATTCAGCTATTTCATTTGTTTCCAGGTATTCAGAATTGAAATGGTTCCATAGTTTTGTCTTGCCTTGTATAATGTAAAAATATAATCAAACATTTCAAAATAAGATTACTATGGTTACAGTATAGAATGTACTATATACTTCCAAAACCTCAATTTTCTCAATTTTATGCTTAATACAGCACTAATGAATATGTAAAAATTGATTTTCTTTAGTTTTATATTACACGACATTCAACATTCAGCTACAATGCAATCTGGTGCCAAACTCAAGCAACTTAGATGGTAATCCATTAGTTTTCAACATTTTAATACTGTTTGTTAACCAGTGGCATTATGTAATGGCTACAAAGTCCCTGTTTATTCTCCGAGACCCATTTATGCTTCCCATAACTTTTGAGCAGCCCCTCCTATTCATTTTGTGTTTACATTTGTTGGGACACACATGACTATTGTATTTATAAATTTAGTGTTGTGCTTTCATTGTTATAGAACACTGCTGAGTATTTGTTGATTTTTCAACTACAAAAGATCACCTGAAGATTAATTAATTATGATGATGTCAAAGTACAGACCGATGTATGACTATGTAACTGCTATAAATGTTCGAAAGAAAAGCTTTATCCCATTGGTAATACCAGAAGTATAGACATACAAAATTTGATAGCTACATGTTTTTAAAAATAAGTTTCAAAGAATGCAGCATATGCAACTAGCTCCTTTTATTACTTTTAGTCCTCTAGGAATATTTAGTTTAGTTTCAGCACGCATAATCAAAAAGACAATTTGTAGTGTTCATATTGGAGTAATAAACGTCAATGTTTAAATCCACATGGTAAAATACAATACAATTACAACAGCTATGATTCTTTCGTTAGTGAACAAAACCAAAATAAAAATAATAATTATCAACATATGTACATCAGCATTATTTATTTTACGTGTACTCTGCATGATGTAAGCATTTGCATAACTGTATGCAGTACAAACTAATGTTTCTACTAGCACTTGCAACAAAAGCAGTTAAAAAAACCTACTTATTATAATGAAACTTACAAAACTGAACTGAAAGATAAAGAGGTGTGAAGCCTAAAGGTACCGAACTGCTTTTTCTCCATAAGAGATTAGCTTCTGATTGATATGGCTGATTATATTTAAGAGATTAAAATGTCTGATGATGATGATGCAGACCTTATTATTGGTTAACCATATTTATGCAACTAGTTTTGTTGTTTCTGTAATGAAAATTATTGGTCCCCCCACTCCAACAACAGATAGGCATATATTTCTAGAAAAAGAGCAATACACGTATTGAAGAATGAATGAAGAAAAATTTCTTCAAGACAACTCTTAACACTATTATTAGATTAGGAAACAAATGAGTAATGTATCTTAAAATGAGTAGCATTAAATCAAACACAACCATAGGCAAACTAATTTAAAATAAATTAATTGTAAGATATGCAATAATTACTTGGTGAACACAGAAATTTTATTTATTTCAGGGAAAGGGCACTTATCTACAAGAACATAAAGTGAAGTAAATAAGAAAAAAGAGGAGAGTTTATACATAAACATAAAGACAAACACAGTAGTCCTTGCATTTAAGTTCACAAAGATGTTTTAATTCTTACTCTGTTACAAATTTTCACCACAATAGATTAATGCCATCAAATAGTATTGAAGAAATAAATATATATGCAGTGACTGCTGAACTCTAATAAGGAAATGATTTACAAATTACTATCTTTTCCTTAAGTGTAATTTCCCTGCAATACGATACATAGGTATATTGTCTGCTAGGTTTGATACCAGTGCCAACAAAATAGGTCAGAAGCATGTCCCATAGAAATTCTCAGTCTAGTGCGCATCACAATGTTACACACACTGCTGTGATATACAAACCATCATCACATTCCTCCAAAGGGAGGAGTTTAAAATAAAGCTGAAAGATATTCTGTTAGGTTCTTTTCTTCATCACATCACGCTTCAGTTAGAGCTTTTTGTACCAGAATAAGTAATGCTCACCATCCTCTACGTACAACCCATCCACTCCTGCAACACAAATACATACATATATGAGTGGGACCCAGAGTTTTTATAACCTCAAAGTATTTTAAATATAACCTTTAAAAAGAATCTAAAATATTTTTAAAAGTGTGTTTAAAGTACCTTGATGTAGTATACATCAATAGTTAAATTGTACAGTATACAATGCAATAAATTCGCCAACAAACCTGTCTAACTTAAGTTCAAAAATATAAGAGCAGAATATAAACAATGAAAAATGAAGGACATAATACAACACAACAAATGAATTAATACAATATCTTATGCATACGGATATTTATCAAATTGCTCATATTCCTTTACTGTGTAGAGACAGTGTTCCTGCAAGAAAGCCTTTGTTCTAGCCTTGAACACTTCATTCTATCTTGTCTTGTCTTTTCTAATACAGATTTCCACCACTCCTCAGGCTGCACATTAGATGGATTATTGTGCTACCTGTTTTATCTTAAAGCCAATTCATTATGCCTGCACCCTTTCCAGGAAATACATTTTCTATCTCTTACCTTTTACTTGCCCTAAAGTCGTTCAGAATAAAAGGGACTCCAGAGGCTGTTCCATATATTACGATATTTAACGTTTGGAAGTGATTTGTAGCGTATTCACTGCCCCTTTTCTGGTCGACCTCTTCGCTTGAAGTCGTTGTCTCATCGATGCAGCTGAGGAGGCGCCAATTTCTCAGGGTCTCAGCCTCAACGAGAGATGTTGGTCTTTGGGAGAGGAACGGTGTGTTGGGCGGTGATGAGAAGGAATGGGTTTTTATATGGGGTTCCTCGGAAGAAAAACACAAGATGCACTTCCACTATGGGCACTTCGGGTTTCAGGAAACTCTGCAAGTTCTATCTTCCACCCGTTAACTAAGTTATGATCTCCTGCTGTGCCGAATGAATCCCAATATCTATATAAATAATATACAATCACTGGACGTGTAACGACTCAGTGACACTTGACAAAACACTTCCTAAGAACGTGGCGTCTATCCCGTGACCCGCAGACACAACCTTCCCTTACACCTGGTAGCACTGAACTGTCGACTATCTCACCCATGCTTTTCCCCTGATTGGCTATGCTTATTGGGCTTTGATGTTCATTTGTTTTCTATTTAAACATTTAAATTTTAGCAACGGTTCGCGAGTTCGTTAAGAGACTCGCGGTACTTTAGGAAGACAATAACAATAATATAATGCCAACGTTTTATTGCCTCACGCCAAAATTGTATCAACGGCCACATCAATTATTTTGTTTTCTTGGCGGGAAACTTGCAGATTTCCCTGCGTAACTGTGCCTATGTTTATTTATTAACCTTTATGAAACTTATAACATAAATATAATTCTACAAGGACTTTTGTTTTATATAACTTTCAAAGAAATTACTACAAAAACATGGATAATTAATACACTATTTCCTTAATTATGACAGGATTAAAGTTCTGACACCCATTGTTAGGTGGAGATATCGCTACAGATTTTATCTAAAAGTGTTATTGCTGAACAAGATTTGCTGAAGGTGAGCAGGTACATCATGTGTTGTGCTGTAACAATACTCAAGCATTACTATCATTTGGAAGAACGTTACTTTAACCCTGTGATATTTGAGGCTAGAAATAATGTTTTTGCTATGTAGGACAGCAGTACTGCTTTTTGGTGTAATGTTGGCCATATTGAACTCCTGGGAATTGTTGATGAGCTACTTGAACAAGTAGCTTTACTTTTGATATCTTTATGTTTATATTGTGAAGTATACCTGAATACTCTCTATACTCTGTTCATCAAGAGATTAGAGGAGACGTAAACAAAGCCACGTGCGTTTTGACCACAGCGCGCCCTCTTGACCTTTTCGCTGTATAAATAGTCCCTTGAAGAAATACTGTTACTAAGGTCTGAAATTTCACTTAATGTTTGCTAAAGCATGAACTAAGTGTACTAAGCATAGTTAAAGTGTAACAATATGCAGTTAAGTGAATCTGTAACCAGCTTAATTCATTCTGTGCGTGCATTATTCAGTATGAAAGTAACATGGCGGAACAAGTGAGTTATGAAACATAAGTGCGGTAAACCGTTGCGAAGTGGTGAAAAGACAACAATATTGAACGTGTTTAACAAGTTCTGCGAGAAATATCCCGAACTTGCTATCGAAGACGTGATGAAATTAACATCCGAGTTTACCGGTGTGTCAGTTGCAAGTATTTACAGTACACGCAAAGAAAAATTGTCAGTTGGTGAAGATCCTGGTAAAAAGCGACCACGTACCAGGTGGATGTAGTTTGCGATGAACTGTGAGATCTGCAATCCTCAAAAAGTTCACCAGTTCTTTGTTAACAAAGAACCCCCACCTTAAACAAAGTGCTGTTGGCAGTTAACTCTGATCCCGATCTTCCAGATTTAAAACAAACTTCCCTCCACAAGCTGCTTCTGGAGATTGGTTTCGAGATTGTGAGCAGGAAATGAAAAAGTGTTATTGTGGACAGAGATGACGTAAGTAGTCGTTAATTCCCATGTGCTATAGGTAATTTGGATCAAGTAAATATATCTTTTTAGTAGTGTAAAATGCATATTATACCTATGCGTAGCGGTAGGTAACTGTGTTGCGTCATTGTGAATGCATGTGGCCATGGAGTGATACAAAACGATGCTTTATTTACATCTCCTCTAATCTCTTGATGAACAGAATATAACACACATTCTGCAAGGCACAATAAGCAACAGGTTGGTGCTTGAATATTTACTACTTAGCAGATACCTATGCTTTAACCTATCAAATATAAAACTATTTATAATCCTGGTTTTTTTTACAGTAAAAGTACCTACCAACAGGTGTGATGAGGTTGTTGCCTGGTGGGTTGGCAGGATCTGGCAAGTTTGGCACATGATACAGCAACCAGTAGTGGTAAGCTGTGGGTTCCTCCTTCCGACCAGCAATGGTATGCACATAGTGTCCATTTGGCCATTCTGTTGCTTCAAATCTATTGTTAATGATATCTTCATTTTATTATTGGTACAAAGTGTGTTAACATTATGTAAAATAATTCATTTTATTATAATAGCAATAATTCCAGTTACACAATCATTATCTCTAATAGAATATATTAAAAATGTTCTTATGTTTCATATATTCAATCTCTGCTAAAAATGTGCAAGTACTGTAACAGGAATTATGTATCCAAGTGAACTAAATAGAAACTTCTCACTAGCATTGCACATGTCAAGTTGTATTCATTTAATATGTGTAAATTTCCTGTAAAATTTGAATATCAAGGTTATATTTTGTAAACACCAGTATTAAACCTGAAGCTATTTGGTAATGGGAGACATGGCTGATATTGACCATAAGAGAAAGTTAAAATCGATGTGTAACGAAGGAGAAGTGGAGGTTGTTAACCATGTAACTATGACAAATAAATAAGGGACTCTATAAAGACTATTGATTGAAATATCCTGTTAGATAGGCATGTATTTAAATGATTAAGTATAACAAGCTATGTATGGGCAATCTGTAATAGTGGATTGCGTTGCCAACTGATATTCAGTGAAGAATCACACAATATTATTTGCCATGTACAATGGTATCTAAAAAATTAAATAACATTTACAAGAGATTTTGCATTGAATTTATCATACCCAAGAATCACGAATATATTAAACCGAACAGCTTTGGAAACTTACCACAGTTAAATTTATAAAGAATGAAGTTATTTATTATAATAGTATATCATTATAATGAAGATAATTTTGATGTAAATCAGAACATTTATTGAGAACAGATTAATCATTGCCATCTTCTATCCACTAACCCATTAATGTCCTGAAGATAAGAGTCCCATTACAGCTTCACCCATAATAAAAGTCTGCCACAGTACTAAAACAATTCTGTTTTTTATCATTGTGTTCATGTAAAGGGTCTTTCAACAAGTGTCCTATCTTTCAACTTAAATAAAACATGTTCTACAAATGATAGAGATTTCTTTCTTTTTTTATTTTGGAACATAATTAATTTCATTACATGTGGAAGAGAACATCAGTTAAGTGACTCTGAAGTAATGTGTTTGCTGTGAAGGTGGTTCGAATCACCTGCATGTACTAATTTTTTTTACCGTGCAATCCTCACAACTTACAAATTATTATTTTGAAAGCAGTTATTATATTCATTTTTATTGCTTTATTTATGTTTTATGGCATTGTTTGATGTTTCTTTATTGGTGAACTACAATTAGGTAATTGATGATCAGTGCTTCACGGGTGATCAGCCGTGTTAAATTTAAGAAGGTCGAGCTTTCGGCCATTATACTCTCCATGGCCATCTTCAGGACTAAAATGATGGAAAATTCTCCTCAGTTTTCAGATATATACTATGGTTAGGTTGTGTTGTCCCAGCCAATGCGCGGGTGGTGGTTTCTGATTGGGCCTGCTGTAGGCTCGGCTGCAGTGTTTTCCCGCGGGTACGCACTTTGTGCAGTGTTTCTGATGGCTATAGTCCACGCGGAACTTAGTTTGAGTCCGCCCTCTCTGTTGAAATTGTGGGGGTGTAATTTGATGTGGATGGCCTCCTTGATGAGTCTGTCCCAGTAATTTCCTGCGTGTTCTAGTATTTTTGTGTCTTGGAAATTTATTTTGTGGACCTCCTGAAGATGGCCATGGAGAGTATAATGGCCGAAAGCTCGACCTTCTTAAATTTAACACAGCTGATCACCCGTGAAGCACTGATCACTAACGTTCGCCGTGAAAGCTTCAAATCTTACAATTAGGTAATTGTTTAAACATTCCTATAGGTAGGTGCAATTGAAATAAGGATCATCTATACACAGGGTTGAACAGATGTACAAGCCACTGTAGTACACTGACGAAGGGTTTCTGGATTGTCCAGCCCCTCTACATAAATGCGTTCTTTTAAATAACCCCAGAGAAATAAGTCAAGGGGTGTCAGATCAGGTGATCTGGCAGGCCAGGGGACTGGTCCTTGTCTTCCTATCCAATGACCAGGAGTGCAGCATTCAAATGATTGCAGACGATCCTCGACCGATACGGAGGAGTACCATCATGTTGAAACCACATCCTCATTTGCTCCTGCAGTGGCACATTCCCTAATAATAAGGCGTGAGCTAAGGAGGAATTCCAGGTAGCGTGCTCCTCCCCTCGAAGAATTATGGTTCAACAAGGTGGTCTCCCAAGATTCCACAACAGACATTTACACCCCACTGCTCTTGGAATGCTGCCTCCCTTACCCAATGAGGATTATCAACATTCCAATAGTGCATATTGCGACAATTTCCAGTTCCATTGTTGTGGAATCTTGATTTGTCAGAAAACAATATCCTGGATGCGAATCCCACATCACTTGCTACTCGCTCCAGCAACCATTCACAAAAGATCACTCAAGCTTCGAAATCTCTCCCGTGAAGTGCTTGGTGTAGGTGCAAACCATAAGAATGGAACTTATTAGTGTTCAATATTCGCACTACAGAAGACTGGCTGATGTTCATCTCCTGAGCAGCTACCCGTGTACTAGTGTGCGGATTGTTCTGGGTGGCATTCAAAACTGCTTCTGCATTAACACCCGATGTTGCTGGTGCGTGTCTATGAGGAGGCATTCTTTTAAGTGATGCTGTTACATGCAGATGCCTTTCAACATTCCGGAAGGTGTTTGCTGTTGGTTGTCGTCTATTCGGATAACTCTCCCAAGGTATTTTCTCCGGTGTATTTCTTCTTACTTCTCCGTAGATCAATAGCATATCTACGTACTCGTCTGTCGAATACACAATGAAAATATTGTGCAACAGCATACATGTGGAGAACGCAGAGGTCAGCATTCACAACACAATACATCATGCCAGTCCAATGGCGCAGAAGTCATTACACCTGTTCAATTACAAAATGCAGACAACCAAAAATGATTTAAATTATAATGTCCTAAATGCTCAGGGACTTTATAATTAGATGATTGTGAATTCGGTTTCCAAGTTTTGATGAACATAAAAAAAAAAAATATTTACAATACTGAGACTCAAACCTATGTCATTGGGGCTTAGCGCAGAGGACCCATCTCAATCCTATTCAGCTATTTCAAGACAACTAAAAGCACGTTCCGCATTCCATAGTAGGACTTGCATGCCTGACGCTATGCTAGTGCCACCTCGCAAGTTTTCAGGCTTGATTTAGCCTCTTAAGACAGTTTTAATCATTTGCTGGGCATTTTAATATTATTATTTAAATGGCAAAAGCTGTTATGCATATTGAGATGCACGAGGCGTAGTTCACACAAAAATGTAAATAAACTGTTGTTTAATAATATGTCCGTTTTGACTGTATGGGTCCGTGATGGATGAGGCGTGTCACTAAATTTTTCGTAATTTTTGGCAGCCAACCCCTGCTCTAAGTACAAGAATCCACAATTTTCTTTTTAGCTGACGTTGCTAGTGTACCCATATGATAGGTCCAATTTTTCCGAGGCATTTACTGAACTACGTTGCTATGTATACTCTAATAAAAAGTTTGTAAAATCAGCTGGAAACCGGAAGTCGCTCTCAGTAAACGAGTCGTATGTTTTTGAGGTGTGCTTTAGCGAGGAGTATGTTTTGTCCCTTAAAGTGCTGTTGCTCTCAATTTTGCGCATTCGTCTCTTTAAGAACATCAAGCAAGACATTTTAGTAAGCACAAAACTGGACTAAGGCACACATGCCGTTTGATGGGTGGCCTACCTTCCAAAAAAATAAGCCGCGGCTAACTCACCTGGTATAAACATACATACAGAGTGTTAATGTGCTACACTGAAATAACTCGTGAGTTTGTAGATGTCACTAATATAAGCAATTTGAGATATGCAATGTATGGTCCACGACTAAACATAATGCAGTTATATGGTGTTAAGCATATTAATATCAGATGCTGATAAGTCAGTGTTAAACCAAAACCTGGTGAAAAATTGGATTAAAACATCTTTAAAGCTGCTGTCCTAGTATACAAATATTGACTTTCAGTGACTTGTTATCAGCATTCTCAAGATTTAATCCCACAAAAATGTCTTGTATCTCAAACTAATCACTTGACAATGCGACATTTGCTTGACTGCTCTTATGGTTTAATTCATAACATCAAAGGTTATTGCTAAGCTGTGCACATTATTTTTGTACTGTTATTTTTAAATAAGAAACATAGTGTATTTGGTTTTTGACACCTGTTACTGATGTTTTCACGTTATTGTTTGCTTGGCATTGTTTGTGTTAAATTTTATGTTTTTCTGAAGGCTTGTTTATTAGTCACTTCATCTCTGATACTGTGGTACAACCTGTTTTAGATCACATGTACCTACTTAATTGCCAGTATTTGGAGCCCAAGATGGTAGCCGAGTGAGAGATTTATCACCAGCAGCTGATGCAGCAGCACACCCTACTCATGGCCAGTGTTGCCATGTTCAAGGTATGGCCAAAGCTAATAGTCAATCTTGCCGAGTGGTCACCTTAGTGGGGAATGCCCCTCCCCACCCCACACCACAGGTTGGAGTGTCAGGAGGTCCGTAAGGCTAGTCGATCCTCCTTATCAAGGAAAATTTGGAGCTGCATAATCTTAGTCAACGTACAATGTTGGTGATCATCTAAAACTTTCATTTGGAAAGCTGGTGAACTTCCAGACTGCACTATGTGTCAGCGAGAAGTGTTATGTGGCTGTTGTGCATAGGCTCTGTGATTAAACTCTGAATTTTGTCATATTCAATTATTTTATGTATTTTGGGGACTCCACTAAATTTAATTTTTTTGTTTACTATGTGATCCTATACCACCAATAAGAAGTATTTGTGTTTTCCTTGTAAATTTTGCTGCCGATGAGGTCACCGACTTTTTGTGACCCAGGGAAGACATGGTGTTCTACTCTCTGACCCTGTAGAGAAAGGTTTTGTTATGCCAAAGGTGGCAATAGGTTGTCCAAGGCCAGTGAGTAAGGGCGTTGGGGTAAGATAGTCCATTCTGAAGTGCAGCATATAAATGTATTAAGTAGGTTTCAACTTTTTTTACCAACAATTGTAATTAATTGTACTGATGTGTTGAAATAAAACTCCATACGCTGAAGCATAATTTTAAATTTAAATCAAAACAGCATTAATATGCTCTACTCAAAATAACGAAAAGAAGCAAAAGAGAAAAAGAAATAAAAAAATAAAGAAATGAACGAGACTAGAACTCGAAAACGATGACAACCTTATGCTCAAACACTAATGTTATAATCACTGCACCAGAAAGGGAAGAAGCTGTTTGTTTGAAAAATCAATTAGAAAAATTTGAGTTTGTTTTTCAGATAGTGTTATAATCCAATATTCTAGAATGCAGGTACTGGTTTAGCATCTCAAATTATGCAATCGGAAAATATAGAGGTTGATAAATAGTGTTCTTTTGTTCAGAATATAGCTGATAATTAACCTTGCTATTCAAATAATTTTGAAGAAACAATGTCAGCTACCTCTGGCAAGGAAATGGGGAATTTCACCCCAGTTTGGAAATAAAATAAACTGTAAAATGAAAAGACATTTTGATGCAATGTGTCAGGAAAACATGTATTCAGAACCATTTTTAATGGCTGTTTCAACATTACTGTAGTCTAGTTGAAAAGCAGATTTGAAGTTATGCATAATGTTAGCCATTTCTTTAAAATTACTTTCCCAAAATTTCTAAATTCTGCTTCTGATGAAGAGATTCAAGTTATGCTGTAGTTCAGGGGAAGACAGGTATCGCTGCTGTGACGTCAGCTCACTCAGCTCACATGCTCCCACGGAAAGCCAGTTGAACGTGTGACGTCGCAGCGGGGAAGGGCAAATGGCATACGGGACATCCTAATTTTAATGGTGACTTACAGTTACGGAATAGTCAAAGATTATAAATAATTACATTTTGGCTTTATGCCATATATATATATAAATTCTAGTTTATGTGAACAGTCATGCTATAATGCAAATAGAACAGAAATTATAACTATTTTGCCTGAGCTAGAGGAGAGCTATACAGAACAATTAGGTGGACATTTTCCGACATTTGCCGTTTCGCCTTTCTTTAACTAGTTTGTCAATGTTAGGGCACAATGTATGGCACATTTGTAACCGAAGACTGCATGTTAGATTGTGATCTGACAATATGCTTCGGGATTTTGACTTAGGAAGATTCATAACAGAAAAGAATTGTTCGCACACATACATGGAACCAACCATACATAATATCCGTGCAACAAGGGCATACAACCTCAGAAATCGGGTTTGAAAAACATTCTTATAAAAATCAGCCAAGTCTTCCTTGTGTTTATAGTTGTCCTTCAGCAAATTGTGGCACTATAAATTTATCAATTCAATTTGCTAGCTGCTAGAAACATTGTTAACATCCAATGAATATGGGGTCGCAAGGACCTGAAACGTAGTTGACAATGTTTCTACATCTTGAAGCCTGGTCTCAAACTGGTGTGAAACACGGGGAACTGAACACAAACACAAAACCACTACACACAACACTACACAATGTCAACAAAAACACAACATAAAAACAAAATTCGCACTAACACCGTTAACATCCCTCAAACAACAAATAAACACCCTCAGATTAGGCTGAAGAGGGGTCACCTAAACAGCCCAGGCATGTTGTAAACATGCCCAAATAACATTTTTTCATATTCATTCAGTTTCCTGCAAGTAGCGCCGCTGATTATAGGCGACAAAGCAATACACCGCTCTCGCCTGACGTCACATGAATGTACAGGCTGGCTCTTCGTTTAAATACGTCACACGGGCCGAAGTTGTCTTCCCCTGCTGTAGTTCTTCAAAATGAATATGAGGAAGAATTATCCAATGAATTACCACACCATGCAATAGATTTCAGAAATGCTCTGAAGAAAGAAATAGCCTCATTTTCTGAAGCTGATTTAACAAAACTTAGTGATAGAGAGTTCAATCATAGCTGCTAGTGTTCTAAATTTATGCACATCATTTTATCTACATCTAAAAGCGTAAAGGGTACAACACAGAGAGGACACCATGCTCACTTCAACCTACACAGATCTATTGTGGCTACCAGCTCCCAGAAGGCAGGGATGAAATGAAGGAACTGAAAGTGCCACACAGGCAGGCAACTAGACAGGCCACAGAGACATGCGGAAGCCCCTAACAAGTGCTGAGATCTCTTCATCCCGGCACCAGGCTCCACTAAGCAGCCATCACACTGTGGTTCCGGTGTCACACTGAGCGTGCCTGCCCCCCCTCCCTCCCCCCCACAATGGAGGACAAGGCCAGCCAAATGCCACCTAGCACTGAGAACAGCAGTTACCATGTGCAATCATCTGCCTGGCACTGCCAACACTACATGCCTGACAATACACTGAAAGATGATAAGGGATGGGAATGAACAGGAATGAACCGAAATGATGGAAAGGAAACTGTGATATGAAATAATGCACCCCAGCATTCACCTAAGTGACATGGGGAAACCATAGAAAAACCCATGTCAGAGTGTGTGGTCACAGGAATCAAACGCGCAACCTCCTGAATGCGGGCCACAGACGTTACCACCTGAGCCATCCCGCTCGGTTTATCTATATCTAACTATTCCTATTACTATTTCTTTGCCCAAATGCTGTTTTCAGAGCTTAAGCTTATAAAGAATTATCTAAGGAATTCTATGACCCAAACAGACTTAGTGAACTCAGCCTCTTCAATATTGAAAATGAAAGAGCTAGATTCAGTGAAATCATGAATGTCTTATATCACACAAAGCATCCTTATGATCCAGTTTCACTAGAGATGTAGGTGAGTATGATGAGGTTTTATAAGTACAAGCACACCAAACAGGAGATAGAAGTGCATGCTTGATAGATTGTCAATCACTATATTGTATTTAATTTTTAATAATATTTTTGTCTAATTTTTTTTAAAAACCTTAAAAGATAACAAACAAATATTTTCTCTGTTTACATGGGAACACACAAGCCATTGCATTAAATTTGCACTTATACCTGCTGTAATTGAAGTTATTTAGGTTTAATATTTTATTGTAGGGGCACCTGTATTTTTTGTTTTTGCAGGTAGACTCATATTCTATTCATTTCATTCATGTCAATGTATTTAGACTAATTTATTTTAAATACTTATTCTATTATTTATTATCCCAAACCTAAGAACAGTACTGAAAAAGGTTTCTAGTCTCAAAGAAACATACTTACATATAATGTTTGTCGAGTTCTGCTGCAAGTTGCATTACATGGAAGAAACTGGAGTTACGTTCAGCAGTGACATTAATGGTGTAGTTGTCTGTAACATTGGTACCAATCCATAGTGTGTAGGAAACTGTGACTAATTCATCATCAACTTTTGAGCCTGTTGCATGAGCTGTTGTGCCATCTGTAGTGATATTAGCATCTGTGCTGGCGACTGCTGGTGCTGGTAATGCAGTTGCTGTGACGGTCTGCAGCTTAGCAACTGAAACACAGTTAATTATGCAGTTATTAGAAACTTATAGCCCTATTTATCTATATTTTATTAAAGTATCACTATAAAAACAAAGGAGAGCATATTTTGACGTTGGGTCATTCAACAATATATGGGTGAGAGGAGGCTGGGTGACCTTGGATATGACGAGTGGTTGTGTGTGTGCATCACTGCAATAATGACAGCAAGGCGTGGAGGAGGTCCGGTGCTACAGAACAACTAGTGACTGTGTGTATGTGATTGAACAGCAATAACACCAGAAATTCAACAACTTTATTCTGTTTCATGTGATTGAGAGGTAAAACTGACAGAAGAGAACTAGTTCATCAATGATATCACCTGCAGCCAGCCCATGATTGACTTTAGAAGAAGAAATTCACTATTGTAAAGTTAGGAAGAACTGTACTATTTATTGTAATTAACTACATATTGTATATGTACTTCTTATTGTACATTGTATATATGTTTATGTACAGCATGAATTGTGACATATCCTACATCTTCCTGTAAGATAAGTTGGATGAATATATTGATTGATTGATTGATAATGTTTTGCTTTCAGTTTAAATATAGAATTTTGCTTAAGGGGTACCCCATAAAGTTGTGTAATTCACTTAATAGTTATTTGGCCATACATATTTTGTTTATTGCTAAGCTGTGCACATTATTTTTGTACTGTTATTTTTAAATAAGAAACATAGTATATTTGGTTTTTGACACCTGTTACTGATGTTTTCACGTTATTGTTTGCTTGGCATTGTTTGTGTTAAATTTTATGTTTTTGTGAAGGTTTGTTTATTAGTCACTTCATCTCGATACTGTGGTACAACCTGTTTTAGATCACATGTACCTACTTAATTGCCAGTATTTGGAGCCCTAGATGGTAGCCGAGTGTGAGATTTATCACCAGCAGCTGATGCAGCAGCACACCCTACTCATGGCCAGTGTTGCCATGTTCAAGGTATGGCCAAAGCTAGTAGTCAATCTTGCCGAGTGGTCACCTTAGTGGGGAATGCCCCCTCTCCACCCCACACCACAGATTGGAGTGTCAGGAGGTCTGTAAGGCTAGTCGATCCTCCTTATCAAGGAAAATTTGGAGCTGAATGATCTCAGTCAAAGTAAAATGTTGGTGATTATCAAAAACTTTCATTTGGAAAGCTGGTGAACTTCCAGACTGCACTATGTGTCAGCGAGAAGTGTTATGTGGCTGTTGTGCATAGGCTCTGTGATTAAACTCTGAATTTTGTCATATTCAATTTTATGTATTTTGGGGACTCCACTAAATTTAATTTTTTTGTTTACTATGTGATCCTATACCACCAATAAGAAATATTTGTTTTTCAAATGCAGGAACTTTTGTTTGGAAATTTCTTTTTTTACGAGCCTACACTGTATGTGGATTTGTCATTTTTTTTTCATTCCTTGTAAACTTTGCTGTCGACGAGGTTGCCGATTTTTTGTGACCCAGGGAAGATGTGGTGTTCTACTCTCTGACCCTGTAGAGAAAGGTTTTGTTATGCCAAAGATGGCAATAGGTTGTCCAAGGCCAATGAGTAAGGGTGTTGGGGTAAGAGAGTCAGTGTGATAGCATAGCATGTATGGCTTTTCTTCCTTCTTCTATTGAGAGCACTCCACGGGGTCAGAAGCACTGAACAGTACATCTCTCTCTCTCTAGTCACCATGTCATAACCAGGTACTTTTGTAATAATATTTTCAACTATGTACTTGTATGGTTTTTAGAGTATTATTAAAGACTCCTTTGTGTTAGAGTCTTCCTATGTTTTGACTCTGAGATAATGTAGACTTTCAACATTCCTGGTACCGAATAATGCTATACCGTCTGATGCTATACGCCTACTCAAGGCCTTAGTGGGGAATGCCCCCTCTCCACCCCACACCACAGATTGGAGTGTCAGGAGGTCCATAAGGCTAGTCGATCCTCCTTATCAAGGAAAATTTGGAGCTGCATAATCTCAGTCAACGTAAAATGTTGATCACCGAAAACTTTCATTTGGAAAGCTGGTGAACTTCCAGACTGCACCATGTGTCAGCGAGAAGTGTTATGTGGCTGTAGAAGGTTTATGACAATATGATTCTTGTGTAATATTTAAAGCTTTCACGGCGAGCGTTATTAATTAAGGCTTAACGGGTGATCAGCCATGTGAGCTTTAAAAACATTGAGCTTTCAGCCATTGTAGACTCCAAGAACTTAAATACCTGCAAGACACCTTGCTACAAAACGGATACAGTGATCATGACATCAAGAAGGCATGCAAGAAGGTTGAACACAATCGCAACAACCCCCCTCGCCTCACTCAAAGGATGGATAGCTGGCCGAATAAAGCCTACATACCTCTCTACGGTTCCGTCTTGAGAACATCTCCCACATACTCGAAAGGTGTAACATCAAGACTCCCACCTAACATTGTATATATATATATATGGGGAGTGGAAAGCTAACCATCATTTTTCATTCTGATGAAGGACATGGAGTCTACAATGGCCGAAAGCTCAATGTTTTTAAACCTCACACGGCTGATCACCCGTGAAGCCTTAATTAAAATGATTCTTCCTTTAAAAGTTTTCCTTACGATGATTCCTAGAAAGGTTTTATTTGTACTATGCTTAATTTTCAGAATACTGTAATAAATTTGCAGTTTAGGAAATGCTTTGCTCTGACAGGTATAAAAAGATATAACTGTTATTTTTCATTCATTAATTATTAATTTATTTGCTTGCATTCAAGGATATACCTCAGTCATTACCGGATTTGTTTTTGTCTGTTAGTTCTGTGGATCTGTCTCATTTATTAGCACATTCGTGTCATCAGCAAAAAGGATAATGGATCCCTGTTTGATGGATAATGGCAGGTCATTTATATATAATAGAACAAACTAGAAGAAAATGGAAGGATCATGCAAACAGAATGGATGAACATTGGCTCCCAGAACTTGCCATGAGCTTCGAACAGACACACCATGGCTAGTTGGAAGACTGCCAACACAATGTAAATAGAGTTTACTTCTAGTACAATAAGGCAGTTGAAACAAACAGGACATTGTCTTAAACTAAGAACAAGAGGGCGGTTCTTATTATTTAGTGTTTCAATATACTTCAGAAGAGCTTCTTCACATAAAGCTGTTTAACTTACCACTGGCAGTGAATGTAGCACCATTGTTGGCATTGCCACAGTTAAGATCTCTAACAGAACTGAGTCGTCTTGGTCCCAAGCCAAGCACCACTTCTGTAGTAGTAAACACATCACCAAAGGAACCATCAGGTCCTTGTCTTGACATCAGGAAGTTGATGGCACTAGTGCGATTCCAGTGGACTAGACCAGTGCTTCCACCATTTACTGCTAGCTCACTGTCTGCTGCTTCCAGTGCCTGAAAATACACAATTACAATTATTCTAAATCTATAAATAATCTGAACCCAAGTAGATAAAATCTGGTGTGTTGCATTCACATGACTTTCTCTACTCTTGTACTAACAATTCTTACAAACTCTTATTTATATTTCTTCATGTTAATTGAGATAAACTTTTGCAGAAATTATCTTATAGTGTTTTTCCTTGTAGGTGCAAGGGGAATATGGGAATACAGTAGGCTTTGAGTAATAGTCAAATCTTTTAAAGCTTTCAAATTCCATTCTCTTTGCACGGCTAACACATAAAAAGTTAACAATGATGTTCCATTTGATGAAAGTTTAAGTTTTTCAAAACTCACACAAATAACAAAGAATATCTCCAAAATGGTTTACTCTACAAAAAAATTTTTTTTGACGTAAATAGTGTGTTTTAGCAAGATCTAAATCTTTTGTACAGCAGGATTTGCTCTATCTCTTATAATGACATCACTGGTAGGACAGTAAATGCCACAGCTGACTCAATTTTTTCAGGTAGACCACCAGGTGTTTCACTTTAACATTACAATCTCAGAAGTGACGTACAATAGCAAGTACTTCAAATCCCAGGCAAACAAATGGTTCAAACTAACTATAAGATCATTGCTTTTATGTGACCATTAACTATTATTTTTAAGGTTTCTATTGTACGAGTATTTTAGTTAGTGTCAGCTGAAAATTAAGAAAAAAGTTAAAAGGAATAATTAACAAACACATTGTTAGCAAGTACAGAAGTTGTCATCTAGCCGCACCTGCGGAGGAGAAACCAGCGCCCTTGCCCACTCTGGAGAGTAGGATGTGTGACACACACACAAGTTACCAGCAGCAGCAGCAGCACCAGACTTAACTGGTGAGAAGCTGGTTTCAGTACGAGGAGTTTGACACTTCACATGTTAACATCAGTTCAAGGAAAAGTATGAGAAATCAAATTAATTTCCCTTCCCTACAGCATAAAGTTATTAGTGCAAGGTGGCCTCAAATTTGAATGGGACTGATTTTGTTTAGAAAATACTGTAATGAAAACTGATCAGGTTTATATGGCACCCCTCAAAGTAATTCCTATTGGCTTCTGTATGCTTTTTACAGCATTATGCCAACTGTTTTATTCACTTTTCCCAAAAGTTTTTCAGTAGAGTGTGTACCATTCATGAACAAATATCATCACTGCACTGTTATCTTCAAATCACACTCACTCCAGGTCACTTTTCAGTTTCTTGAATAAAAATAAATCACTTGGGGCTATATCTAGCCTGTAAGGTGGATAGGGAACAAGGTTTCACTTTAGCTTTGTGACAGTAATTAAATATCACATACCCAAATTTAGTAGTTTGCAATGTTCAATTTGTTAATTTTATATACAGAGTGGAAGTGAACTGGTTTGCCAGCCTTTAACAACGAACTTCTCATGTGAATAACAAGAAAGTCTGATACCAAAATGTTGAAAAGTTTATAGTTTTCTAGAAAAAAATATTTTATCGAAAAAATGTATCATCACCTGGCTGAATTATTATTCACTGAAGGTTCTTGATTTATTGCTATATTCATAGGAAATTGAATAAACAACAACCTTTTTCTTTGGCATATTTCAATAAATTCAATGGTTTTTGTGTAAATTAAATTTAAAAGAACCCACAATTTGTTGCCTTTTTGTTGCAGTACTATCTCTCTTGTTGAATGTAGACAAGACTGAATATGTCCACAACTGCTTGAACTGGAAGTGAGGGCAGCAACTTTCCCCTTCTAAGGTCATTAACATGCTGGGTGGGGTTTACGCTCTTAAAAAAATCAGTCTCATTCATATTTGAACCATTTTATATAAGTACAAAGCTTATGAAGTAAAGTAAAACAATGCTATTGGTGAAAGCAAAAAAAAAAGGTAACTAAAGTTGTGTGTACTAGACCTGGACAGCAAGAGCAGTACTGTGGAGGTTCCCAAAACTGCCATCAGAGTGTTGTTGTTCTGCCAGTCCTAGACTTGGCTTTTTCACATAATGATCCAGATTTCTATTACGATGATCCCTCACAATGCAGTTGAGTGCCAGCAACACCATTGAGAGAGTATCTGGAAACAGTAAATATAAAGCATGAACATAGAAATAACATATCTTTATGCACAACAGAAAGTCTTTTGTCTCTATATTAGAGTTAGTAACTTTCTCTTTGTTTAGTTTTAGTGATATACGAGAACATTTAAACATTCTGAATGACATCTCGTAAATATTTTGTAGATGCATGTAAATCATTTTGGCCAAACATTTTTCCATAATCTGACAGTTTTAAATGCTCAGCGACATGTTTGATTCATTCATGCTCTCAGTTTTAACCCCTCTGGACCTTTTGTATCTGTAATTTTTCATGTTTACATTTATAGGCATGAAATTTATTCCTTACATTTCAGTTTTTCTCTGATTTGTATGCAAATGTGCCCACATACATAATCCAAAATATCGTAACTCCTCCATGGACAAATGTCAGGACTGACACCTACGGTAATATGAATACACTGAATATACATGGCTGTGTTTATATGAGGGTCCTTCAATAAATAACCAAACTAATTTAATTGTATTTAAATAAACTGCCCTGGAGCGCCATGGCTGCTAATGGTGGAAAGGTGAATCCTTCCTCTAGCAGTGCTGTGAGTGCCAGTCATGCAGAGTGAATCAGTTGGGAGTTAGAGCCCAATATGTGAGGTCGTGTTCACTGCACCCACCATGGAACTAAAATTGCAGCAACGTGCATCAATAAGTTTTGTGCTCTGTTAGATTAAACTCCTACAGAAACCTTTGAAATGGTGCAGCAAGCATACAAGGACCAAGCTTTAGGCAAAACACAAGTCTTTGAGTGGTATAAATGAGTTGGTTCCACCATTACGACCCGTTAACCAAACAGGAGAGTTCGCAGTGGAAACATTAATCGAGCCCTAGACCTAAGAAAGCAAAAGTTCAGAAAAGCGCAGGAAAGGTCATTCATCTCGTATTCGTTGACAAACAGGGCATTCTGTATGATCATGTTGTAACTAATCAACACACAGTAACTGCTGCTTACTATTGTGACATACAGAAGGGGCTACTGAAGAAAAATATCACCAAAAGGCGACCAGATCTCACAAGAAGAGGATGGATCTTGCATCCAGATAATGCCCCTGCTCATCAAGCTCGTGCAACTCTAGATGTCATCACAGAAATGGGTATTGAGATCATGCCTGATCCACCTTATTCTCTGGATCTCGCACCATGCGATTTTCACCTCTTCCCTAAAGTGAAACAGGAGCTTTGTGGTCGCCATTTTCAAAGTGAAAAGGAGTTGAACAATGTTTTCATGGGTATCCTGAACAGACTAGCCAAAACTGGGTTCAATGAGTGTTTCGAACAATGGGTAAATCGTTGGAATAATTGTATTTCATCAGAGGGAGAATATTTCAAAATGTGTAGGTAAATATTAGTGAAATAAAGTCATTATGCGTTAATTAAAAAGTTAGTTCGGTTATTTATTGAAGGACCCTCATATTCATTACTTTCTATTGATTGACAGCCTGCAATTAAATTAGCAAACCATAGCTCTGAACTTTTCCAAATTATAAAACATGTTAGAAGTTCTCAGGACCTCTCTTAAAACTAATGCAGATGTTTTCTGAATTAACTATGTTAAGCAGATTTTCCAGGCTTGTGGGTCATGGTCGAGTTGGATTACCTTCCTCCGACCACGGCCCACAAGCCCGGAAAATCTGCTTAACATAGTTGATAATGCCGGCCGTGAAAGCCTCAGCACTTATATTATGTTTTCTGAATTCCTTGTCTGAAAATCTCTGGATAGATGTTGAGTCAAGGGTTGGATGTTACAGATTTAAGAGCAGTGGCACTTTGGATATATCACTTTTTAGAGCCAGAAGAAAATATAATTGAAGAGATTCAACGATATCAGAAAGAGCGGAAAGACCATGTTTTAAGGATATCCCCTTTGAGATACCCATGGCAAGCTTTACTTTACAGACCTTCTGGACGGAGAAACATTGGATGACAACGGAGAAGATGGAGCGACCAATTTATTTAGCCTCGGAATAGGTCTAAAGGCCTAAACCTTGCCAGGAAGAAGAAGAAGACATTTTAGAGCCATTAACTTGCAATTATAAACACGAAAATTATTGGAAATATGATTGAGAACATTCACTTTATCTTGGCAAGAAGGTGGAAAATGGAAATGATCTAGGCTTCATGGATGGATCCAAACTATACCCAAGGAATTGAAATAGGCATAACATATGGCTTGGTAACAACTTTTCTTTAAATTTTGTAAATGCACAGTAATTTATCTTTCAAGCTGAAGTACTCAGGGACGGAACCTCAGGGGAGACAGGGTAGACAGCGTCTACCCTAAAAACTCTGGGGAAGAAAGTTTATTTTAAGTTTTGCATTAAACAGGTATTTGTATTTACCGCCTAGGAAGCTTTTGTCTCTATTGCAGCATTTGCGCGACTCTGCTACGGAGATGCGGTACCGCATTGCCTGTCGTAGACATTTGCCGATCTGTGTATTTTGCCATGCTTAGAGCATGGGGGAATCATGCACGCTATCTGAGAGCAATTTGTGAACTACAATGTTTCCGTACAGCCAGATTTCTCCGCCCAGTAGACGGTCGAGCCCCCGTCTCCTGTGGCTGTGATTGGCTGTTGTAATGGAATGTTTTGGAACCAAGAGACAAGCGCTCTTATTGGTTACCTTTCAAGAGCATTTATAGGATTAATTTGAATTGAATTGACATATATGAAGAGAAATTTCGAATTAGCAATACACTGTATAAATAGTAATTATTTAAACGCTCTAAATAGTATAATAATCTGTTAATATGGTGTCTAAAAGCAAACATGTTTTTTGGCACCAGCTTAGGTAACGAGCACCAACAAGGGAAATTTCTTCCTATGAGAAAGGTCATTGTGCTCTGTGCTTTAGTGGCTGTTGGTCATTTTAGTAATCAGTATCGGAAAAAATCAGGAGTGAGTCTTGCAAAATTATACAGTGTGCCTGCCTGCCTGCCTGCGTGCGTGCGTGCATGTGTGTGTGTGGTATGTGTGTGTGTTGTACCTCCCAGGACAATGTCTTGTGAATTTATGCCTAACAGTTCTGACTTCGATGCAGTTCAATATATACTTAATAACGGTATTTCATCACTCACATTAGAGCAAAAGTTAAGGGTAAATGATTTTTTCAGAAATGACCTGATTTAACTTTATTGCAGAAAGGACAGTAAATTTGTGCGTAAATTCTGGTGTGACAAATCCAGTGGTTGTGTGGAACCGGCGAAGGAAAAGGTCAAAGGCTTTTATGTTATTTTTGTTTGATGTTTGGCGGTAAGGGTGAAGATTCTTGGCACAAAGCTGATGTTGTTGTTGTTGTTTTCTAGTGCCTTGCATCTGGCAATGAAGCCATTAGCATTCGTGCTTTCCAATACTTTTGAACTGTAGTTTCTTCTGATCTTAATGCTTCACAGGTCTTCAAGTGGTCTTCGTTCATTTCTGCTGGATCGTTACACAGGACACATATTGGTGAGGCTGAGGTACCTATTCTGTAGAGATGACTTGCCAAACAGTCATGATTTGTCAATAGTCGGAAGGCTGCAACAGCTGTTTTCCTTGGTCTCTGGGGGATTATATCTGGATTGGAAAGTAGTGTAATCCATTTTTTATCTTTGGCATTTGTTTCTATTTCTTGTAGATATGAATGACAAAAATTTTTTATGATCAAGCGTTTTATTGAGGAATATGAGAAATTGAATTTAGACTTTTGTTTTATTGTTGTGCCTTTCTTTGCAAGTGAGTCTGCAGCTTCGTTCCCCATGACTCCACAGTGTGCTGGAATCCATTGGAGATGAACAGTCTTATTAACTTTTTGGAGTTGTGTTAACATTTTGTAGCATTCTCTAATTTTTGTTGACTTCTTTGTAGTATTTGAACATATTCCCTGAATTGCAGCTTTAGAATCTGAAAGAATGACTGCCTTGTTAAATTTATTTAAGGGAAGATTTAATAATTGTCGGAGAGCAATGTATATAGCCTCTATTTCTCCATCATAATTTGTTGTGTCTCTGCCAACAGAATGATAAAAGGAAAAATGTGAACACGTAACTCCAGCTCCAGTAAGATTTTCCTTCGAGGATCCATCAGTATATATGTGCAGCCATTCTTCTGTGGGATACCTAGTATTGATTGTTTCCAGAGCTAGAAGTTTTTGTATTTCTTTTGGTGTGTCTGATTTACTTATTTCCTCTATTAATTCCAAATTGAAGGTAGGTTGCAATAATTCCAATGGATTTTCTCTTATAAGTAGATTTTCTCTGGTGTTAGGAATGTTCAATTTGGATTTAATCTGTGTTACCTTTTCTAGGAAAGTACTATGAGTTTTAAGGATTGAATGGGGGAGGTTCTCTTCTTTCCATTTAGAGTTTGGCAGTCGTAACATTTTCTCGTGTTGGAGCAATGCTTGTTCTTCTATTTTTGTTGTTATTGATGGGGTCCGTGTTAAGGCAAGCATGGCATCAATAGGTGTGGATTTAACTGCTCCAGTGATTAGGCGAAGAGCCTGATTTTGTATTTGTTCAAGTTTATTGATGTTAGCATTTGCTACTGTTATTAAAGCTTCAGAACAGTACAAGAGGTTTGGTTTAATATACATTTTGTATGTTGTGTTAAGGACTCTCCTTGAGCAGCCCCATTTAGCACCAGCTAACCTTTTCAGGATTTGCAATTTCTTTTCAACCTTTTCTGAGATGTTTGTTATATGTTTTTTCCAACTTAGCTTTCTGTCGAAAGTGATGCCTAAGTATTTGGCATCATCAACTGCTTTGAGTGGTTTACCATTATAATTTATGCTAACATTAACTGGTTTGTATTTTAGTGTAAATAATTCATAATTTGTTTTTTCCACATTGATAGTCATGAGGTTTTTGGAGCTCCATTCATGTACTTTGTTTAGGGCTGTTTCTATTCTGTCTTTAATTAATTCAGGTTTTTTTGAAGAGCCTGAAGTCCAAATGACTACATCGTCAGCAAATAAAGCAATTTTGGTTTCTAAAGTTTTTATTATTGATGGAAGGTCATTTATATATATGTTAAAGAGTGTTGTGCTCAGAACAGCACCTTGTGGAAGTCCTCGGTGTGTTTGTTTATATTTGGAAATGTATGTATTATATTTTGTGGCACAAAATCTTTGTGAAATAAACTGAGTTATCCACTTAAGCATGTTACTTTTCACACCTATTGATTGCAACTTATCAACTAATTTATTTCTCCAGACTGAGTCATATGCTGATTTAAAATCAATGAATACTGCCAAGGTATCCTCCTTTCTATTGAAAGCTTCCTTGATGTCTTGGCTTAGTAGGAGTACATTTTCACTTGTACTATGATTCTGTCTGAAGCCGGTCTGTGAACTATTAATTAAGTTGTAATATTCTAGAAACCAGTTAAGTCTAGATGCCACCATTCTTTCCATCACTTTTGCAATAACACTGGTCAAAGATATTGGTCTGAAACTATTAATATTGTTTGAGGGTTTGTTTTTCTTTAAAATCGGGATGATAATGGCTTTTTTCCAGTCGGAACAAAGCTGATGTAAATACAGTGAAAAATTTTGAAAAGAAGGCCAAGAGGCACTCGGCATCTCAGAGCCATATTAACTCTGCAGAAAAATTTCATATGCTAGGGTGATGCCGCACAGACATGCTGTTTCACAGGGAGAGGTTGCAAGCCATTAGGCAAAATGAAACTGTGTCAAAAAAACAGGAAAATTGTAGGGCGATGCTGTTTGCCATTTGGGGATCTAGGAATTGCCATTTGAGGGTCATCGAGGAAGCCAAGATTATTTTAGTAAAGGAAATTACTTGGCCATTCTTGGTTTAATGGCTTCAGAGGAGTCTTTTATGAGAGATGATTTAGAATTGGAAACTGTTTTAAGGGCACTTCTATAAGGGCTGCTCTAACCACTAAGCCACCATGGCTAGTACAAATTTATAAATTCGATAAGCGGAAGATCCGTGGTTTAAATCCCGGCTATGGCATTGAATTTGTCATTCCTGATTCCACCACTTAAACATTACCCACACACGGCTTGTGTGTTTAAAAACACCAGCATTAAGTTTGTTGGCATAAATAAATAATAAAAATATATGTTATTGATAAATGTTATAAAAAGGTATTATGAAACATGAATTACAAGACACTTCATTCTCATTTGAACAGATTTTTGTAAATTGCTGAAGGGCTGTATAGAGCTGTTAACTATGTCAAGAGGCGTATATGTTTTCCGTTCTTTAGATGATAATTCTACCTGCACATAATTAAGCGGTGTACCGTTATGTATGCACAACCTTACAACCCCTCTATGACAGCAAAGACACCTCATGTGGCCATGTCATTGACCCTCATGTGGTGTTTGCCAACTTAAATTAGGGGTGAGCAGTCACATTATCGGAAAAGAAAAAGCTAGTTTATTCCTGAAGCTAGTTGATGGTGAAGGATGAGGCCAAGATGAATCTGTCTACCCCAGTACTTACTTCATGCTTCACCACTGGAAGTACTTACCTATCTAACCAGCTCAAACAATTCATTTGAAATGGAAGTTGGTGTCAGGATATCCACACAGTGAAAGGGTACCAACATGTGAGTGCATCTGTTAGTTTATCCTCTGAATACGTACAATGGATACAGGGAGAAAATGGTAAGAAGCGTATACAAGAAATAATCAAATGGTAATGATTATACTTTGTTCAGAGTCTTCTGAGACAGTGGAAGGGGGAGATAAGGGCATCGCGTGGCAGGTGCATGTATAGAAACCAAAACAATCCAGGCAGAATTGCAAGGATGGTGCAGTCATTCTGACATAAGTAGTGGCGCACAACAGACATTGCACAAAACTCTTAAACCTGTATAATTATGCAGTGGTCTTGGCAAACATCTGCTACTTATAAAGCAAATTCCTCACCTATAGGGCATGGAAGACCAGCACATAAACCAATATGATATATATTTATATAATTATGAGAAAGGAATAAAAGTTATGCAGTCCAAATAAACATGAACATGTACTCTAGTTTGTTATATTAAATGTATTTATCATCCCAGCATAAGAAAAAGCTGTTAAAACAATCACAATTAAGTGCATAAATAAACAAATAAAGGATGAACATGTGAACAATGTAACAGAAGTCTGAAAGGGACGCAAGTGCTGCAACAGTGCATTTTGCTATCACAGTGTGCCGGCATGTGTATGTGACCTTTAGTACCAGCAACCTGCTAACTACCTGCCCCTCCCACTGTCTCGAAAGACTGAACAAAGTATAAATATGCTAGTTAACAAAAACAAAATTGCAGAAGTGCTTGCATGAACAAACTCAAATTTCCTGGTTAGTTCTGTCAATTGAAAAGACCTCACACAAGAATGGCATATTGATGATGCATTCTGTGGGAGATACAAAGGCAAGACTGTACTGATCCAAAAATAAGCCACACTTTTTATCCAAATTTCAAGCTTGAAAGGTTAGGTTGCAGGTTATACCCACTACCTTGTCCTTTTACATACACTTGCTGCAAAAAAAATTATGTTCATTTGCAACAAAGCAACCAGCGCATGTAACAACACTGGCTGCAAGGTATTTTATTACGCAACAATGCAAAGTTTTACTGGTGTTTTATTAGCATTAATATTAAGTAGGTCTACCAAGTTATAATTAAATGTTCAGCAGGATACTCATCACTGTCAGCGCCAGTCACTCCCATTATTTTCAACATGGATACTGCTAAGAAAGTGTGATTTATGCCGATATGAACAACCATTAAGCAAAAAAAGAATAATCAAGCCAAGGAATTCAGTGCTTTTATGATGATCTTTGAACTTTCAGTTGGGCATTATGCCAAATATGGTACCAGTATATTAGGCACCAGTGTGTTGTACCATATGGTAGAACACACGTTTATGGTACATATGTTCATGAGCATTGGCAGACTTTTTTCAGGGGGCCACATGTTGGAAATTTGCAACTAAAAAAATTGTTCTGTTGCCAAAAACTGTAAAAGATGAGTTATAGTAATTGATGCACCTAAGCATATGAATTTATGCTAAATAAACACTGTTCTTTATACCAACATTGAAACAATAGTCCAATAGTAATTGATTGCACATTACATTTATTATTTTCCAAGGGGGAGGGGAGGCCATGGTCCCCCTTGCCCTCCTTAGTGATGCCCATTCATATGTCTTACATATAAGTACAAGCCGTGAGCAAAATTTCAGGGGTTGGGGGGATGGGTAAGATTTCCTCCAGCAATGATTTTGTAGCCAGAATTTCCCCCACTAAAATATCCTAAGGGGGCTGTTTATAGTCAAACAGCAAAATATACACTCTAAACTGCTTCCCCCCCCCCCCCCCCCACAACTTTTAACAATTTTACACCCTGAGTACAAGTAAATTTATGGTCATTTTTCTCCTCACAATCAGTGTATGCCTTATTTTTGCACAAAATATTCTTTTATTTCTTCCTTGAAATTTAGGAATGCAGCTAACATGAGCTGGTGGCTTATTTTTGTGTCAATATGGTAATTGGTGTGCTGTAAAACTGCTAGAGATAAAGAAGCGCTTTAATGAAGAGTTCATACAAGTACATGAATATGAAATAATTTCTCCAAAGAAATTAAAATATTAAATTAATTTTCCATAGGGTGCATACTAATGGTTGTACTCTATTGATTATTTAGTATCACTTCTGGACTTAAGCTTAAATAACATACCCACATTATGGTCATTTGCTCGTTCAGCAATCTCCAGCAGCCTTCTTATCTGTCTCTTCCTTACATGTGCCCCAGAGCTGCATACTGCTAGCGAAGAGAAGGCAAACTCAAAGTCGAGTTCTGCTTCATGATGCTGTAGGGTACCTGCATTGGTGGAGATTCATTACAGATTTTTGATTACACTTTTAGCAGCTGAAGTTTCATAAGACTGTGGTGATAAATGAAAGGATTGATGAGACTAAAGTAGTAATTGAAGACTAAGTTAACTCTTTTCAATACTAAAGTGTATATATTAGCATGAATTTGAATTTATCTTCTTAAATTTGTACAATATAATTTATACAAGATCATATATGAACCTATTCCTAAATTTGCTCATTAACAACTACAATCAAAATCATCTATAGCTACATCACTTTTTAACAACGTATTGGTTATAACAGCAAAGTCTAATGGTTCCATCTATATGCTATGTAAATGCTGTATTTACTTTGTTATCTCAGATTGTGTACAGGGGAAATGAACAGTGGACTTGGGTTTTAACTTTTGCATATCATTTTATTTGTACCTTCTGTTTCACAGCTTTTAAATTGCATCAGAGTAACAAATCCTTTATTTCACTGGATTGACTTCCTTAGCACTGTCAAGATTTTGTGTTTAAAGATTTAGCGACATTTTGCCAAACACAGTTTCTATCACTTTATATTTCATTGATCCCATATTTCTTCACTAAATTGCACACTTCATACTAATTAACTTCTTGAAGCTAATCAATGTATTACTTATTTTTCTCTAATTCACAGCACTTAGCCATTTTACTATTACTAGTTATGGATGTGCAAATACAAAGCATGTCTATACTCTACTGATGTTATAGGCAAAGAGAAAGATTGATATGGTCGCATCTCTTGACTTATGTGCACATGTAAAAATCTTTCTCTTTGCCAATAACATTGGTAGAGTATTTTTCTTTAATTTTTCCTAACCATTACCCTACCTTTCTGATCTATATTATCCTTTCTGTTTTCTTAATCATTTTTAGTTTTAATGGCATTTGGTAATTGTTACCATTTCAGTAGAACAAATTGGTCTCTCCATATTCTGGTCTACTCACAGTCTAAACATAATGGAAATAATTTTCAATACCCCTGCATAACGCCATTCCTTATTGTAAGAATATAAACCTAATGTATCTTGTATTCTGGATCTTTATGGTCACCTGAAATGTCAGGCAGATGTCACAATTTTCCAAATTCCCCTCCTGTGGCCCTTAATTTTATTATCCCAGTCCTAAACCATCCCACCTTTCTGCACTTATTTATCACCAATTTCTAAATCTTTTTCTTTCTCCCAGTTCTGTTTAATTTGTCTACACATCACTATAGAATCCTAAATTCTTTTTCCATATTGGTATGACATGTACATGATAGTTGATGTTTTTGCTTTTTCTTGCATAATGTTTGTATCCCAGTGGCGGCTATTCAAGTGAAGAAGGTGAAGAGGTTTTCACCTGAATATAGCAGTGTTCTATTTTTGTTAATGTTGGCATTATTACTGTCATTCTAACAGTTTAGTCACAAATTTCAACTGCAATAGCAGCTGTAGCGGGATCAGTGACCAACCCTTCTTTTGTTTGGAACTTACAGCCTGGTAGCCAGCAGGGTAAATTGGTGGGAACGCACCCTCTGATCGGCTACAAGGACAAGTGCAAAAGTCACAGTTATGGAAGAAACTGCTGCACGAAACAGCTTGGTTGCCATGGTAACATGACGTCATGAAACGATGAACTATGGGGAAATAACACAGGCATGCACATGTTTCAGGCAAACAAGAAATATTTTCACTTGGGTAGAGGCACAGAACATGGTAGAGGGGATGGTTCCTTTTTTTCGCGTGCTTAGAAGATAGTATTCGTTTACCTCGAGGAAGAGCTGGTGGTAAACTCAAAACGTGGTATTTTAGACAACTGTGAATGGTATAATTTGCGAGTTTGCTAGACTCCAGTGCTTTTAATATTTAAATTACGGAATATAAGTGATTTGTTATAAATCCAATGAACAACATAGTATGCAATTTGCTAGAAATCCTATTTTCCAGGTGGAAAGATGAAGACAAGAAGGATGTTTTAAACTTTGGGCGGTCCACTGATATCATTGATATAGCCCTTAAAAGAACGAATAAGAAAATAGGGAACACATAACATTAAATTCAAAAGCTCTTAGCTCGATAAGTATTTTTGGTTATGCAGTAGGCATAGTTTGCAATCGCTATTCTGTTGGCCTTGTTTACTTTTTAGCAACAAAAGTAGCGTGTGGGACAAAGAGAGATTCACATATTTCATTAATATAACCCGTTCCCTTCACAAGCACAATGATTCGGCAGGACATTTAAAATGTAAATTTCAACTAAACGCTTTTGAAAAAAAAAAAAAAAAAAAAAAACAACAAACAAAAACAGAAACACAATAGCTGACTCTCTTCAAGAAAACAGCAGACTTTTTCATGTGCGTTTCAATGGAAACATGACATTAAATAGGCTTTTCCTGCAGTTGATCATTAAAGCAACATTGTATTTAGGTAAACAAGAGCTTGCATTCTCAGGTCAGGATGAGAGTGCGCTTTCGCTAAGTCGGAGAAATTTCAAAGAGCCTGTGCACTTATGAATATCTGAAAGTCCATTAGAAATCCAAAACGACTATAATAAAATTAAAAGTATATTCAGCAGTGATTCTAAATCTATACAAAATGAAGTGATTGGATGTATTTCGGAATACTTACAGACCTGAAATTATGTCTCAGACTTTTTACTTTCTCTACTGGTAAATAGAGGAAGTATTGTATTCCACCCAAAAATTAGATGTCGAGATTTCACCGGATATATATGTTTTGAGGCCTCCTGAATCCAAAAAAGTATTTTTGGAAAAAGGTTCGTGTGTGTGTCAGTTTGTGTGTCTGTCAGTCTGTGGACAGCATAACTAAAAAACGAAAATTCGGTTAAAGACCAAAGTTGGTATTTAAGTTTAATGTCTTTCAAGGATCCAACACGAAGATTCTGAAGAAAATAACCCCACCCTGAAATAGCCTTTACATGGAAAATTTTGATTTTCTTGAAAATGGCTCTAACTATTTTGATTAAAATGTCATATGTCTGAGATATTTTTATGACAAATGAAATGTATATTTTGAATTTTCTGGCTATAGCCTATGTAGTCCTGTTTAGTCTGGATGAGCTTTAAATAACTCATAAACCGTAAGAGATAGACAAAATCTTACTGTACAAGAAATATAGATCCTGCTAAAATACACAATTTATGTCTCAATATTTTTTTTTTTTTTGGAGTGAACCATTTCGGAGATATTCCTTGTTTTGTGTGTCAGTTTCGGAAAACTTAGTTCTTTCGTGCTGAGACAGAATATTAGACCCCAATAGAAAATCGTTCATATAAATGTTTGTTAAAAGTGTATAAATTTCTAGTTCTTGTTTGGGTGTATCAGGGACTTATTTTTAATATTCAGGATAGCCAATGTTTTCTTGTTACTAGATAGTCTGTTGTGTTCAACCAATAAAAAACTATTTGTGTGGATGAATACAAAAATGGCGGTGTGTCGTACCAAAGCGACGCCAAGAACTAGTTTCAGTAGCGTCTGTACGCTCAAGATGATAAGACGTGTTTTTGGTAGCGTGTGAACATGGAACTTTCACCAAACTTTTATCCAGTGTAGATTCTACCAAATCATTTAATTGTGAAGGTCTTTGATTAATTAATATGGTGCTGAGAGTGTAAAATAACGAAGTGTTAATGAATAAATATGTTGTGATAAAGGAACATTGATTTATGCATTCCATTCTGTTACCACGACCCTGTAGATAGGAATTGCGTCTGCTATCACAGTATTTCATCTTTCTGAGAAGAACATTATTCCTGCTGCTATATGTTAATGATCATTTTTAAAAACTGCACCAGTGCAATGGAACAACGTTCATTTTTATATGTTAAGCGTGCAAAGAGAACGGGACCTCAAAGCTTTAAAAGATTTGACTATCGCTCAAAGCCTAATGTATTCCCATATTCCCCTTGTACCTACAAGGAAATAAGCAATAAGATAATTTGTACAAATGTTTATCTCAACTAACAGGAAGAAGATATAGGAATAAGAGTTTGTAAGAATGGTTAGTACAAGAGTAGAGAAAGTCATGTGAGTGCAACACATCAGATTTTTTTTCTGTTGAAGTTGACAACACTAGAGATATTAGTCAACAGTCTCAGTGCTCTATCATTGTAAGATACGTGAATACAGAGAGCACATTAGTTGAACGATTTTTCGGATTTCATGATGTGAGTGTTGACAGGTCCACAGAAACTTTGTTCCTTTTGCTGCTTGGTGTTCTTAAATAATTTAATTATGAACGTAAATTAGTTGCACATTGTTACGAAGGAGCGAGTGTTATGCCAGGACATTTGAATGCACTTCAAAAAAGAATCAAGAACAATGCTCCTGAGGCAGTTTTTGTACATTGTTTGGCTCACCGTTTAAATTTGATTTTAAAACAAAGCTGTATATATTTGCATCCGTCATGTTTATTTCTCTCGCTTACTACGCGAACTGTCATTTGTATTGGACCAAAATGAATCATAGTGTGAGAGACACTGTTTCTTTTGTGTACAGCTCATACATTGGATACAAAAAGTTTGGTAAAAAATGTTGGACCGTGGTACACCGACTTTGCATTGTATTTTCAGCATGCTTAAGTGAACTTCTTCACCTATTTTGTAAGGCACGAGCCGCCACTGTTGTATTCTAAAGAATCTATTTTGGCAGAAGTCTGGTTCTTCACATACCAAAATGCATTATTTCTTGTGTTCTGAAAAAATAACCGTCACCTTTAAGTTGCTGAACAGGTTTCTCATAAAAAGGAAATGTTTTGAAGCCTTCATCTCCATCATAATCTGTATGTTTGCTGACATCTGGAGGTGGATCCTCTTATTCAGTGTTTGTTGTACTGCCATCTAGTATGCAGTGGTAAATTTCACTGCCAGAATTTTAAAATTCATTATTCCAAATTCATTTTATGTGATGTAGAGTTTTATTTCCCATACTATGAGTTTTACCATGTTTTGGCATGTTTTAAAAGCACTGTTTTCCATTTGATTTATGTTCTGTTAGCTAAGAATGATAAGTTATGCCAGATTTATATGTTTGCTTAACTTTTAAATTCCTGAGTTGTATGACTCAATGTCAATTTGTGGAGGGGGACTTAACACCTCAACCAAAAGGTGATCTTTTGTGCCTCTGCCCCTGATGGGCACTCTCCCAGGAGGATAGACAGGCAAATAGATCCTAAGGGCAGCCGAAGTGTTGCCGCGACAGAGCAGGTGACAGGGTCCCTACATTTTCCCAGTTAGAAGCACCCCAGCAGAGGCTGGCTTAGCTCCCCTCCCCCCCTCGGGCTTATACCATCCCATGGTTGCTCAGAAACCAGTGGCTCGCATTCCAATCCGGGAGACAAGATTTCCAGAACGCATTTGCTCCTCCTGCCACGCTGTTGTCTGATGTTTGCTGACGCTTCCAACCCTGAAAGAAACTTAACAGGATGAAGGATGAAATGAAATGATTTATGTAACAAAATGGAGGATATGGAAATCCTTCCCAGAATTTGCCTGGGGACAAGTTGGAAATCTTTGATAAACGTTTGATATGGGCCAGGAAGGTTGGCCACAGGGGTTGAACCTGCAACCTCCCAAATGGGGCCACTGACATTACCACCCGAGTCATCCCGCTTGGTGGGTTCTTTCTTTAGTCCAATTTGTAGGTTTCTCTTGCCAAAACACCAGAAGGATTCACAATGTGGTACAGGTAATGTGAATGGTCTGCAAATTGGAAAATCTCTGCATTTTTTTTATTCCAAAAATTTGCACATACCACACTTATAGAATATTATGCTACTTCCTGATATAAATGGAAGTATATTATCTTACCATGTCCTGTGTTACCTTGTTCTCTGGTGACAAAAAGTTTTATTTCTGTGTCAGAAAAATAATTTGAAGACAAACTAAATATAAACAACTAATAAATAAATAAAATTACAAAATAGAAAAATGAACTATAATGAAATAAAACAAAGTTTGAAATGTTGATCATATGTTTGCTTGAAGCAGTTATTAATTATTTTCAAGCTATTAGAAAATTTAGACCTGATTGTTAACAGTTTTCCAAATAAAGTGTAAATTATCAAAGAATAAATCTGAACAATAGAACCTCACTATTTCTGAAAAGATAGAAATCAAAAAGAACCTGTATTAAAGAAAGAGTGTCTTGAAAGTTAAAGCCACTAGGTATTGATGTTTTAATTCACTGAAAACTTTTAAATATTTGGGACATTTAACTATTGAAATGCAGAATATATGAATTAGTGAAGGTGTTGTATTAAAAAGCATTAATAGAAGTACTTGATGTATTTGTTTTAAGTATTGAAAAAGCTCATTATAAATGTTATTTAAAGTAGTACTTATGATTTAAGTCAAATAACTCAATGCACACCTAATTTACGAAAACACTGAAAGCCATAAGCCTCATGCAGTTCTCATCTTTCCCAAGAGGTGTTTTAAAGAAAAGGGGAACATATACAAACAGGATGAAGAGTAAAGAAACTGAAAGATTTGGTGGGTTGGAGTGAGAATATGGAGTCTGAAATGACAACAAACATTTTAAGCAAGGTCACCAAACTTTTTCTGAAGATAAGAATTGCATGAATAATATTCAAATTTGATAGTAGTAATGAATGTAGGAATACATGCATTGCAGATTAATGGTTTAAATTAGAAATTTCAATAAAAGAAATACTTAGCATATTCGGCACAAAACCCTGACAGTTCTTGTACAAGTATACAAGTAATTGTAAATGGACAGTGAATAGAAATAAAGAACAAGCATAGCAAATAGTAAAGGATACAATGTTAGCATATTAAACAATTAATGCAGGCTATAACGTATATTTAAAGATAACCAAATTGTTGTTGCATTTATTATTATTAGTATCGTCGTCATCATGATTAATTGCATGCATGCAGATCAACTGTGAGAAGTACTGTCACATACGGGGCTGAAATTTGGAAAGACTAGCAATTTAATATCAAAATTAGAATTAATTTTCAACGTCAACAAGGTATTTAAAGTAGAAAAAATTAGAAACACTATTCATAAGGAAGAAATGAAAGTTAAGAACTCTGTAGAAGAATATATGTGAATTAAACATTTAAGTTGATATGGAAGGAGTAGACCTAGACAAATTTGGATGCAGGAAATAGGACAAAGATTAAAGGTAAAGGATTGGAGAGGAAGGGGAGGAGGAGGAGGAGGAGGAGGAGGAGGAGGAGGAGGAGGAGGAGGAGGAGGAGGAGGAGGAGGAGAAGGAATGGAATGACAGGGATGAGCGGAGCAGAGAAATAACTTCTGAACAGTAGTTTGTGCAAAGATTGTAATTCTATATGTAAGTTGTGTATTATTATCATCATTATTATCATTATTACTATTATTATTGTTATTACTGTTATTATTGTTGTTGTTGTTGTTGTCGCCATTGTCATCATCATCATTATCATTATCATTATTATTACTACTATTATTAATTACTGGTCACAAGAATTCCTAAGCAGTTGGCCTCAAGTTAGCTACATTCGAACCATTGCGTCTAAAATGAATGCAAATAACAGCAGCCATAATTCACTACTTTTCCCTGGGGAATTGAAATTGGTTCTAGTTCTCATTCCAAATTGAATACTGCATGGAAACATGTATTGAGATCGAACTGAATTCTTGAGTCTGAACCACTGAGAAGTGAGATTGGATCAAAATTTTGTTGCATGGAAAAACTTATCGGATTTAAATAGAATAGAATTTGCTAAAGATGCTAACTTATACTGCACTCATAACACTCGTCATTTTGTTATCTTTGCAAACGTGACAATAAAATACAATATCTCACAATATGTCAGAAGGATTTTCTGTGCCTGAGTGTAAAATTTATTAAGGGATTGTGCTATCTCTCTGTCTGTAGTTAAATTTTTGTTATTACGTTTTAATGGTTCTATTATATCTATTATAGGTCATCCTGTTTTAATTAAGAAATTTATAGATTTTTTGCCATCTTTGCTATAGTGCATATATTACAACATTTGTGAAGCTAATCTTCTTTGACGTAATTAATTCTCACAGTCTTGTACATCCTCTGGACACTTGGTTTTCCTCAGCTTTAACTCTTGCTATATTTCTTTCATGTTTTAATTTAGTTAAGGATGGTGACCAAAAATAGTTGTACTTCATCAATTTCCCTTTGGGATTACATCTTTTGACTTGAACTGTAATTCTACCATTTTTCTTCTATCTCATTTTGGAAAGTGAAACAATTTGCTTTCTTAAAATTCAAATAATTTTTAATTTTTGCATTGCTTTCACTGCCATTTATGTGAGTTCTTATGGAATTATGGTGATTTGGTGACCAGAGCCTAGATCTTCTATTATTTCTCTTTTATATTGTCAATTGTCAGATACCATAATTAGAAAATTAGTACCTGAGCCATTGTATGTAGGTAAATGGGCAGATAATTTAGATTAAATATTAACTCCATTGTTGAGTTTATTATGTCTTCTATGGTGTAACAGTTACACCGCTGTGTCCTGTGCAGCGATCAAGCAGAGATAAATGAAGATCACTTGAAGACCTGTGAAGTTCTTTAGACAGATAAAGTACTGGAGAGCACGAATACTAATGGCTTTATTGCCAGGTGCCAGGCGTTAATCAACAACAATAACTTAGTCTCTCAATATATTCTTCTCAAAAACATTCGCTAACTTCAAAACCTACTTAAAATATGCAGAAAAATTTGTTTACAAGTTCGCTAGCATACACTAAAGGAATAATATGAAAGCTTTAACTATGCTTGAGCCTTGAATTCAATCCCTTTTGAGATTGGGATTGGACTCGAAGCAATTTCAATTCCCCATGGAAACGTAGTTTGGAGTGTGGTCTCCAAACGTCTCTACGTACTTACGAGGGAAGCAAATGGTTTGTAACATGGCTAACGAGAAAGACAGGCAAAGGCGCGAACTGCAGTGAATAATTCTCCTAGCCCAGTCATGGCCCAATGAAGTAAAGCCACAGTAGTCTAATATATCCATATTTTAAACAACCACAAGAATTGCTCATACAAAATGCATACAAAAGATAGTTTTATCTTGATGGTATGCAATGTTAGCCATGTATCAGACTACCATTACTACGCGCCGTAGCCTGTCTTTCACGTTAGCAACGGTAAATTCAAATGACAGCTGAATTTGTTTCCTTCCATCCTGTCTTTAATGCTTAGAAATTGATAGGCCTGACTGTTGACACTTGAAATAATGTAATGTGATCAAAAGGAAGAGCAATAGATTATTAAATTATTATATTTACAAGAAAGCACAAAGAAGCAAAAGTTGTTACTATGTAAAATTACAAATAATATATTTACTACTTGATGCCTTTTATCGATATCAGCTTGTACATAGAGATACTTACCAATGAGATCGTGCCCGTGGAATTGGCGCGGGTCCCTACAGATGGCGTTGAGGGCGAGCGTGTACTGTGCAAGTCGACCGGGAGTCATGGGCGACTCATGATGCCTGAAACAGCCAAGGGGTGCCGCTACGTCACTGCAGTTGCTCCTGAACATAAGAAACACTGTCCTGCATTACACCTTTGTAGTTGGCACTACCGCACATCACTACTCTCATTTCTACGACTCTTATACCTAAGCGATCAAAACAAAACACTGTTGAAATATGAAACATTTCTCATCTGCTGGCAATGAAAGTATCGGATACTGCTGTATAACGCATTCAATAGCAGTGGCTGCTACTTCAATAGCACAACATTACTTCACCGGGGTTTTTAAGGCAATTCATTAACGTCCTTTAACAACCGGATGGGGGATATCCTAGGTGAATGGAAGAAATGGTAGAAGTGATGCTGAGTAATTGATGCAATAATATATTGTGGCCTTGGGCTCGGTGCACAACAATGGACGGACGAGGGCCAAGCTACCTCACACCAGATGCTGGGCCGACGAGAAGAAAAAAGGCGTTCAAGGTCAGACTGTCTCGCGCACTTGTTTGTGTGTACGTGACAATAACAATGGAAACGACAGAAACAAAGGGGACTTTTCTAGCGCCTTCTCGAGACTTCTAGCTGTCACCTCAGTGCATGTGTGTGGAGAGCTTCTTAAAAGTTACCTGTGACGTTAGCCACTGTATAAAAGGAGGCGAGGCAATGAATAGCAGTTAATCAGTTTTAGTTTTAGCTAACCCTGAAAGGACCAACGGTATGAACGATGAATAAAATTATAAATGAAACGAAAAGGAAGGACAGGAAATTCGGAGGATGTAACTGTCTTTCCCAGCATTCGCCTGGCGACCTGGGAAACCCCCGAAAAAACCTATGAGTCAGGAAGGTCGGCCATGGGAATCGAACCCACACTCTCCTAAATGCGAGTGTCACACGTTACCGGGGAACCCTCTCGGTATAGTAAGCCTAAGTACATTTGAAGTATACAACAATTTAAAGTACGCATTTCTTCCCCCATTTTAAGGTAGTGCCATGGCACGTTAATGTGCTAGTGTACGATGGTTTGAACCAATCACGGAAACTTAATTCACACACACACACACATACACACACACACACACAAACACACACAACACACATTCACACCCCAGATTCTAGGGAGGAGGGGGGGATAATCTTAGTCAAAGAAAAAATCTCACCCTCATGCCAAGAATCGAACCCAGAACCCTTTGCATAGCAGGCAGGTGCTCTATTGACTGAGCTACAGGGCCAGCCTGTTTAGAAATTGTCGCAATTGATTCTCAGTTGCTTCCACTTTGTAAACATATGAAAGAAAGAAAAAAAAAAAAAACTTTTAACAATATGGTCGAGCTACGTACATCATTAATCTTCTATAAATTCAATTAAGAACATATTAAATTGTTATTTATTTTATTTTAATTTTATTAACATTACTTGTTAAACATTTCTATCAGGAAATAGTCTTAATAGTCTCAATTTTGTTTCACAAGATAATGCGTGTTTGTATATTGTTCATTATTTATAATACTTCAACATAAAATTGTAAACTTTGTTGCTTTTAATACATTTAATTACTGTAATCCTATGCGTTTCCTCAGTTTTAATATTAAATATACCATTTATTTTCCGATTGTCTAGTATCGGATTTATACCCAGCTCTGCTTTATGTTTTTACAGAGAATAAAACCACATTTGCTTTTCTATGCTACTACAACATTAATTTTGATTTTTTAGAATGCTTATAACAGTTTTTAAGCTTATATGAGACATACTGTATTTATTTTCTTTATTTTTCCCACTCTGTCAATAATATTCTACTATGTATGTCAAAGACAGTCACCGGTGATATAGTTCCTGGTGAGAAAATATGAAAAATGAATACTTTACAACATACTCGTATTTTTCTTTAAAGCAGGCATAACAGAAGGTGATCAAGGGCAGGTCTCTCTTAAAAGAAGTTGAGACACTGCAGAGAATTATATACAGGATGGAAGTAAAATGATCGGCCAGATTTTAACAGCGAATTTCTCATCTTGTGCATAAGAAGAAAGTCTAATACCAAAATGTTGAAAAGTTTATAGTTTTTACTTTCTCTACTGGTAAGTGGGGGAAGTATTGTATTCCACCCAAAAATTCGAAGTCGAGATTTCACCGGAAATACATGTTTTGAGGCCCCCTGAATCCAAAAAAAGCATTTTTAGAAAAAGGTCCGTGTGTGTGTCTGTGTGTCTGTGTCAGTCTGTCAGTCTGTCAGTCTGTCAGTCTGTGCACAGCATAGCTCAAAAACGAAAAGTCGGTTAAAAACCAAAGTTGGTATTTAAGTTTAATGTCGTTCAAGGATTTGACACGAAGATTTTGAAGAAAATAGCCCCACCCTAAACTACCCTTTACATGGAAAATTTTTCGAAAATTTTGATTTTCTTGAAAATGACTCTAACGATTTTGATTAAAATGTCATATGTTTGAGATATTTTTATGACAAATGAAATGTATGTCTTGAATTTTCTGGCTATAGCCCCTGTAGTCGTATTTACTCTGGACGACTTTTGCATAACTGGTAAACCGTTAGAGATAGACCAAATTATACTATACAAAAAATGTAGATCTTGCTAAAATATACAATTTATGTCTCAATAAATTTTCTTATAGGGTGAACCATTTCGGAGATATACCTTGTTATGTGTGTGAGTTTCGGAAAACTTGGAACTTTCGTGAAATGGGTCATCGTTGTTCATTTTTTTATATGTTACGTGTACAAAGAGAACGGAATCTCAAAGCTTTAAAAGATTTGACTATCGCACAAAGCCTCCTGTATTCCAATATTCCCCTTGCACCTACAAGGAAATAAGCAATAAGATAATTTGTACAAATGTTTATTTTAACTAACACGAAGAAGATATAGGAATAAGAGTTTGTAAGAATGGTTAGTACAAGAGTAGAGAAAGTCATGTGAGTGCAACACATCAGATTTTTTAGGGAAAAAAAAGGTTTTATCACAAAACTTTTTCATCACCTGGCTGAAAAATTATTCATTGAAGGTTCTTGATTTTTGGCTATATTCATAAAAAATTGAATAAACAATAACTTTTTTCCTTTGGCGTATTTCGATAGATGCAACGGTTTTTGTGTAAATTAAATTTTAAAAAGCTACAATTTATTGCAACAAAAAGGCAACAAATTGTGGGTTCTTTTAAATTTAATTTACACAAAAATCGTTAAATCTATTGAAGTACGCCAAAGGAAAAAAGTTATTGTTTATTCAATTTTTTATGAATATAGCCAAAAATCAAGAACCTTCAGTGAATAATAATTCAGCGAGGTGATGATAAATGTTTTTGATTAAAATATTTGTTCTAGAAAACTATAAACTTTTCAACGTTTTGGTATTAGACTTTCTTGTTATTCACAACATGAGAAATTTGCTATTAAAGTCTGGTGGATCATTTCACTTTCACCCTGTAAAATCAGTGGCATTATTTGCATAGCTATAGCAATCACACAAAAGCGGGAGCAAGTTGGGAAATCTTGTAAATTAACGGAGGAGGAGATCAATTCCCAAAGGAGAGTGAAGGTGACATTTACAGCTTGTTTTGAACGAAGTGACTTGTGACAGTTACTGCAGGGAGTAAGTTTTTGCACAGTTTCCATGGTAATTTGCCCTCCACTGTTGCTTTCCTTCGCCCATAAACTGAACTTCGTGGGATAGCATGTTACCATGCTATGCTACATTCTAGTACGTGCTTTCATGCTGTTTACTGGCTATCTACTATACTGGGTGTCCCAAAAAGCACCGACAACACTTAGTATGTTGTGCGGGACGGCAAACTGGTCGGTTTTCAAATAGGAACTCCTTTCCGGAAATGTAGTTACGTTTTGGACGTTGGAGAGCGTCGAAGTTTAAGAACGACGGTTGTAACAATTTTTTAACTTTCGTTTTGGTATCTTAATACGAAAGGTATGCAACCCTTGAGCCACCTGTGTACTTGGATGAACGATCTGAGCATAATAACATTCCTGCGCATGCGCTAAATTCCTCCATAGAGTCCTTGGTGCTTAGCCTACTGCGTTACTTGTGTAATGTACAGTGCAGTGACGTTTTTTAACAGCAGTGCGACACGTACCAGTACACAACTGCTTATATTGTTGTTTAACGACGCTATCAATTGCTAAGATCACATCAGCGTCACCGGTGTGCCGGAATTTGTTCCAGCAGGAGTTATTTTACATGCCAGTATATGGAGCTGTCGTTTTTAAGCACACTTAAAAACCATCGGTCTGAGCAGGATTTGAACCCGTGACCTTGGGATCAGTAGGCCAGCGTCTAACCAACTGAGCCACCCAGACCGACCACAGCTGCTGAAATAGCCCACTTGAGCTGCAGAACACTTAGACATCCTGTATACAATCCGGCAACGCTGTTTTCCCTTACCTGTTATGAGTGAACTGTCAAAAGTCGCTTCTTGTTCTTTTTATTATGGGTTGTTTTCCTATGACAGCTATTACTTTCATATTTCATTCGCCAGCCACCGCATTCAATTTGTTGTATATTGCTCTTTGCAATTTATCCTCTGTATCAGCTGTTAATACCTGATCATCCGCATAAAGGAGAGCATCGATTTCTTCATCACTAACACCGAAATGGTCCACGAATATCACAACAATGTATGAAAATGAGGTACAAATAATCCTTTTCCTTCAATGATCTTATAATCTGATTATTATTGTTCACATTAGGGTGATATTTACTCACATCATGCAAAATATTACTGCATTTTATTTTGATCAAATTTTTATCAGTTTCATTTAAATCTTGGATGGCAATTTCGATATCAGCAACATAATTTTGTGTATTTTTTTTTTTTTAAAAAAATTACGCATGCTTTAAGACCCTTATTTAGGAAATTGAGTTCCCTTTCATTAAATTCACAATTGGAGAGTGATTACATTGTGCGTAGGATTGGTCTGTTTCTTTGATATCAGTTTATTCTGTCTTTGCCATAATTTATTAGTTTGTGTTTTAATTTCTTAGTTTTATTTCTCATATTAAAACTTGTATATCTGAACCATTTCGATTCTAAATTAATCCAGATTGTGTTACCCAAATGACGTGTTAATGTTAAATGTGATTGTTGCAAGTCTAATTAAATATTTTCAATCGTTTCATATGAAAACTCCTTTCCACTTTAATTACATTTCTGCTGCTTTCTTAAAAGCACTGTTATTATCAAATCTGACTGTTTTTCTAACAAAAATCGGAGTTACTTTTCGTTTTAAACAAAGGTTAAAAGAACGAAAATTGGCAAGAGTATGTCTTTTTTAACTCGTAATTTGGAAAATAGTTTAATATCAGGTTTAAATCCATACAGAGTTTGGTTAAACAAGTCGTTATTATGCTCAGACCTGTACATTGTGAAGGGGACTTACGTCGTAGCTAAGGACAAAATGCTTTTCATAAGTGGAGCTGTAATGTTTACATTGTTGTGATATTCGTGGATTTCATTGCTTTATTGTAAATAGCTTCAGGTGTGTAAATTAGAAACCGACATGGTCGTCCATCCTGTTTTCCATCTTATGATGATATCGTATGTTTATATATTAAACAATGCAGATGATAAACGACACCCTTGTCTTACTCCTTGGTGCATACATTATCGTTTTGAATAAGCTGCAAAATTTATAAAGTTGCATGACTCTTATTTACATGAGAAATCAAATCTTGAGTGTTATGCTTCTTATACTCGGATCTGTATGCATAAAACTCAATTTCAAAAATCAAATATACCTTTCTAAAATAGATTTACACACACAAAGAGCGAAACAGGTAAGTGAATACATACATCTGAAGTGGATTCTACGTTGTAGAGTGTTTCATGGATGCGGAAAAACTAATTTAGAAGTAAAATACGCTTCAAAGAACTTCCTGCTTACTATCACATTTCTCTGCAGTGAACGGGAATTTGCTCTAGCGAGTAAATATTGGCGATCCTTTTCCTGGTACGGTTGGGTTGACAACCTTAGTTCATGCCCCAGACATACAGACAGCCCACATATCCCTTCCAGGTAACTAACTTGAAGCTAGTAGATACGTGTTTCAAGTACAAGACTCCTAGTGTGAATAATGCAGGACTCAATTTGCATCCTTGTGCTGCTCTTTGAAGTTTTCCCTGTCAGGTTTACTCAGCTCTATGTATATAAGGTGACATTCATTTAAGTCCCTCGGAAAACATACGTCACGTTAAAAAGAGAGAATTTCTTTACTTTATATACAGTGCCTTCCATCAAATACAATCAAAAGCCTTACAGAAGCAGGCGCAAATGAAACTTTAGCTTTTTCTGTTCTTTTTCGGTTTTGCTTTTCAGCAAATTTCAAGGAAGTGCACCTCTGTAAGTTTCCACTTAATGTACTCGTATTTAAGGTACGTAATATGAACATTTCGACAAAATGTTGCCTTTGTGACCATTTAAATACCCAAACGGGATGATTCATTTACGAATTCATGTATCAAAAAGTTTGAGTTTCTCATAAATTTGTTGGTTTTAAGCTGCAATAATTTAACAAACAATTCATAAAAGTTATAACTTTTTAAAAATTTTAATGTTACTGAAAATTTCATCTTTGGTTATAAGACATATTTGAAAAATTATGTGCGAAAGTTTAACATTGCATCAGCTGAGTAATTTTAGCTTTTTAAAAATTACTTGTGGAAGGTTATGTACTTCATTTTCTATTATAATCAAATACTATATTGAATAACGCTGTAATGAAAACTTTAACAAAGGTTTGTTGGAATTTCCAGAAATGAGCTATTTACATACATTTAATGTTAAATCATAAGTTCTTCCTCACCTAAACCCTAAAGGAGCTAACATTTAATTTGTGGTCCTGCCCAATTTTTCGTATGATTAAATTCATGTGATTTATTTTATCCATATTGAAAGTTAATAAATGTTCCGTTAATTTAGTTAAAAAATTATATTGACTTAAAAATTGTAATTCTGAAATTATAATGTTTAAATGTACATATTCCTTTTGCAATACAGAAGCTCGTGTAATATTTTAGATCAAGTTTTCATCATGTAATCTGAATAATTTGAACCTTCTAAATCGTCCAATTACAGACTGCTGCTCTCTATCATAATTTAGGTCTTATTAGATGTCTCCTACCAACTGGACGTAATTAAAGGACTTTCAAAGCGATTACCTTTTGAGTCTGCAGTAAGACGACGCCTGCCTGTACCATTCATATGTTTTATACCGCAATGTTTCTTCTGCATTTGTAGTTCTTATTATTTTCCTGGTATGTCCTCACTCTTTGGCATGTCCAGCAGAGTATGTTAAAAGCAGATTCCTACTGCCTCTTTGTTTAGTCTATGGTCTAACTAATGCTGCATGTCAGAATATTTTGGAGTAAGCATTAAACATTTTAGAAGAACTGAATAATAGTTACAAGGAAAAGAATTACGAAAATCTCAGTTTTTATAGTCTAAAATATTCCTAATGGCGATTTTTGCGTTATTAAATATAACAGTAAGTTCCAAAATAGCAAAAATACAAACATTTTTAAACTGTTTAATCTGAGTATTTTATGACACGTAATCCAAATTTTTATGTTGATTCTCTTAAGGTTTTGCAGTTTTAGCTTGAAATGTGTTAATATCTTGATCATAAAGTTTAAAACATGTTTCTTATCTTCAAAGCTGATACTAGCCCTACTGACTGGTAAGATTAATAATTTTCTAAAGAAATGATAGGAACATAGGGATTTTATTGTAATAAATAATGTTCATGTGCTAAAATCAATGCATAACGTAAGAAGCACGAGTTACAATATTGTCAGAGAGAAGAAGTCATTAGCCCGTCAAATTCAGTGTTAAGGATAAGCAATTAGCTAAGGCAATTAGGCGCTCCACTGAACTCAGACAACAATAAATCCATTAGCTTAAGGTTCCAACACCTGGAACTCAGGACGTTCAATAATCGCAGGGCCGGCAAATTTACGCGTAGGCCAATTCTGAAATTTAGAAAGAAAAAAAGTATTCTTGGAATACAGCAAGTTGCAGAATAAAATTGTGTTTCACATACGAATGAGAAATTATGATGTAGGAACTTTGGTGGGGTAGCCATGAAGTAGGTGGAACTTATGCTGATAAAAGTCCATGTAACATTGTTTGCGTCTTACGCAGGTGTTTTATTGTTAACGATTGTCCGTAGCGCCTAAAGACCGCGGTCAGATTATACATAGTTGGCGGTCGCCGAAAGGGAACTTTCGGCTTAACATTTCAGCGACTCGCGGCAACTTACGCTTATAAACGTTATTTCTGAAATATTTATTTTAAACCGTAAATTTACTGATAGGTAGTCAGAAGGTGGAAGATATAATACTTCACTAGTACAATTCCCTCGTGTTATGATTCAGAAACAGTGTAATTCCATATCCTCAAATAGTCAGCAACACCATTCAAATATCTCCTTTCTTGTCTCCATTAAATCTGTCAGCCAGCTTAACTGCCATTGTCTATTCTCATCACAAACATGCATACCCGGAAAGAGGATCTCATAGTTTGCCACCGTAGCAAACAGCAGCAGACTTAACACAGACCGAGATATTGAAAACGGCATTATAGTGTGGAGTTTACTGTTCTAAAAATTTCTTACTTTATTTCAGATATTTCGTCAGAAGCGTTATGCAATAATCAAGAATTATCTATGAAAAATAAATAAATATTTTGTTGTTTAACGACGCTGTCAATTGCCAGGATCACATCAGCGTCGCCGGTGTGCCGGAATTTTGTCCCGCAGGAGTTCTTTTACATGCCAGTAAATCTACTGACATGGAGCAGTCGTTTTTAAGCACACTTAAAAACCATCGACCTGGGCCGGGTTTGAACCCGCGACCTTGGGATCAGTAGGCCAGCGTCTAACCAACTGAGCCACCCAGACCGAACGAATTATCTATGCATGAATCATTCAGCGTATCTGGTTAGGGCAGAAGTAACTGGTTCCTTCACTGTAACTCCTTTTATTGGATTATAATTAATTGTTAAAGCACATCTTAGGAAAATAAATAAGTGAAATAAATATGTAAATACATTAATGGACGAACAAAAATCTAAGGAATAAAGTTTGCATATAGTGTTAAACTGAAACTAAGCCCTCGAAAGTTACACAGGCTGAACAGAGGCATCAAGGAGCTGATTTCAGTTATTTAATCAACAAGCAAAACTGTAGAATTAACTTTTATCTAGAGTACAACAATTGATAATATATATTATGGTAATTAGAGATGAGATTAAAGTATAGTCCAAATATAAAACATGTGTGATAACAAAAGCAGTAGTGCGAGAAAGAAATAACGCATAGTGCATATAGTGTTTTCACAGACTTGAAGAATAAACAACGGGAACAAAAGAAAATTTTCATTAGAGCTGTGTTTTGTAAGTTGTATAATTAACAATTTAGATAAAAATAAGCATCGATCTATAACACGCTCTGGATATTAGAAAGAGTCCTACGGCTTTCTGACTTCAGCCACGCCGAGGTTAACATATATTTGAAAGACAATCAGAAATTGTGCCTCAACGCAATTACAAACCACGATACATAAATACCACTTCAAAACTCTACGTAACATTCGTGTCACTTGGCTAAGTTGAAGTTAAGGTAGGGCAAATATTTTTATTACTCCATTTTGTGAATGGCAAGAGAGGCCTCTGCCTACTTTTACTTAATTTAGTTAACTGTACTTTCTTTTTTAAAGTTTTGTGTTGTATTTTGTCTTCTTTTCCATTTGTTTTTCTTTTGAAATATTAAGTTATCAGTGTTTCTTCAATAATTGTACAAATGTTTCTTTTTGTTCAAGGAACGCATGTGGTATTCGTGGTGGACGAAGTGGTGTGTGGGTGGTTTTTCTCCGGGTCCAGTTTCCCCCGCCAATGCTGCATCATCACCTTTCTAATCATGCATTTCTCCTTCATTTCGTATCATCCTCTTTCTCACTCTCATACCTGGTGCTGGGCTGACCATCCACTTTCAGGTGTTCACTCTGTCCGGTTCATAGGTTCCTGTGCTACCCAACAGGCATCTGGACCTAGGCATAGGCTTGTAAGTCCTAGGGGGTGTATTCCTACACAAGGAGAGGGTAATCAGATATATAAGAACATACGATTGTCTCTATTTATCCGTCACGAGATATAGCGGCGTTTTATACAAGGCGTATTTTTAAAGTAAGTACCGATAATAAAAGAAAACAACACATTTTTCAAATACTTTACTATCAATAATTCATAGCCTTACAGCTTTTCACCAGCTCTGCACTTAGTTGGCGTCCTTATTTAGCCACTTATCGTAAAGGGAAACCAACGTTTGTAAGACTTTGTCAAAGAATGATGCCGCCTGTGATAAAAGCCAAATCTGCGCTTTTTTAACGTCATCATGGTTGAAATGTCTTCAGATGAGGAAAAAGATGAAAATCCCTTGATGCCGAATTGGACTGTAGGGAGGATGGCAAATTTTTCCCAACCAAATGATGCGATCAGATCTTAAATTTAGGCTGTGTGCAGCCAGGCGTTGTCACTCACTGCTTCCGCATAAACTTCACACAATTAAGGATGTATGTTTATTAATATAGCATTTCTCGTATTCAAAGCACGGATCACTAATCTGACTTCACACTCGGCGGGTCATTCGATAGTTCTGAAGGTTTCGAAGCGCTCAAACAATAGGAAAAAAGAAAATGTCGGTTGCTCACAACTACGTGTAAGCCTGGTTTCCTAATGAATGGAGGAAGAGACCGCACAGGCTCAAAACCTGGACTACAGCGACGTAGCGGCAAAATATTTAAACGGTACTTATTTTAAAAATACGTCTCATACATTTTGTAAACTCATTTAAATAAATCGTGATGCCATATGAACTGCAATTATGCTGATCATAAAATTTCCATAACATTCTTTTGATAGTAATTACGAAAGGGTTTTTATCTCCTTACTGGAGAAATACCTATGTTTAAATATATTATTCATACTCAGTGCTAAAATAAATACTTATTTCTGCTGCTTAAAAACTGTGAAATTAATATCTTTGTATATATGTAGCTTACGAATGTTGTCGGGAAGTAAGCAAAACATCTTACATTAAATAGGACCGTTTACAGTCGAGAGCCGTGCGTTACAAGAAACGCTCTTTGTAACGGAATGCTAAAACGTCTTATCCTGACCAATGCTTAACTCCTTATCTGGTTCTATGAGTTCATTTGTGTACATTGGCAGCATACCTTTCTTATCTTTTTCTCGATTGAGGAATATAATGCAACATATTGATTACGGAGATCAAACAGCTAAAAGGTAGACTTCGTAATTGAGTGCCTAGTAGAGAATTTTAATATTCAAAGTCAAATGATTACTTTAAATGTGAGCTTCAAATCCATTCATTTAGCCATTATAGGGATAGTAATTACAAGGCTTCTTCTATTTTGGAACTCGAAGAGATTGGCATGTAATAATCAGGCTTCGGTTTTAGCTCACAGAGGCAGCAGACAAATTTTGCGAACGCACGGGGTTGAGTTGATGGCCTGGCCCTTGGAGGGCGGGGGTTAGCACTTCAAAAGTACAGGTGGTTGCGAAGGAAAGATCATTGCCGTCATTTGTGGTGCTACTCTGTAAGTCATAGACTTAATAAATATACTTCATTCAGAGGAGCATAGTACAGTGATTATTGTAAAATCTCTCATTAATGGACTGTCTTCCATTATTTAAGTAGGGTTTGAAGATTTCTCTAAAACCATATCATCTGTAGAACTCTTCAATTGTAATTTAGGTATTCAAAAACTGAATGAATTCAGACTTAGAATCTGTTATTGCAGGGGTGAAATCGTAATTATGAGCTGGAGAAAATGTCTTATCGATATGTGTGTCATAGAAGACGTTCTATTGGATTGCAACAATGAATGCGAATATATGAAAGCTGATTTGTCAGATCTCATTCTTCCATTATGCATGTGTCAAATCATGTGACGCAGAATGAAGCTTCTCTTAATTCACCCTAAAATTTATTGCAATGATTTGTAAAGTATTCATAATATATATATATATATATATATATATATTTCTCTCAAGCGCACCTGCGAGACCCTCTGCAGCTGCCTGCCAGGCTTGCAGAGGTCTTAGCGTACGACAAAGCAGCGGGTGATAGAGTTTTTAAGTTTTTAGCGGAGACTAACATGAGTTTGAGGATTTGAAACTTTACATATGCATCTAATTTTTATGCTATTTGGACATCTTTATCACTTTGTTCTAATTCTGGCTATTGCCACTCTGTTTTGTATATTCATGTATATATTTTTAGTGGTAATTTTATTTTTGATTGCTTTATAGTTGCCTTTTGCCGTGAAATACTTTTAAGGGCGCTGATGACTATGCAGTTGAGTGCCCTTGAACCTACATCTCCTCCTCTTCCTCTTCATTTTGGAATGTTTAAACTTGTACATGATAATTTGATAATTTACTTGATATTCCACAATTTTCCATACTACACATGCACTGGTAAATGGGAATGTTTATTTTGTGCCCTACTATAGCTGGATGTTTACATGTTGAGGCAAGGCTAACTAGTGATGCCCTCTCTCACGCCCTTTCTAAACTACACAGCACAGTCGTTCGTTCGGTTTCAAATTCAAGCGTGTTGGCTGGGCCGAGGCGTGGTAATAATAGAGCTCTGTTTATTATGATATGGCCATTGCCCAGGAAGCATAGAGCTCGGACAAATAATTGCCCGGATAGACTTTTGCAATTATCTAATAGATAACTGCATTAAAAGTTCTTTTTGTGGGGAGGGGGGAGGTTGAGAGGAGAGGGTGACGGGAGTAGAGAGCTTATTTTGTCGCTTTGGTGCTCGTTGATATTATCGTGCTATACTGTCTCTGGTGTAATCTTGTAAATGTATTTAAACAGGATAACCCACTCAAACTAAAAGAAAATAAACTCTTATAATGTAAATGAGGGTATATAATGAAATGTGTAATTGTATCCACGAATATGCAGGACACTGATGAAAATAGAAGGTTTTGTACATGTATATAGCATTATAACGTGGGTAAGAGGTAGATTATGCACGGAGGGATACCACACTAAGCCTATGTCAGATCCCTGGCATCTTCTTCTCAACACCAGATTTCGCCAGGCAGCCACCAGTCGCATGGTTTCGATAGCGGATCTCCCAGCAGGCCCGGCAACTACAAAGCCACCCGAGAATAGCACTTACAGTGCATAAATCCGTCACAGGGCAGCCCTATCTCGTCCATTGCAAACACTTTCGACCCTGAAAGATTGCACTGAAAGAAAATTGAAGTGAAATGAAGGGATGAGAAATCCGGAGAATATAATTATCCTTCCCAGCATTCTCCCGGTGACCCGGGAAAACCCCAGAAAAAAACCCATGGGTCAGGAAATCGGCCGCGGGAATCGAAACCACGATACATGTTATTGCAGAGTCATGCCCAAAGGCCGGAGGGATGTGCACTCGCATGCGATATAGGTTAGCTGGACGCAGAGTATGAATCACGTCAGAAGTACAGCATGGCCATCAAATGTGCAAACAACTGCCACTAGAAGCAAGAGTCGAAAACAACGTACCATACGACATAGTGAAGCATTGCCTTGCAAGTGTATGCAGACGCAAGGTGAAGGTGTAGTATAACGCATTAACTCTCTGAAAATCTTCAGTTCATATCCAACAATTTTACAGTGTTGCCCAAAGCTATTAAACAATTAGAAAAATCGGGTTTATGTCCAAGATCATAAGTATAATAGAAGACTTAGCTAATTCAATTAATAGGATATCTCTTGTGCCTGGTATCGAAAAGTTGAAAGCTAAATTTCAGAAAGTTCTAAAGAAAAATATTCGTTATCAAGCTATGTGTGACATTTTGAAAATGAGTAAGAAGAAAAGCACGCCAGGGAACGGAATGGAATTCTGTACATTTGCATCTCTGGTATCGCGTGACGTAGAAATAAGTTTTTCACTGCTTCACTGATAGATGTCGAAATTTCACATTTAATAATTTACGAATGTACATTGTAACCCACTGTAATACATTCTGTGACGATATTATAGTTAATAAATAAAACTATGTATATAACTGTTTTAGTGCAATTCCAGATTGCATAGTTTATGATGCTTGTAGGTTGTCTGCAGTGAGGCGGTTTTCATGGACAGCCTGTACATAGCTGCAGTTGTTTACATGCGCGAGCGATAACAGTAAAGTTCATGTGCAGTATACCTACAGAAGCCTCCAGGTTATCTTTGACACCAGACGGACCAGGAGAGATTGTTTTCAAACATGGAAGGCAGATATAGAATCGCAGCAAGCTGCAGTCTTTATATCACAGAGATTATAAAGTAGCTAAAATGGAATAACCTCTTAATGTCTTACTATTATCGATGTATTAACGAGATCTCAATAAAATGATTCCATATTAGATCTACTAATAAAATTAATGTCTTAAAGAACTGAAAGTGTAAGTTTTGTAATAAGTCAAGCATTTTTTTCGGCCTACAATAGTCTATACCTATCAACTGTAACAATTAATTATAATTCCCAATAGCCACACTTTGGTGCACATTTGTAACCATTAATTATTCTACCCACTAGCCACACGTTGGGGCGACATTTGTAGCAATTATTAATTCTTACTAACTCATTGATGTTGTAACATCATGCTATTGCCTAGCAGCAATCGGTGAGTGTGTTAGAATCTTTTTAAATTTTACATATCCCGGGCGCGGTACGGATGAACTACTTTTATATAAAGTTTGAAGTTGCTTAGATTACTCTTTATTGATATTAATAAACACTTCTCTAACAGTAATCTTCACACTTTTCACGTCACTAAATAATCCGCTAAATTATGGCGGATTCGTCGTTATTATACAAATCAATTTACATCTGATAAATCCTTTCGATTAATGTTCAAATACTATGCAGAACGTTCATAGTGCAGTTCAAACTTCATGAATATCACTTAATTCGTCGACAATCACACCTTTAAATATACTTATTCGTATTTATAAGCAAAAGTCAATTTTAAACACTTCTTTCCACCATTTGTTAATTGCAAGAAGAAAAAAGAAAGTCAACATAGGCCAGCCATATAAGAAATTATTACAGGAGGCTGCCTATGTTTCCTATATTATATATTCTAGATACAGAGGACTTATAAAGAACAAAATTGTGTAGAGGGCTTACTGAGAAATACTGCCTCACAACTATTGTAAGAGATGCAGATCGCTGTTTCAGTGTTTCCTGCAGTAAAGCTTTATTGAAATTGTGAATCCAAGTACGTCGAATTAGCCATTCTAGTTGGTACACCTGATTCATTGTAGAGTGCAAAAAGCTGCTTAATGTGTGCGTTTTACAACGTAGTAGTATTGGGACAATGTGTACTGTCCCAATGATTGCGTTTCAGTTGTTTATTCGAGTCGTAATGCATCCTAAAGGTTGACGCACACTGGTACGTCACGATCGGAACGGAAATTTGCCGTCGTCTGTCTTCCGCGGAAACATATACGCTTATTGCTCGGAATATTCTGACTGGAAAATTAGGTTGGTCACCAAATATGGATTAATTCAACAGCAAAAGTTGCAGCTCCTCGGACGGGGATACTCTAACATTAGGGTTATTGAAGGAGAAAGAGGAAAGGCGGAAGAAAAAGTGGATTCATAGCATATACCTACAAAGAGATCAGTATTGTGAATTTAAGAGTAGTCATCTTTCCAGATTTGCGAGAAGATTCTAAAAACGTGATAGCGTCTGCAGCACCGTACAGTTCTGTATAATTTTGCACAGCCAGTATTACTTTCCCTACAACGTTTAGTAGAGGAAGTGTTGTATTCCACCCAAAAATTCGATGTCGAGATTTCACCGGAAATATATGTTTTGAGGTCTCCTGAATCCAAAAAAGGCACTTTTAGAAAAAGGTTCGTGTGTGTGTCTGTGTCTGTGTCTGCCTGTCAGTCTGTGGACAGTGTAACTCAAAAACGAAAAACCAAGGTTGGTATTTAAGTTTAATGTCTTTCAAGGATGTGAAACGAAGATTTTGTAGAAAATTGCTCCACCCTAAACTACCCCTTACATGCAACATTTTTCGAATATTCTGATTTTCTTGAAAATGGCCCTAATGATTTTGACTAAAATGCTATGTTTCAGATACTTTATGACAAATGAAACGTACATCTTGAATTTTCTGGCTGTAACCCACGAAGTCCAATTTACTCTGGATGACTTGCATAACTGGTGAAAAAGGTAGACCAAATCTTACTATAAAAATGTAGATCTTGCTAAAACACACAATTTATGTCTAAATAAACTTCGATTTTGTGGAGTGAACCATTTCGGAGATATTCCTCGTTATTTGTGTGAGTTTTGAAGAACTTATACTTCTGTCAAATGGAACATGGCTATTCACCTTTTATATGTTAATCGTAAAAGTGAACGGAATCTGAAAGCTTTAAAATATATTACTATCGCTAAAAACCTACTGTGCTTCCATATTCCCGTTGCACGTGCAAAAGAAAAGAAAAGAAAAAAAAGAAAGAAAGAAAGAAAGAAAGAAATCAGTAAGATAATTTCTGTAAGTGCTTATCTCAACTAACACGAAGAAGATAGAAGAATAAGGGTCTGTAAGAATGGTTAGTACAAGAGTAGAGAAAGTCATATGAGTACAAAACATCATATTTTTAATTCATCCATTGTCGCTGGTGTCTGACCTCTGATTATATGTGTTGGGGGAGACGAATGCGTATATAATACAAGTGTTAACGAAGGTCCACCGCTACCACCGGAAGCTTCCGGGAGAGTCGCGTAGCAGACACCCATGTCGCAACGAGCGGAAACTTGCCACTTGCGATCTGGCCAGTGTGCATTTAGCCATGAAATAACACGAATCCGACCCTCGCTAAAATTTTCTGCTGCTTTTCATTGCGGTTATAAGGGGTCGGTATGCGTCAACCTTCACAACACGAGGTTGGGAAGAACGTTAACTGAAACCAAAGGTCGATTTTCTTAACGAATTAAGAACTTTCTTAAGATATTATAGGACGTGTACTGTACAACGCCGCTTTAACAATGCGGTTAAATAGCGACCACAATTAGTTTTGCTGCTCCTTGCCTAATTGGGTCACGTTCACAAAGTTCAGCATATTCCTGGACCACCAAGGGTGCCTAAGATGACTGTTGGCATATTGCATATAGCCCTTGCATCATCTTGGAACCGGAAACTGGTAAGAAGGTGAGTGACTGTTACTTTGATGAACATTTTGTTTGTTTTAGAATTTTATTAGGATTTCAATACGTTTGGTTAGCACAGTTTTCTCCTACGAGGGGCAATTGGTTTATGCTGTTTAATTAGTTTTGAGCATGATAGGTTTTTGTTTATAGGAGGAGAAACAACAGGCCGCAGTAATTAAGAGAAATAAACAAAAGTTGTTAAATTGAGTTCAAACGAAAATCCGTACGCTGCAAATAATGCAGTTGAATGTAAGGTACCACCAAATTCTCATGCAAAATATAAAGTGGGTGATTGGTATGTAAAATATAAATCTGAACATTGAAGGTCATGTTGTTGTAATTTCGTAAGTAACCTGCATGCAAGGAACCATGTTCATTTTGGATACCTGCCTAATGTAAGTGTTCTTTATTTCTGATGGGCTAGTCGACATAAGTAATTACATGAAGATTTAAGCGTTTTTGAAATGAAAAAACGAAGTCTATAGGTGAAAGAAATGTAACAAATTTTCAAAAAAAAAAAAAAAAAAAAAAACGGGGATTCTTAGTGGAGGATGGTAAATCTTATTTTATTATGAAAATGCAATAGTTAGGCTGGCCCCGTAGCGCAGTTGGCAGAGCACCTACCTGGTGTACAAGGGGTCCCGGGTTTGATTCCCGGCAGGGGGTAGGAATTTTTGTCCAGCCAGGATTATTCCTTGTCCTTCCCTGAGTCTAGAAGTGGTTAGACCACTCGCCTACCATATAGGCGGGACCCGCATGTGGTATTCGTGGTGGACGAAGCGGCGTCTGGGCGGGTTTTCTTCGGGTTCACCGGTTTTACCCACCATTCATTCCACCAATTGCTCCATTTTCACCCTTCCAATAATCCATTTCGCTTGCATTTCACATTATCCTCTTCCTCACTATCATACCTGGTGCTTCGCTGACCACCTGCTTTCAGATCTTCACTCTGTCTGGTCCAGAGGTCCCTCTGCTCCCCGACAGGCGTCTGAACCTATGCTGGCTTGTATAGTCCTAGGGAATGTAAGTCCTACATAAGGGGAGGGTAGTGAGGGTAATCAGGGAAAGAAAGAAGTTACCACTCATCTCAAAAGAATGTGTTTTATATACTTTCAATAAAAAGAACTTTGAAGCTTCTCGTCACCATGATTCAGATTTCAGATTTACTTTATTGAGGAATATTGCCTGGTGTCGGTACATGTATCCCGGCTTACAGGCTTAAATTTACATTATATTTAGATTTGTGTCTATTTACAACACATCTATGTATAGCGCGGTTCTCAGAAACCCATACAGTGACCCGCTTTGGGTCACCGAGAACAGTTTCTCTGTGTATCGTTTTTTGTGTTGTCTTTTCTTTCCCTTTGTACACAAATATTTACGCTTTATTTACACACAAGCGCTCACGCTTCACTCTGGGCCATATCGTGAGATATGTCCCCTCACATGCACACGCACATACACACACACGCACTCCAGATTAAGCATCCCACTCGTACATGTTTGCTGGGCACACCAAGCTATGCGTCCAAGCACATTAAAACATCCACTATTTAGACTTCACTATGTACACTTCCGCTGTTTTCCTGAGCGGGCAGGTTGCAGCTCCTAACTGGTTCCCTGGGGTGCAGGCCTCTGAGGTAGCGTGTGTGTGGCCTGGGGCCTGTGGTTGCATGAGCGCACATCAGTCGGTGAGCCTAGCGACGTCTAAAACATTTTGATACGTGTAGTTTACGATGCTTCGGCTCACCTTTGCCAATGTTGGCAATCACGTAATTGTGGTTTCTGATGCGCGCCCACGCTGCGGAGGCTTTCTTTATTATTGCCTCAGAGATGGAAGGGATCTGGGTTTCCAGGCGAAGGGTTTGGTTAGTGGTTAGAAGAGGAGCAGAAAGGATTTTCCGGAGGGAGAGGTTTTGGAGGGTTTGGATCTGTTTTAGGGCAGTTTTTGAGGCGTTTGCCCAGCCTACACACGCATATAGAACCACTGACAGGATAAAAGCTTTGTCAGGATGAGTTTGGACTTCATTTGTAGCTATTTGCTACGGAAGATGGGGGCGCATAGCTTTAGCCGCTGTCTGCCTTTTTTGGCGCCATTTTTTATGTGGATGGACCAACACATTGTGTGGTCCAAGGTAACCCCTAGGTATTTAACTTGTTGACGGCAGTGCAACATTTGACCACCGACCATTAGGTCCATTGCCAAAGTGTGACGCCGCTTACAGAAATGAATCAGCTGGCATTTGTTGGGATTAATTTTGATTTTCCAGTCGTGTTGCCATGAGAGGAAGTTATTCACATAACGTTGCATTTCTGCAAGGCCGAAACGTGGATTTCTATGGTGGTTGTATATTGCAGTGTCGTCAGCGTACATGGCAACCTTGCATCTGGCGTCCACTGGGAAGTCATTAGTGAATAATATATACAGAAAAGGGGACATTATTGCCCCTTGTGGGACGCCAGCCCAAATCACTTGCTCCCGAGAGGAGGAGCGGCCCACTCGGACGTAAAACTGCCGTTTTTCTAGAAAATTGTGCACCAGGTGTAGATAATTTTGAAGGACCGGGAAATTGTGGTGCAGCTTGTAAATGAGGCCATTGTGCCAGCACCGGTCAAATGCGGCTTCTACGTCCAGAAATAGCGCCAAAGTTGAAGCCCCATTGTTAAATTGCTCTGTTAGTCTGAGAAGCTGTAACTCAGTAGAATGTCCTTTTCGAAAGCCAAACTGTGAATTTGAGAATTCATGGGATTCCGAAACATGTTTTTGAAGTCAAGAAAGTATAAGTTTTTCGAGCAATTTACCAATAGTAGACAAGAGACTAATGGGGCGGTAGTTTTGTGGTTGTCTGGTGCTTTTCCCTTGCTTTGGGAGCATAATTACCTTGGCTCGTTCCCAAGTAGAGGGGAAATAGTCTTGCTGCAAACAGGCGTTAAATATTTTGGTCAGTTGCACCAGAGCTTTTCTCGGGAGATGCTTAAGATCCTCATTAGTCACTTTTTCCGGGCCGGCAGTTTTCCCATTAGGTGATTTCCTAATGAGCTTGTAAACTTCCTGCGGTGTTATTAGGGATAGCTGTTGCTCTTGCTTCTGCGCCACCCAGGTTTGTACCCATGTCTGTACCTCCCGTTCTAAATCACGGTTGGTAACTGGGCTTTCGCTGAATCTATCTTCAAGACTGTCAGCGAAGACCTCGGCTTTCTCCTCTTACGGAGTAGTGCAGGCCGCCATGAGTGTGCAGCGCCGTAGTTGCGGAGTTGACGCTCGTGGAGACCTTAAATGCGTTTAATAATTTCCACAGGGAAGAGTTCGATTGGGTGGTATTCAGCATTTTGTTTTCCCACTGTTCAATTTTGTTAAGTCTAATTTGCTGTCGAATGACGTTGCGTAGCCATTTTGCTAGCACTTTGTATTCAGGCTGACGGGTGTACCGCCATAGTCTTGTCAAGCGTCGTCTCCGCGCAATGAGTTGCTCTACCTCGGGGTACGTGCAAAAACCGGGTGGTCTTGTGGTGTATGTGGTAGCGCTTCTCTTGGCTGTGTGTAGCGAGGCAGTAAAGTTTTCAATGGCGACATCTATGTCTGCCTCGCTATAGTAGACTGAAAGACACCCTAATGCCATCTACCGGTCACAGAGGCGAGGAACAGTTGCAAGGTGCAAGGGAAAGATGAGAATACAGTAGGCTTTGAGCAATAGCCAAATCTTTTACAGCCTTGAGATTCCGTTCTCTTTGCACGATTAAGATATAAAAATGAATAACGATGTTATATTTGACACAAGTAGGTATAAGTTCTGCAAAACTCTCAAAAATAACAAGGAATATCTCTAAAATGCTTCACTCTACAAAAAATGTATTTGGACATAAATTGTGTATTTTAGCAAGATCAACATTTTTGTAGAGTAAGATTTGGTCTACCTCTCATGGTTTACCACTTATGCAAAATTTATCCAGATACGACTACAGGGGCTACAGCCAGAAAATTCAAGATATGCATTTCGTCTTTCATAAAAGTATCTCAAAAATACGGCGTTTTAATCAAAATCGTTAGAGCCATTTTCAAGAAAATCAAAATTTTCGAAAAATTTTCCATGTGAAGGGTAGTTTAGAGCGAACCAATTTTCTTCAAAATCTTCATGTCGCATCCTTGAAAAACATTAAACTTAAATTACAACTTTGGCTTTTAAACGACTTTTCGTTTTTGAGTTATGCTGTCCACAGACTGACGGACACACAGACACACACGGACCTTTTTCTAAAAATGCTTTGATTTTTTATTCAGGTGGTCTCAAAACATATATTTCCGGTGGACTCTCAACATAGAATTTTTTACTTTACTATACGTAGTAGAGAAAGTAAAACTCATATGATCACTTGTTTGTGCGTTGCATCGATACCAAGTGAATATTACAATATATAAGTAAAACTACGAATGAATTTCTAAATTGATTATAACGTAGTTTATTTTGCATAATATCATGTTTGACCCATCCTGAAAGCTACATTGGATGTTGTCTTCGTACACCTTCTATTTCTTGCTTGCAGATGCGGGTACAAATACTTAGATACTGAATACATATGGATAATGGACGTTAAATCCCGAAACAGTGGGATATGGTAGGTATCTAATGCACTGCGTGTGACGATAAATTTGTTAGCGGTTTGGCCTTCCAGTACTTAAAGATGTCATCTTCGGAGGAAATAGCAGGGCAGGACCTAAGGTGTACACTGTCCATGATTTCATTGAAGTCACACATCTTTATATGTAAAAACACTGCCTTCCATTAAAGTAACAGAAGAAGATACGAATATTTCAATTATTCAGTCCTCTGTAATCTTTTAAGTGGAGGAATTAGAATAAACTAATGAAAATAGGCTTCTTAATGGTTAAGTGTAATAGCCAACACAAATTCCATTTTATGTAATAAAATGTCTATATTTAACATTACACAACAATTTATGTAACTAGTTGCATAATATTTATATAACTAATTGCATAAATGTTGCATTATCAATGTGATTAATACACTTTTATTATGGTTGCAAAGCCTGACAATCGGAACAAACTAGGTAAATACTTGATGACATATCTATATGCTTGGCCCGTCTTGTGACAGGGTATGGCTGCAGCGCCGTCTGGTGAGGTCGGGAAGAGAGAGCGAGAGAGAGAGACAGACAGAAAGAAAGGGACAGGTGCTCTTAGTTTTGGAGCTGCCCGCAGCCCCATATGAGTTACGAGCAGAAGTTTCTAAAACTCCATTCCTCCATAAAGTCTCCGAGGTAGTATTCGTGTAAAATAAAATTGTAAACTTGATCACTGTGACTGTTGTGTTGTACAATTTTACTGAGTTCTAGTTTGCTGTACTCTTACTAAGTTCTTACTGCGTGGGAGAAGCAATTGTCTGTATGAAGAGAGGAGAAGAGTCCTGAGTTCGACAATTTAGTGAAGGGCCGAAAGAGAGGAGAGGCTAAGTTGCACGACGTTAAAGTAGAAATTGAGAAAAACAAACAAACGTGACGAGAGAGAGAGAGAGAGAGGACAAAGTTCAATAGTCTTATAAGATACAGATTACATACTACATTGCAACTATAAAGCGAATGCATGGAAGAAAGTAGATATTGACAAAAATTAAAAAAAAAAAAAAAAAAAGGAAATATAAATAAATAAAAAAATAAACAATTAAGAATAAATAAATAACTAAATAAATAATTAATTAAATACTTAAATGAACGAATGAACCAGCCAACCACCCAACAAACAATAAATAAATAGATAAATAAAATCAATAAATAAACAAATTGAGTTACATAACAGGTACAATAAAAGGAACCTTAAAGAATAAAGCAAGGAACGATTCCATAATAAAACCAAACAATGTCTGTCCAATTTTAACATGCGGTTCAGAAACATGGATAATGATGGCACAACATAAACAAAATACACAAACAGCAGAAACGAAATTTCTTAGACCCTTATTTGGATATACAAGACAAGACAAACAAACAAAACGATCAAATACGACAATTAAAACTAGACTAATTAAACAAAGCAACAGTGGGATATAGAACCAATTGTTAACAGCAGTTAAAAAGAATGGAAGAGAATAGAGCAAGTAGCTTTGAGAGGTAGAACTGGAACTGAAAAATTCAATGCCACAGCTGGGATTTGAACAACTATCAACCATGGGACAAAGGAGCATAGGACGACTGAGGAAAAGTTGAATGGGACAAGACTTTGGAGCCGCAATAAGCTAAATGACCTAAGCCGTGTTGAAGAAGAAGCACATAGAAAAATGCTGTATAATTCTCCTTCACATGCAATGTCACAAAAGCACGCCACTGGGAGTAGTTGCAGAACTATACTTCCTATCGATTCTAAACCCATGTTCAGCTCTTGTATATCAGGAAGACAAGAAGTGTTAAGTCAGAGCGTGTGTTGACGTAACAAGTCTGCTTTTATTTTTAATAGAATGTCAAGCGCAAATGTCCGTTATTCTGACCTTTTATGGATTACATTTCACCTTTGGTGGATAGCAACGTTACAAAAAGGCATGTAGCTTTCATTGATAGGTTTTATTAGTATTCGTACTGAAAGCGGATATATTATAATGGAAGGGTGCCACGATTAGTTGACGAAGCCTCGCCTTCTTTCACTCTCTTTCTCCTATCTAATGACTAAGTGGTATTCATACTACTTGCTGCGATGGGCAGAACATGGTAATAACTAGTCTTCGAACCTTTATACAGCTATTGCTAAACGAGGCGATCACAAGTTACCTGTCACATGGGCAGAACGTGACGTCATTACACGAGTACAGTGACAGCCCAAAACGCTGTCACAAGTTCCACACAGTAAAAAGCCTGCAGCACAAAAATCGAAAAATTCACGTATTGTTGAACTTGTGCAAAAATTTGGGATTGAATATTTTGCTGCAAGTGGAAACAGCATTGAATGTAAGTTATGCAACAACTTTATCTGCAACGTTTGTGCGTCGAGTGTCTTCTCTGTGCAGTGATCACGTGACAGACTGACCCCCTCCCACTTCCTACAGTCCAAACTCCGCAACCTTTCGTTCTCTGTATGAAGGTTCGTTCCCTGGTAACAACCAGTGACATATCGGCATGAAAGGGAAGTATTGATTATTTCTGATGGCTCACTAAATCATTACTCGTTAATGTTGCTTGTTTGCTTCACGTCAGAAACTACAAATGGCAGATTATTGGTCTATGGCAAGCTGGTAACACAGTTCGACGTATACCGTTTACTCAATAAATTCTGTTTAATTCAAGCAACATTTACAACATATTCCACAATGGGGATTAAGCAGCAAGCAAAATGAAAACCTGGTTTTCTTACCAGGCCAGGTAAGACCCTTCATCCACACCTTTCCTTGTCCACATAACAGCGCCACGTCTTAGCCACGTATTGCAACTTTCAACTCTTCATTGGTCAATAGTTATGCCTCACACCTTTCGAAACCCCCGTATGCTCCCAAACTGTACATTCTACTAAATTCGGTTTCTGTACAACTTACCGCCAGAGCTGCAGCATAATCTCCAACTCCATTTGCTTCCCGGAAAGCAGGCTCTCCAGATTGTGGGGACCATACCACGAGGAGGTATTGGCGAGTTGAAGAGCCAGGATTGCCCTCGGCGTGTCGCTACCCCATCCCCAATCATCTAGCCTCTGTCGTAACAGCCATTCAAGGGCTCTGTGTGTGCTTACATCGGCTGCAACCAGGCGCGCTACCGTCGGTCTCGCTGGCTCCAGCCCTGTAACAAAAGGGAAGAGCTTTGTGTAAAGATATGCTACTTTGTGTGCATAATCAGGCAACTGAATACTGATGAACAGACCCGAAGAAATGGCATTCGTCAGAAAGAGGGTTGGTTATCAGATTTTATAACTAGAAGATCTCTATCTGAAGTTTCATTTTAAGTTGATGCTGCTCCAGAAAAGTGAATCTAAAATTCAAAGTAGAAGAAAAATGAGAAATAAAGAACATCACAAAATATGTATGCTAAAAACAAAATACAGAGTGATTTCATATTCTTTAGTTTGACGTGGACTTTCTTGCACTGACAGATGAAATACACTCTCATACAATATTCACTAACTTGAAAACAAATACTTCTAAATTGTATTTTAGTATTATTAAAAAGTAAGAAATAATGCAATATAGATTCACATTTACTAAGAGTTGCACAATTCATGTATCAATATCAAAATTTGAATGTGAAATAGCCAAACAAATTAAGAGAGCTTGCACACCGAATACATAAGTGAAAAAATTGTAAATCTACCATTTATGTTGCTTAACGACTATGTTGGTATAAAAACACATTGGGCTTTTCGAAATACTGGTTAAAATATGGAACGACAAAGGTATATCCTATTAAAAGTGTATCGATGTGTATATACTAAGCAGAAGTATTGTGTTCGATCCAAAATTTTGATTTTGAGATTCTACTAGAAATATGTTTTGAGATCCCCTGAATTAAAAAAAAAAAAAAAAAAAGAAGTTTTAGAAGAAAGTCCTCGTGTGTGTCTGTGTGTCCTTGAAATGCTGTGCACAGAAAGACAAACGAAAAGTTGGTTAAAAGCCAAAGTTGGTATTTAAATTGACAGTCCACCCTAAACTACCCTTTACATGGAAAATTTTTCGAAAGTTTTGATTTTCTTAAAATGGCTCTAACCATTTTATTTAAAATGACGTATATTTAAGATATTTTTATGAGAAACGAAATGTATATTTTGAATTGTCTGGCTATACCCTATGTAGTATTTTTTACTCTGGATGACCTTTGAATAAACCGTAAACCGTAAGAAATAGACAAAATCTTACTATACAGAAGATGTAAATCTCGCTAAAACCCACAATTTATGTCCAAATATTCTTTTTTTTTCGGTGGAGTGAACCATTTCGGAGGTACTTCTTATTCGTGTGAGTTTTTCAGTACTTAAATCTTTTCTCAAATGGAAGGTCATTATTCGCTTTACTATATCTTAGTCGTGCAAAGAGTACAATCTCAAAGCCTTCGTTTAGAATCAGCTTTAATAGGTTTGACTAGTGCTAGAAGCCTACTGTATTCCTGCATACAGTACCTATAAGAAAATTAGCAATAACATAAATGCTACAAGTGTTTATCTGGACTAAAATGAAGATTATAGAGGAATAAGGGTTGTAAGAATGATTACTGCAAGTCATATCAGTGCAACACATCAATTCTTTTTTCACTGTTTTCTTTGTGTGCCTTATTTGGCAGTGTTCACATGTTTATTTTGTACAAATGGCATTCCTCTGTATTACATTGCAGTTACAGCTAAAATGCTGTCGGCTTGAACACGGTCCACATAGTCGTAGGATCTCAAAGAAGAGACAAAATTGTGAGTTTATGATAAATTTATCATCATCAGCTGCACGGATTGGGTTTATTAGTCTATTCCATCCTAAGATTCCCTTCATTTTGTCCTCGGTCCTCCGAGATCATGGATTGGCATAATAACAGTTGATGTCATTCTCTGCTTATGTTGCTTTGTTTACCGTCTGAATTTCTTCGTTTTCAATTAATTGCTTCTGTCTATACTACTTTTCTCTTATCCAGTTTTGTATAATGTCACATATCACAAAAAGTGTCATTTCTGCCACCTTTATTCGTGTTTCATCACGACTTCAATATCCACATTTCGCTTCCATATTTAAACAGAGACGGGCCATAGTTCTGCCGAACTATTATTCTCAGAGATTCACCCTTTCAGCGATTTATTAATTATTATTATTAATTTTATTAATGTTGTTGTCAACGTCAGCGCCAGCGCCAGCGCAAACGCCAGCGCCAACGCCTACGCCTACGCCTCCGTCACCGTCACCGTCACCGTCACCGTCACCGTCATTGTCATTGTCATTGTCATTATCATTATTATTAAGTCACTACTTCAACCATTTAGTCAATGAAGTCCCTTAGGAGGGGTTTAACACGAATGCTTTCCAAATATCTGTCAGTTTTAGAAACTACGAAAGTACTAACTTTTCAGCAATAATGGTTTGTATCCTGTTACCACTCGTGCTGTCACCCGTGGAAGGTTAAAATTCTTGCACCGCAAATATTAATGAAATGTATTTCGTTCTTCAATTACTGATATGTATTTATTGTTACAGACATATAAAATAATGTTTTACAGTTGAATCTTAGCTTTTTAATGTTATAGTCTTATTTTGCTTAATTTTTAACCTTTGATTACGATGTAATTCATGCTGCATTTAAATAGAATATGACGCAAGCTATCAGCCGTTGACTTGCTCGACACTGCCAGGCGTAACTAATCACTAAACCGGGAGAGTGTGGGATCATTACTACAAATTATGTGTGTCTGGACCGTTCCGTGGCGAGCGTAAATGACCTCACCAGGGAGCACCTCATGGTGTGAGTCTGAGGTCCGTACAGTCCTGAATATATGAATTGTCTTACACACAATAATGCTACATTTCATACCTACGAGCCTAATTGATGCGATGTCATCGAAATCTTTTAAGCTCTTCCCTTTTTCCCTTCTTTACTGAAGGCGGTTCCGTAGCTGACTCAGCGAGCTTGCACTCGTTGCTACCTTCTAGCTTTTGGGGACCATTAACTTTAGTAATTCCGGGAAAAAAGGCGAATTAACCTTAGGAAAGGCATTTCCTTTATCTAACAAGTTCCGAGAAGATAAGTTACATCACAAAATATACATCTTTTTCATCATAATAAGAAGGAATTACAGTGCACAACTATATGCATACGTAAATTGTCAGAGGTGAAACTTCTGCGTTCATCAGATAGAATAAATTTCTGCACCAAAAAGCTTCTTTCGACATCGTATGAGGTTAATGGAGAGATACGAAAAAATGTACATTGTCATTTTAAGTTATTGTGCTGTGCTTTCGCCAAACTGTTCAACAGTGCGTAGCAATTATTTTTACTTTCTCTATTACGTATAGTAAAGTAAAGGAAGTATTGTATTCCACCCAAAAATTCGATGTCGAGATTTCACCGGAAATATGTTTTGAGGCCCCCTAAATCAAAAGAAAGCATTTTTAGGAAAAAATGTGTGTGTCTGTGTGTGTGTATGTCAGTCAGTCAGTCAGTCAGTCAGTCAGTCAGTCAGTGAGTCAGTCAGTCAGTCAGTCAGTCAGTCAGTCAGTCAGTCAGTCAGTGAGTCAGTGAGTCAGTGAGTGAGTGGGTGAGTGAGTGAGTGAGAGTGAGTGAGTGAGTGAGTGAGGTCAGTCAGTCAGTGGATAGTATAAGTCAAAAACGAAAAGTCGGCTGAAACCAAAGTTGGTATTTAAGTTTAACGTCTTTCAAGCATGCGACACGAAGATTTTTTAAAAAAATTGCTCCATCCTAAACTACCCTTTACATGGAAAAGTTTTCGAAACTTTTGATTTTCTTGAAAATGGTTCTAAAGATTTTGATTAAAATGCCTTATATTTAGATATACACTTCATTTGTCATAAAAAGATCTTGAATTTTCTGGCTATACCCCATGAAGTCCTATTTACTCTGGATGACTTTTGCATAACTAGTAAACCGCAAGAGATATACCATATCTTACCAACAAAAATGTAATCTTGCTAAAATCCACAATTTATGTCTAAATATATTTTTGCAGAGTGAACCATTTCGGAGATATTCCTCGTTATTTCTGTAAGTTTTGGAGAACTTATACTTCTGTCAAATGGAACATCGCTATTTATTTTTTATATGTTAACCGGGCAAAGACAACGGAGTTTCAAAGCTTTAAAAGATTTGACTATCGTACATATTCCCATATTCCCCTTGCACCTACAAGAAGATAAACAATAAGATAATTTCTGCAAATGTTTATTTCAACTAACACGAAGAAGATATAGAAATAGGAGTTTGTAAGAATGGTTAATAGAGAAAGTTATGTGAGTACAGCACATCAGATTTTCTATTTCTGTTCCTTCTGAACCTCTTCCTCCAGCAAAGTTAGTAAAATTATCAGCATGAACAATCACATGACACCAACTCCATCCATTTTTCAGTTTGTCAATGTATTACATATTGAAATATAAATTTTGATTTCATAGTGCTCGTGTGATGTTGATAAATACATCCTTGAAGTTGTTTTCTTTGTGAGGCGAGGCACATGTGACATGGAACTTCCGCACAAAGGTTATTAGCAATTTATAAGACGTGGTGTCCTGCACGTATAACGGTCTATACATTTTACATGTTACTTTGTATTGATTACTCCGTTGCATGACTAGATCCAGGACTTTATTGAAAGACGATGCTGCCGCAGTAATTTAGTACTTCCGGGGTAGATTTAAATAATTTATTTCTCTTTCAGACGCTGGTTTTTAGCTTTCTTTACTGCTAATGCGAACAAATGCCTTTCATGCCATAAATGAATCGGTTGATCCTCCATATACACACAGAGATTGAACTACATAAATATGTAAAGTATTGTGCTATGAAAATAACAGTTTTTTCACTTTCTCTACTGCTTACCTGAAGCTAAATTTCTATACCGAGATTTCATCGGAAATGTACAGCTTAAGGTTCCCGCGACACCTCAAGAAGCATTTTCATGTTCGTTTCTATTTACCTAAAGTAAGTAGCCTATTTGATCCCCCCGCCCCAAAAAAATGCATATTTTGCTGTAAATACTGCTTTGAAGTCCCTAAAAAAATACTGTTTAGAAAAAGGTGCAAATGGGGTCTATCTATTTTGTGTGTTTGTGTACAACTTAACTCAAAAACCCAAGGTCAGTTACATTCCAAATTTGCTATTTAGATTCGGTATCTTATAAGGATGCGACACCCCAAACTACCCTTTTCATAAAAAAAGTTTCGTAATGTTTGGTTTTTCTAAAAAAATGCTAACGATTTTTGTTAAATACAATACGTTTAAGCTAGATTTACGTAAACATATGTATTGACATTTTTGCAAATCGCTTGTGAGATTGCTTCACACTGAAGTATTCTTTTTGTAATTGATATACCGTAAGAAGCATGACAATTCTTGCACGAATAATGTGGATTTCATTAAATAAAACAGTATGTATAAAATAAAGACATTAGCCATTTCTGAGGTATTCCCAGTATTTCAAGGTATAATCTGCTAGACGTTATGCACTTTATTTCCTAAGTTTAATAAAACTCATATTCTATTATTTCCCCAATACGGGAGAATATTCTTTAAATATCATTATATATTTGTTTAAGGTTTGAAGTGACATTTCAAATAAAAATAAAACAACAGCTACTTTAAAGTATTATAGCTGGGCCTGTTGCTCATTTAGCGTTTAATATAGTAACCCAAAAATTAACAACAAAGTAGGTATTAAACTCCCTTCAAAGAAAAAATAAATGAAGGTGTATTTAATCTACAAAAGGTGTAGAAAGTAACATCAAAATTATAAATGAAAATAAATTTTCATAAAACCGTTAACAAATAGCCCTATGCAATTAATTTTTAAGATTAACATACTATTGAGATATTTCAAACTCCTGTTCCAATCATTAAAACATTTCTGTACGTGAGACGGAAATAAATGGTAACAATTTTTCATGCCAGTGTGTTGAATTCAGCGTTTTAATCACAATCGTTAGATAAATATTTAAGATATTAAAGATCGGAATGCTTAGTTTCTGTGTCACTTACCTATAGAGGTAAGAGGAAATATCAGATTTCTCTGAGAAATTCCATGATTACCAAACTTGAAGATTGTCAAGAAAAAATCTCCCATTCCAAACTACTGTGTACATGAAAAATGTTCATTATATTTTATTTATAAGTTCAGATCCTGTCGCTACTCAGTTCTTTCTCACAATGTCATGGAAATAAGCCTCCGTATGAACTCACCAATGCCTCTCTTGCATTCAAAAGGCTCCGTGTAAAGTAACGATTAAAGCAAATTACCTGGGTAAGATTTTCACAGTTTGTCCTTGAGCTAAGAAGATAAATGTCACATAAGTGTAAGCTCCGGACTCCTTTGAACATTATTTCAAACATTTCGTTCATTCACGCCTGATATGACCTGCTTGGTTAAAGGACATTAAACTTCAAATAATGCTGTCATAAGAATTGCAACAAATGACAATTCCAGTTACTTCATATATCATTTTATTTTTTCCTTATGCTGAAAATATTACAGAAGACAGTGTTTCACGTACATCATCACAATTATTCACAACTATTTAACTCTGCAACTCATAGCCGTTCTGCTCTGTCCTTAACACTGCTGCAGTATCACAACACTCACAACTTCCTCTCTCTCACAACTGACAACTGACAACTAACTCATATAAGCCAACCCGCTTATATTGTTTCCTGAAACATGGGAGAATTCTCTCGAAGCCGAAGTTTCTGGCATTTGTCGATGGAAAACGCCAGAAGCGCATGCATTTGTGTTTGTGGATGTGGAATGGGATAGCTAAAACATAAACTCTCTGTGCCGCGACAATATTGTCATTAGAGTTTATAAAAAATAAAGAATAAGACAGAGAAAGTCATACATCAGTATGGGTCACTCATCTCAAAATGAATTTAAGATCTCCTTGTGGCTTACGGGGAAAATGAGTCAATTGGAAAATGTAATATTCAACCGCCATATACCTACGGACGGATCATTCGAGTACATTGAAAATGGTGCTGGTTCTGATATCTATAGTATGTAAACTGTTGAATTTCTACATACCATTTCTACATCAAAGAAATCACATTTAAGTGGATCTCTTCCCACTATTTGCCAATGATATGACTGATATACTTGCTAAAAAGGTGCAAATTCTCTGCAAACATTTACACCAAAGTTATCCTTCCATTTAGCCAACCAACAACAAAACCATTTTGTGACTGTAAGTCAAATATATTGGAACCAGCTTATAACCAACTTTGTATTCCCGGACCATCCAAGAAGCAGTTGAATTGCTACCGGTGATGACTGCCTGGCACAAAATATCAATTCTGGATTCACCTAGATGTGCGTTTTGTGCCGTAGACAACTCAATTGTGGATTGGAATCATGTCCTGCAGTGTAGTGCTTTAAGTCATCTTAGACTGAAATATGCAACACCTGGATCATTGTGTTGGAATCTGAGGAAGCGAGTGGCTTTACTGCTAAGTGCTTAAGCATTAAATAAATAAAATACCAAACCATCATGTAGCCGAGTTGGTTGGAGCAAACGAAATGAGATGGGGTGATGTATTCCCGACTTTGAACTTTTTATTCTGATTCTACTTTTCCAACCTTGCCCTATACATGACCTGTGTGAAAAACTAAATTATTAAGATTAGTACTGTCTTTATACTATAAATACAATTTACCTTGTCTATTGTGAACGAATTTCGAATGTGTGGTGAAGATGAATGACTCTGTTGAACTGGTAGTGACTTTAATTCGGGTTTGAAGTCAGGAATTCTTGTCTCATCTATATTCACAAAGCACTTTAAGAACTATTCTTCTTGCTGAAAGAACGAGGAGCAAGACTTGCATTTTTTATTCCGTACTTTTTCTTCCCGCGTAGTTTGTGGGAACAGCTCAAGCAACGATTCTATTCTTTTGAAAACGCTCTATTGATTTGCAACATATGATCTGGGTATGTCACATTCACAAAACATTTGGCAGTTATTACCTCTGTAATGAAGTATTTAGATGATCTCTGTGTTTCGGGCGTTGTTAGTTTTAATGTGTAATATACATTTCAGGATAGCACAGTCATTCCTCCAAAAACAAAAAGATTCATGCAACCAGGTCATATTTTTCAAACCGTATAATACTGGAAAAATTGTTCAGCAATAAATTATTAACTATGAAAGCAACGCAAAAACTGCATGACAGCGTTTTATAGTTCAATTGCATTCTGGTGTGCACCTGCAGTTCGATTCACCGAACTTGAAAAATATGTTGATGATGCATGGCAAAAAAGCATAATTCACAAACTTGCTTAAAACAGGGACTGAATTTTAGAAGTGTCCTCCAAACAATACTTTGTGTTACACATTATGTGTGTGATGAAGATGAATATGAAAATGCAACGTTCGTGAGATGTATGTACTGTTCAGGATGACGTATCCAAATCACTTTGTTTCAAATCCACATAATCATCGATAGAGGCACTGATAAAGAAAGTTATAATTATATAGTTTTCATGTGTAAAGTTACATAAGTATTGTAACAAAACGACAAAATCTAGCCGGGTTACTCTTCTATCACTTTGTTTTCTAAAATTTTACTACAAATACGCTGTTTTCTTCTCGACTTTAACATAATCTACAGTCTTTCGGGCTATCACAACTAACAACTGTACGTCTCATAACCTTGCTCAGTCCTTTTAGTGTCTTTCTTCCTTCTTCTGTTTCTCATACCCTAATTACGTTACTCACTCACGACGTACCAACACGACGGCACATACACACAGCTGTCTCAAGTTCACTAACACACTAACCGACTCCTGTTCGTAAATCAACTCTAAAACTAACTACTCTGTTCTTCTCTGACCTCCTTATACACTGGAGATGACGTCACACGGACTTTTCTCGATTCCACACACACTCACACCGGACATGACGGAGCTAGAAGTCTCGAGAACGTTTTCGACACCCCTTTTTGCCGCTTCGATTGTTAGATTCAAGTTCACACAGCAGTCTCACAGGCTAGCCCAGCCCTAAGCGACTTGGCCCGTTCGCCGACACGGCATGTGGTGTGAAGTAGATTGGCCCCATCCGTCCTTTGTTGAGTGCCAAGCTCAACGTTATCTATCACGCTGTATTGGGCACACACTAAGGTGAGTGAGTGCAGGATACGCAGTAGCATTACTGAGTCACGTGACCTGTCTAGTGAGTGAGAATGATAGAAAAAGATAGTGTACTATATCTGTCTTTCTCTACTTAGTGGTTTGCCCCCACCTGTCTTCGTGTGTACCCCCGACTGTAATATGATAGTATGAACGTCGGATGTAGCTTATATCTAGAGCTGCGCGCCAAAGTGGCACATGAGAATTCAAATTTCGAATCACGACACCTCTTGACAAATGGATAAGCGGATGAATATCTTTATCCAGCCCCCATCGAGCAAACATTCACCTTTATTTCCATTCAGAAATAAATCAGGCCTGTCCATTAGGGTATAGTCTTTGTTAGCACACACATTTACAGTTGTTCTCTAGACTTTTCTGATAGTTTAACAAGTGCCTTACAGGAGCAAGCGTAAATAAGAATAAGCGGCTGTCAAGCGGCACAAAAGGGAAGATACATATCTATCCCACGAAGCAAGCTTATGGATGGCAGGCTAAAAGTTATCAGTTTTCAGGTTATTTTTGAACGTTGTACCAGATACATTAATCAGGTGTTATCAGATGACGCCGAACGTGCAGATAGTGGTCACGGTCGTTACAAAAGTGGGTAAATACTAACATATTCAGGTGCAGATCCATTAAAGGCTCATTCTGACTCACTACACACTGAGGTGTAAAACTTCTGACTTGTATACTATAAAATTATTTGAAAGTGATTGATTTAACATCAGAGACATTTGTTAGTATAAGAATTTAAATGATAAGGAGGGGATTACTCTGGACATGCGGAGTCCCTTTTAGTGGTCAATATCTTTAGGATTATGCTATCTTTATGCGGTATATGATAACTAGGCTGAGGATTTCTTAAGCGCTAAACGAACAGAAATTCGGTTGCGCCGCAAGTGGACTTTAGGTAGTGCCGTCGGAGAATTCCACCCTACCCCCATTCCCTGTACAGCCTGTGCGCATATAAACTGCAACTTGTCCTGCTGTCTTCAAGTGCCGATTCCGTGTCCCTTTCTCTGGTAACAGTAACAGGAGCATACGTTATATGCAGAAATACAATATGTGGAAAAATCGCAAAGAGAAATATAGGAATGTATTAAAGAGTATTTTGCTATTAATTGTGATATAATACAATGAAAACTGTGTCACTCAGAGTTAGAATGGAACAAAGGCTTTAACAATGTACAATATTGTCGTAGTAAACGACATTACCAACAGGTGCATTTGGTGGGTTCAAATGAACCGGATGAAATTATGCCCTCTACCTCATAGCAAGCACACAATTTGACCGCTTTTGCAGATTGATGCAACATGATGATGCAGACTAGTATCTCATTTAATAAACTACTCAATCCATGTCTTAAAAGTTTCATGGAAAAGTACACAAAAAGAACCGTACCAAATGCAAGAACAATACGGAAGGGATCCATAAAAGATACGTATGGAAAGATTTTTGATTATATAAGAGGTTCGGTAGCTGATAAACCGATTTGTAACTTCAAGATGTGTATGGTGATTCACTGCAATCGGTGCATGCACAGGAGCAACTAACAATAAAAATGTTACATTTTATGGAATGTTTTATCACTAAAGACACGAGCTATACTGTTGAAAATGTACAGCACGCATATTAAAATGTATAAACGCATTGTATTTTAAAACGATAATTGTGTCCATAGTGTACCAAAATTGTATTTTAAATACAATAAATATTGCATACATTAGATCCATGTAGTATACATTGTTTGCACCGTGTATGTTGCATACAGTAAAAGGAAATATGTAAACATAGGCAGTATATGCTCTACAGTTGATAACATTGCCTTGCTGTAGTTGTTTATTCACCCGAATGTATTCTTGTAGTGGTTACGTGATCATGACCCTTCCACATCTGTGACTCATAGCCACGGTTGTTTACACTTTGTGCGACGGATCTATTAGACAACCTGAAACAAACTGCTTGGGAAACCCGCAGTCTAATGATAACCAAGAGACTCATCAGAGTGACTGGTTTTTGTGATGTTACCTTAGCTTGTGTTATAGACCGGCTATGTTGAAGGAGAGAGGGTGAGTCTAGATGTAAACAACAGGCGCGTCCTGCAATGCTCCTACAGGTTGTATCAAAAGAATGCGCACATACTATACTAGACGAGTTAATGTTTTTATTTTGTTACAGAGCGCCATCTTTTGCGTATATGTAAAGTGAGAAGTGCAATCATCTGTTCCTTGCAGTGGATACTAATGTACGTACGAAGGTTGTCGTAGTGAATGTTCTCCATCTGTCACTTAAAAAAAATTATATCCTGAGAAACTCCTTTCGACGTCGCTAGAGGTAAAAGGTATGCAAAAAGTGCATCTTTACCGTCTGGTATATTCCTTATACCTTTTGATCTGGAGTACTCAGTTACTTTTTGCAGCAAGACATATCGCATAGCACATATTAGTAAAATAATAGTGCTTTTTTCTAACACATTCTGCAGTTTATCGTTCATATTTGTCCTGACTTGGCACTGTTCTCTTTTACGGTATATTACGGTATATTTGTTTACCCACATTCTGTGCACGTGCCAAGACAGTATGCTCCCTGCAAAAGTAACTCGAAATTACTCTAATCCGCTCTCCAGTGATAATTAATGCAATAATTTCTGAATTTTCAAAACCCAAGCTAAAAATGATTGTGTTGCAAATGTATGTTTTAATCTATATTTTTTAATGTGTATGGTTATCGAAGTGGAGGAAGATTTTGGTACATAACCACATATAAAGTGGTTTTTGGAAGACTCCAGGAGGAAGGGATGAGGCGAAGGACCAGATAGGGTTCAGGCTCGTTCCAAACGTCATAACATCATTACAACGTCATTACATCATAACGCCGGTGGGATTCCCCCTCCTCCACAGATCTACCTTCGCACACCGAAAAACAAAGTAGACCATTTCTTCAAGCGAACTCCACTGCTACTGTGACAATCTGCCAGAATGGCATTGAATTCTCAAACCCTTTGAGAATTCAATACCATTCTGGCAGATTGTCACAGTAGCTCAATGGTTAGAGGACCCGCCTGGTAAGCGGAAAGTCTGTGGTTCAAATCCCAGCTGTGGCATTGCATTTTTAAGTTCCAGTTCTACCTCTCAAACATTGCCCACACACGGCTTGTGTGTTTAGAAACACCAACAGTAAGTTTGTTGGCATAAATAAATGATAACATTTAGAGGCAATTTAACGCGGTTTCAAAAAGGGAAAGTGGACTTTGTGTCCTATATTAATGGACAGGTGCTTTGTATGCTAGCGAGTAATGTTGAAAATTTGAACATGACCCCTTAATGCGCAACGAATAATTGGTCCAATAGCTGAAAAAGAATTTTATTGGTGTTTTGGTGACTGACGTTCTTGGGAGTTTATTACGAGATAAAAGTACTGGAACAACTTCACAATTGCTTCGAGAGCAATGACATTTTATAGAAAATTTGCATATTATCTAAAGTGAATAGTTTGCAATTACTGAAATGTACATAATAATTGAAAGTAATTAATCTAGAGCCACCCATTCCTATAAACACAGTATCAATGTCAGTCGGTAAATCCCCTGATATTGTATGAAATTTTAAGAGCATCAGCAAATTGTCCCCAAATACTCTTAAAGAGATTATTAATCTTCATGATTAGCTGTGTAAACTTCTTAAGGTTAAAGAATAATCATTATTTAAATTATTGAGTTGTTACCTTTTCAGTCCCACAAGAGCACTGCAGGTTCCGATTACACGGGTGTTAAGGCAAGGTCAGCACTGGCTGTGCTACACACAGCCGCCAGCCGCTTAGTATTAGTTGCGAATAGGGAACCTATCTAACTCTGGATTAATTTGCAATTGGAATAAATCTTTTAGCGTGTCTCAAGTGTAGGACTCTAGTTACAAACTCAAGTATACAATTTTGGAGGAATCAGATTCAAAGTATTTCTCTGCAGATGGAGAAAACATTACATGAAAGGTGTGTTATACAAATTTTGTTTCCGAAACACAGAAAATTTATATGGTTATACGTGCAATTTGTTACGAAAATAATATTTATTTACAAATTTGTGAATGCTATAGGTAAATAATTCAATCTATGATATGTAATACATTTTGTTATTGAATTGTCCTTCTTACATATCTCAATGTGTAATTTAATGGCTACTCTATAACCCTGCATACTAGAATTTCAAATTACCTGCCCTCTTACAGTTACATGTTTACTTTATTTGCGAGTTTACGTCGTTTGATTGAGTGCGCAAAGACGCACAAAGTTGACGCCCGGCATTTTGTGGGCTATGATCCGTGTGCGCTAAACTTGAAGAGGGAGGTACCGAAATGCCTCGCCCTGGTTATACCGGGCGGAAGGGAAGTCATTTCATTAATTTAAACCAGTGGTAGATCAGGATATTTGAAACACGTTTTGTATCTTAGGTTTTTGTCTCTGACCATTTCATACGGAGATATTTTAGTTTTATCGAAAACAAGCTGGCAACAGCGCAGATTATGTGGGTGTCACTTTCCCTAGCTCAGTACATAAACCCACCGTAAAGGTGAGTCTTGAGAACTTAAACACATACCCCGCCCTGTTCTTGTTCACTGTGCGAGTGTAGGCCAATCACAAGTGTTAGCTCCCAAAACATTACACGAAAGTGAAAGCGCCCGACCTGTTTACATTCACAAACCGGTTCAATTTCCTGACCAAACTCAACGCAACTGGTCGACTTACTTCACGTCTGAAAGAGCTGCTCGGAGTATTCCTTCACGTCTTTTAAGCGATTAATTATTTCGAAAACCTGTGTGATGTCCCATAATTAATAATGAAGCTGTCAGAAATAAGTTACTCTACGCATCTTACAATTAACAAACTTTTATCTTCGTACATTCTTGTGGAATTACGCATCCGTTTTGGATCAAACACAATTTATATTTTCGAAATCGGCTGATCAAAGAACAACGCCATTTGACTTTGTAATGCTTGTATGAAGCACATATTAGAGGGGATGTAATCAATTTCCCTCCACCCTGTATATTATTTGTAATAGTTATTTAAGGGGAGAATAAATGCCGAAAGTAATTATAAAATCGTTTTTCTCTTGTCGCAAAAGCTATTGTCATTCACTTCCTGAAGGAGAGACAACGATATCATGTGTACTGTTAAACGAGCAAATCCTCGAAGGAGCACATACCCATTTCCCACGAGGGCGTATGTGAAGCACAAGCTTAGCCACAGTGCTATGTTTTCATTGCTGCTTTTTCAAATGAGTTATGTTTAACGAGTGTCTCTATATAACAGCTGAAACGAACAGTAAAATGTATATCCTTGACAGCTCTACTGAAATTCCATCCCTGCCTAAACTTCTCACAAATATGCCCTGTGAAGGAAAATGGACTGGGTACTCTGTTGGAGGAGAACTGCAGCCTTCGTACACCTTTTGTACCTGTGCCCCTAGGGGCTCAACCAGGAAGGAGGGTTGAGTTGAAATGAAACAGAGAGCTAGTGATTGAGCTAGTACAGGTGCCCCCCCCCCCCTCGTTTCAAGGGACGGAGTCACTAGGGTCATTATTTTTCCCTGCGATACAGCACTGGCAAGTTGCAATCCTGAAAGAACCAAGTGAATGCAGCGTGGAGTGAAATGAATTCAGCCCGTCTAGTAGTGTGGTGGAAGCTTGCCTCCTCACATCCAAAAGGTCCTGAGTCGAATCTCGATTAGGGCGAGTTATCCTGATAAGGTTTTCTCTTATCCTGAGAAGAGAGATATCGAGTAACTTTAAGCTCTATGGACTTTGGGCTCATTTGAACATAATTTCACCAATTTCATTCATTCGTCGTGCAACATAACAGTACGTTGGAAGACGTTCATATAGAAAATCTGATGTATTGCAGTCACATGACTTTATCTACTCTTGTACTAACTGTTCTTACAAACCCTTATCCCTCTAATCTTCTTCGTGTTAGTGGAGATAAACATTATCAGAGATTATCTAATTGCTTATTTCCTTGTAGGTGCAAGGGGAATATGTGAATACAGCAGGCTTTGAGCGATAGTCAAATCTTTTAAAGCTGGTTGCTAATGAAGACTTCGAAATTCTGTTCTCTTTGCACGGACAGGAGACAAAGGGTGAATAACGACCCTGCATTTTAGAAAAGTTTAAATATTGTAAAACTCACACAAATACCAAGGAATATCTCCGAAATGGTTCACTCTACAAGAAAATTCATTTGGATCTACATTTCTTGTGTGGTAAGATATGGTCTATTTATTATGGTGTACCAGTAATGCAAAAGTCATGAAGACTAAACAGGACTACGTGGGCTATAGCTAGAAAATTCAAAATGTACATTTTATTTGCTATAAAATATCTTGAACATGACCTTTTAGTCATCATCGTTAGAGCCATTTTCGAGAAAATCAAAATTTTCGAACAATTTTACATGTAATGAGTAGTTTAGAGTGGAAAAATTTGCTTCAAAATCTTCGTATCACATTCTTCAAAGATACTAAACTTAAATATCAACCTTGGTTTTCAACCGTCTTTCCGTTTTTGAGTTATGCTGTTCACAGACACACAAACCTTACTATATGTAATAGAGAACCTAAACAGAGGAATGAATTCGCCTACCAATCAGGAGACCCCCCTCCAAGAAAAAAGGAAACCCATAGGTAAGGAAGGCTGGCCCCGGGAATCAAACCCAGACTTCCCGAATGCATGTGATCGCTTTATGGCCTGCACCACCTCCTTCGGTTAGCTGGTATTCATTAAAGACCATCAAGATGAGGTTAGCCTCTCTTGGTGCCATCCATTAACTTCTATCTCCTTTACATTAAAATAAATCAATATTCCCAATACATCAACATAAAATGGTATTGTAAACAGAAGATCCTTTAATGGATTGCATGCTGCTTCAGCGTGAGACAGAATTCATTTCCTTGAAACTGTGAACTGATTTCATCGCTGTCAGGGAAGAGAATCAGAAGTTGAGGCATGTCTTCTGTCGTGAAGTGATTTCTGTTAAATGTTAGAAGAGACAATATTGATCTTCCCTCACTGTCAGGCTCCGCCTTTTGTCTTAAAGCAATTTGTTTCCGGGTAACATCTTGCCAACATCTCCCGCAACTTTCCCCATTTAGACGGAAGAAATAAAAGGAAGAACATTTCCTGCCAATGGCTTTCGTCCAGAAACTGGGTCTCATCTCCTGCAACATCGAGCTTCTAGTGCTCTAATGATGTGGTCGTAGTTATACGAGTATTTCATAAATGATTTTATTGGAATTGACCAGACTTGAATTTTAGGTCAATGCTTAGTCTGTTCCCTTTCGAGGAAAAGAAAACCTGATGTGTTCCAGTCTACCCATTCTTAAACAAACTGTTCTTTAAAATCCGATGTGTTACACTCACATGATCTTCTCTACTCTAACTACACTCACAAACTCTTATTAATCTACCTTCTTCATGTTAGTCATGATAAACATTTATAGAAATAATCTTATTGCAAATTTTCTTGTCGGTGCAAGGGGAATATCGGAATAGAGTAAGCTTTAAGCGATAGTCAAGTCTTTCAAAGCTGGTACGTATATGAAGGCTTTAAAATTCCATTCTCTTTCCATGGCCAATAGACAAAAAGATGAATAATGACCTTCCATTCGAGAAAAGTTTAACTATTACAAAACTCACACAAATAACGAGGAATATCTCCGAAATGGTTCACTTCACAAAAATACATTTGGACGTAACTTGTGTGTTTTAACGAGATCTACATTTTTGTGTAGTAAGATTTGGTCTCTCTCTTATGGTTTACAAGACATGAAGAATATACAGGACTACATTGGTTATAGCCAGAAAATTGAAAGTATACATTTCGTTCGCCACGAAATATCTGAAACATGGCATTTTAATCAAAACCATTTGAGCTATTTTTGAGCAAATCAAAATTTTCGAATAATTTTCCATGTAAAGGGTACCTTAGAGTGAAGGAGCTTCCTTCAACATTTTTGTGTTGAATCCTTGAAGTACGAAGCTTAAATACCAACTTTGGTTTTTAAGCTACTTTTCAGTCTTGAGTAATGCTGTTCACAGACACACACACACACACACACACACACACACACACACACACACACACACACACACACACATCAGTCTTTTTATAAAAAGTCTTTTTTTAATTCAGGGGGTTTTAATTTCAGGGGGCCTACGTAGTTGAGAAAGTAAGGAGCTTATCGTGAATATTTTCACATTAATCGAGATAAATGTACGTAGAAATGCATTTAGTACATGTAGGTTGAGACGGGAACTTCTATGTATGTATATATTTGTAATTTTAGAATCAGAATGTAAATATAAGACTTTTAGGTAGAAGTATAATTTGTATTATAAATTGTGTAAAGAAGCTGCCTCTTGAAAGTATGTTGACCTGAGCACATTTCTGATGGCCAGAGGACAAACATCTTTTGTCATCTCGCACCGAGGGACGTTTTTCCTAAAGTCCAAGGACACAGCTGGGGGAAAATACACCCCTCCCCCATAACGGGACTAGAGAGAAAGTGCGGGGGTGAGATATAAATAGGAAAAATTGGAAGAGAACGGGACTGTCTGTTTTGTTGCGATGTTGCTACGAGGGTGAACCGGTATTGCGAATATGATAGTTTCGCGCCAAAAACGTCGGCACTTCGAGGCAGTGACGTGGGGGAGAATAAAATCAGAAAACGTCTGTGCTGTGTTTGTCATCTAACCTCGCGCCTGAGAAATATCCTACTCATGCCTACCTAATCCCAATCAAGATCAACGCAGTGGCGCACAACGGAGAGGCAGCTACTGCACCGGATGAGCTAGCAAGGCATTTCATGTGACAGAATAGAAACCGTCACAAAAGTGGCACCCAACGTACTCTGTTACAAGTGGCTTTCCCAACCCCGTTACAAGGTACACATGGAAATAGGGGAATAGAGTAGTCTTATACGATACTCAAATCCTTTAAGAGCTGGTTGCCATGTGATGCTTTGAAGTTCCATTCTTTTTGCATGACCAGGAGGGGACGAAAGGAATGAACTAGTGTTTGAGAAAAGCATTGGAAAATTCAACCCAATAAGGAATAACTGACAAAATCATTTGACACAAATTGTTACTCTAAAGAAACTACATTTATTATGTATTAATATTTTTCCCTCTAACTTAGCGTTTAGCAGTTATGCAAAAGTTATCCAGAATTCAGAGGCTAGATCCAGAAAATTGAGGATACATACCTCATCCGTCATGAAAATTTCTTGCATCCATGGTATTTTAATCAAAATTTTAGAAGCACTTACCATGTAAAGGTTTGTTAGAGATGAGGAACTATCCGAAAAATCGTCATGTCACGTTCTTGGAATAACCTGACGATTATTCATTTCGGTTCACACAGACACACTTTCGGGTTTTTTCTAAAAATGTTTTCTTTGAATTCAGGAGCTCTCAAAACGTGTATTTCCGGCGAAATATCCTCGTCGAACACAATGTATGTGGTAAATACAATAAAAATGGCATATCTTTATGTTTCTTGAAAATTGAAACAAATTTTTAGAGTTTAATAGTAACTATGCTAAAGCGCCCTAAAATGATTATTAACCGCAATTGTTTGGTGTTCCATGCAGTTGGGTCAAATCTGTTTATACTTTTCGCTGATATATGTATATTCACAATTTGTAAAATATGACTCAGCCATGAAAGCCTTCGTTTATTAATATTTATTATTCACTTGCTCATACACAGGATAAAAGTAGTTAAAGTACAGGTATTTTTACAAATGTTTCCCCTTCAGTGTTAGTTGATTTATCTTTTCGACTGACAGTTTGTCCGCAAAAAATTCCATGATACTATCTGATATTCATCGTCATAAGTGCGCTGCGAAATTAACAACTCCAGTGAGATAGACTATCACGCCTCAATGTGCGACTCACTGGCCTAGATAATGTGAGGTTTTGGCCTTACATAAAGCATTGAAGCTCAGTTCCGATAGTGCGTTCCTTCCGCCCACTCTGTGTCATGTTTTCTAGACACGCCCACTTGAGATTACTAACCAACTGGAAAACACACTGCTCTTCCGTAAATAAAAAAACATTAAGGTAATATTGTTCATTACACTATCCTCAATTACCAATACAAATATTTGGACTTATATTCCCAACAGCCTGTATATTGGCAGTATTAATGGTTCACTAGCGTGGATTATCGTCAAAGTGAAATGTAACAGCGTTTTTGGTTTTGTTTTCGTTTTCATGCCTGTTAGAGAAACTCGCGGCTTAAGATCGCGTTATCCCTTTGAGCTTCATGTCTCATACCCATCCTCTTCCCCGTGCCTTTCTCTCTCAGGGCCTGTTAATTTAGTGCTTGTATACCCCATAACAGTGATGTCCAAAGTTTGCGAAAGAGAGGAGGTTAGATTTACCTTCTTCCCCTTTATAAGGACGGTGCCACTCTTGACACTCAGGCGTGCACTGTGTTGCAGTAACGGTTTAGTTATTAAAGAAGTCTTTGTAAGCTTTTTGTCTATTCCTTGCTGTTTACCTTTATGCAAAAATTATCCAGATGGAATGTCTTCTGAGGACACTCCCAGAAAATTCAAGTTATGACTTAGAAACTGCCATGGAATCGCCTATTTGTGTCCGTCATTGGATACTGACTAGTTGTGAGTTTACACGCCACAACCACTAGCTGACTACCCCTCCAAGTGAAGAATAGGGGGTGGGGAATAGCAAGTAATTATCTAAACGTCTCCAAAGAGACAGGATTGGACATCGCTGTCCTATAATAGCACTCATATGATTATCTCTTCTCATTTTTGCTATTTTCATACAAAAGCTGTTGCTTCTATTATTTATTAATCGATATGAATTTTCATTACGTATTTGCACATATCGTACTGAATGTGTTTCTTACGTTAGTGGGTTTCACATCAGCCATAAGCGCTGGATGTAATTTAGTGTTGGAGAAATCTGGATGCACTAAGTAAGAAAAAGGGACAGAGTAGCCTTTTCCATCGAAGTAAGTGCCTTTTTCTTGATTTTATTCAGAGATTCCGTATGTGAATATATATTTTGAAAATAGCAATATGGAAGGTAGTATTTTCTCTGCCTTAGGGGTGGATTGAAAAGGAAAGTTACGATGGACAACTTCCGGGTCACACAGATGGTTTGTGGCAATACAGGGTTTGAATACGATATGAGCTTTGGACGCTGTAGGAATTTGACGGTGGACGTGAAAGCATTGCAAACCCACCGCTGTCCGACCAAGGAGATATTCTCGTCATGCATGCAAAGTTGCAGCAGAAAACTCTAGTCTACAGCTGCAGATAATAGCTCCGGTGGTACCACTCTTCTCAAGGACCGAACTATATTAGTCTGCGAATGCTAACCATAACACACCATGAGGAAAACAGGTACTTATATTTTATCCATTACACAAGATGAGATATTATAATGTTGGACGACATACGAGCGCAAATCTGTACTCTGGGATTTGGTAACCAATACGTATATATTTAATCTCTCTTTGTACGTCACAACCGTCGTCACAAAATCCACTTGTGGAACCGTAATTAATGTTACATAAAAAATCTTATTTGATGCGCTCACATGACTTTCTCTACTCTTGTACTAACCATTCTTACAAATTCTTATTCCTATATTTTCTTCGTGTCAGTTGAGATAAATAGTTGCACAAATTATCTTACTACTTATTTCCTTGTAGGTGCAACGGGAATATTAGAATACAGTAGACTTTGAGCGATAGTCAAATCTTTTAAAGCTTTGAGGTCCCGTTATCTTTGCACGCTTAAGATATTGAAAAATTAACAACGATGTTGCATTTGACGAAAGTTTTAAGTTTTCCGAAACTGACACAAATAACAAGCAATATCTGCTAAATGGCTCACTGTGCAAAAAAATTATTCAGACATAAATTGTGTGTTTTAGTGAGAGCTAAATTTTTTTCATAGTAAGATTTTATCTATCTCTTACAGTTTACGAGTTATTCAAAATTCATCCAGAATAAACAGGACTACATAGGCTATAGCCAGAAAATTCAGAATATATATTTTTCATACAAATATGTTAAACACATGGCATTTTAATCAAAATCGTTAGAGCCATTTTGAAGAAAATCAAAATTTTCGAAAAAATTTCCATGTAAAGGGTAGTTTGGGGTGGGGCTATTTTCTTTAAAATCTTCGTGTTGCATCCTTGAGAGAGATTAAGTTTAAATACCAACTTTGGTTTTTAACTGACTTTTTTGTTTTTGAGTTATGCTATCCACACGCTGACGAACAGACACACACACACGGTCCTTTTTCTAAAAGTGCTTCTTTTGGATAAGGGGAGTTCTCAATACATATATTTCAGGTGAAAACTCGACATTGAATTTTTGGGTGGAATAAACTACTTCCTCGCCAGTAGAGAAAGTAAAAAATGCACTCACCGGCTCACTTATCCACTTCCTATCTGGCTTGCAAAAATGCTCGCTTATATAGCCAATAGAAATTTACCAGAGCATTCTAGAACGTTCTGAAGGCGGAGAGAAGTGAAATTGCTGATAGCGCTTCTGGTGTTTACGCTGGAGAAAGTGCTGCCACATTTACTTATCACTGTTTATCTTGGGCCATAGCAGCTACATCACAAAATATATTGACTAATTAATATTAGTATTATGGACTATGTCTCCTTCGAGAACAAATAACTCTTTCATATCTGTCATATGTAGGCTAATATGGGCAAGTTATATAAGGTTTTAAAATACGCGTTAACCTGATTTTGCTTAAAAGTCATAATGTTCGAAAGTTTCTATATTGACAATGCGATACAAATTGTCCTTTCTTTTTATATCTAAGAAGCTGAAGAAGTAACAAGAATCCCTCTGGCAGTTTGAAAGGTGCTGTGAGAAATCTGATATTTAAGCATGTGTATAACAAAGAAAAATAAGTTTTAATGGAATGGTACTCTTACCTCTGGTTCCTTTCCGAGGTCTCTTCACTCTCGCTATTCGTGTTCTTTTGTTTTTGTTTTGCTTTGGTGGGTGGGGTCCCTGTCCGTGCCGAAGTTGGCTAGCGTGTTTAGCTGTCTTGCTGGAGGACTGCTTCTTCGACCTTGCCTGTGTTTGTAACTTATGTACACTCGGTGAGCAATTTCAGCAAAAATAAATACACTCTTAGTCATTTCTGATTAAATTTTATGTCGTGTCGGCGTAGTCAAATGATACCCCGTCATCATCCACGCGTGCCATCACACCGATTATTTTACGTGGGCCCTCCCCGTCCTTTACCACAGGTACATTTGACTGCGGTTGCCGAGACTCGAACTCACGACCTCAGGCTTTGAGTGCATAGCCAGTGCACTACGTGTTGCCTTAACGATCATGGCTATCCGAGCCAGCAGGCTGAAGGCCTCTCAGACCGCCTAATCTAAACCGGTTTCGAATTAGAGGAAGAACGGCATATGTAGCAAAATAATTCAGGCAATAGAGGGTTAAATTTTATGCCGTGTCGGCGTAGTAGCTCACTGGCCAGAGTAACCGGACGGAGACCGGAAGATCCCGGCTAAAGAATGTAATTTTTCAGGCTCATTCTACCCTCTCCAGCTTTGTCCTATACAGGCTATTGTCCGGAAAAACAATTACTCTCTGAAACCATTTCATTTCCGGCGAAATTTCATTACCAAATTTTCAGTTGGAATATAACTGAAACATCCCTTAGTTAGGTTGTAAATAAAAAAGCGTATGTGTTACATTCACATTTTGTTTGTTCTTATATAGCTTTTACAATATATTCTTACAAAGCTCACTTTTCAAAGTGGTTCATGTTAACCCAGATAAACGTTTGTAGAAATGATTCCATTATGCATTGCGGAATAGATAGAAGAGGGATACAGCGCGCGAGTGAGTGAGTGAGTGAGTGAGTGAGTGAGTGAGTGAGTGAGTGAGTGAGTGAGTGGCTTAAGGGTCCGTCGACAGCTAGGTCATTAGGGCCCGAAGTCACAAGGATAAAAACAGGGAAACTCATTACAGGTTAAAACATTAAAACGGAGAAGTTAAAAACACAAAGGATAACAGTTAAAACGTAAAAGCTCATCTAAAAGGTAAGAAGTTAAAACTGGCAAAAAGTAAAACGAAATAAAACTACAAAACAAAACACGAAATAAAATACAACTTCAACTTGCTTATCGAAGTTAATACTGTATTTTGAACATCCATGTTTCTTTTTTCCCCCCATTTCCTCCTGTGCAACCATACGTTGTTTTAATTTAATTGTTTTAATTTTCCTCCAGTGGGTTTATTCTAGCTTGCTTAATTTTTCCTATATTCAGTAAGCTTTCTATTCTCTCCTGTAGTGTTTTTACTCTTTCTGAATTTAATTCTTTACAGAACATCAAAAAGTAAGTTACACATGATTAAGACAGGCCAGTAACTTTTGCTGAATGGTACACTACGCTGCAAAGTGGGCACAGATAGATAACAATATTTTTCAAGAACGGTCTGAACATTCCACCAGTTGTCGGGTTCCTCAGTGATAGAAATCCACTACTTGGTCACGGAGGTATTCAAGCACCGTTGTGGGAACTTCATATTTGACAAATTTGTTTCCTCCCAGATGTCCTTTAGGCTTGCTAAACAGATAGAAATCACATTATACAAGATCTGTACTGTATGACTTTATGCCGGATACTTCCATACCTCCTATCGAAAACATTGAAGCAAAGCTTGTGTTATGTTTTTCACGTAGGGTGTTTAGCAGACCTCTGCAGGAATTCCGGAACATGAACTTTATTCTGACAAGGCGCCATTCTTGGTGTGCGAGGGTCTTAGCATGGGACAATATGGGTAACTTACTTTTTGAATTACCTCGCAGTAATTCCTTTTATCTGTTGACGGTAGGTGGCAGAGAGAGTAACAGAACTAGCTGTATGTATCATTTTACTTTCTCACGAAGTCGCAGAAACAGGAAAACGTTGGTAACTAATTGTTCATTTCATATTACATCAAGCTTCACGCTTCTGATTATGAGCAGTTGTTTGAAATCATTATTCTGTACATTTGGAGGGATCAGAAACGCTATCCCTAGTGGCGGAGGGTGGGATGAACCGCATGTAATTATTTTCCAATGCATAATTCAATGCGACTCTCTCTATGCTATTGACGTTTGGATTTTTAAAACATTTTTAATGGATTTCACAATGTCAAAATTACCGGAGAACGCCGCTTTATCTGTCAGATAACAGAACACTGATATGAGAAAAACATGTTAACTGCTTGTAATGCAAAGTTATCAAGTGACATTAAAGGCCTACTTTTGGGACAATGACAACGTATTATAAGGGTGATATTTATACTCGTATCTGTTCAGCCTAACTGGTAATAATCCCAATGCTTCCGTAATCTAAAGGAAATAAATAATATAATGAGACTGTTAATGAAGGTATACGTATATGATCCGATGGCTGTACCTTTGAGATTGCATTCGGGAGATCCCGTGTTCGAGTACTGTTGACCGTACACTTTGACCAGGGGTTTTTAGTGGTTTTCCTAGTCGTAGGCGAATACTACCAATGATATTTCATTCGATACGATTTCCTTTCTGTCATTTCTCTTTCATTCCGTTTCGGTCTAATATTTAAATTGTGCTTCTAGGTTTCGTGGCGTGAGGATGTGCCAGACAGTTGACGCAAATGCTTGCTCCGCTCCAAGGACAGAGTGGTTAGTCTCCGTGAACAGTAGAAGGACGTTTGCTTGAACTGCTCACTCATTACAGCTACAGCAGTGGGATGGTTTTACGAGCCAGGAACTATTAGGAACTTGTGTACCTCTCTGTGGCCAATGTGCCTAATGCCTGCAGCCTCCTATTGAGCCAACAGTCAGTTCCCTTAGCTCTGAGATCTCGCTTGACTTGGGTCTGTGCAAGGCCATCTCCAAGTAACAGGCCTGGATATGCGATTCGTGACGTCACAACGCGAGGCCGACGTTCCAAGCAAGTCATACGGAATAAACACATGTTTTACAGCATTTCTGCGCTGGAAGAAGCGTGCATTCATTTATATTTTCACATTTCGTATTAAAAGTTAATGTGTATTAGGATGTTAGTGGAAAACATGCTTTGCATAGTTGTTAATGGCAGGGCATGCTTCTTACGTTCGCAATGCGAATACATCTCCAGTTTCTTTCTTTCTTTTTCCTGTAGATAATACCAAACTGTCTTGTTTAATAATGCAGTAGTTTTTCAAGAGGATGTTGGTTATTACTTTTATGATTTTCCTCGTCAAAATAGCACCCGGTAACTTGCAATCACTAGCATTACAGTCAGCACCGATATTATTAATGCCACATGTCTCAACACCTAAATGTAGAATTAAGTTTCTCTGGTTTTCTACTTTAAGAAATTCTTGTTCATATGTCTCAACAAATTTACTACTTTTTCGTGATCACCAAGCATTTTCACCTTCTCTGATAAATATTTTAAATGCAAGAGTTTCTATCAGGGCTGAGGGGTTGAGAAAGTTGTCTGAGGTAATCAGGATGGGGTAAAGAAAGAACATTGGAATCACGTAACTGTTTGTAAGCTGCTGGGTGAGAAAACTAAATTGAGCACTTCCATAACAGGGTATCGGGCGTATATTTAATTGGCTTTTGACTGACCAATTTTACCTGCTCTTCTAGGAATTTAGGTTTCAGATATTCTATGGAATCTTCATTCATGTCCTCCCAGTATTCCTTTAAAATTTTGGCGGCCTGAAGTAGTTTGTGTTCTGTTTGTTCACTTGCTATTGTGAACCAAAAGAGCATCAAATTTAGACCATTTATCCAATATAATTTGTTTACCGAGAATCCATTTAAAGTTACTATTGGGTATTACAGTTTTACCCTATAGAACCTAAATAATAAAGTTGGAATTGATTTTTAATGCTTCTACGTGAGTGAGTGACTGGGGTTTAAGGGCCCGTCGACAGCTAGGTCATTAGAGCCCCTAATGCTGCTACAATTTTAGGAATTTCTTCAGTATCAATTTTCACAAAAAAATTATTTCTTTTATGATGACGGTGAATCCCTCTAATTTCATGTCACTAATTCTATTTTTAAAGCTCTGAAAATCAACAGTTTTTTCATCTCCAAGTTATTTACGAAATGCTATGGATTTTCAGTAAGTTTAGGAGTTGTTCTGGGTGCTACAAAACGCTTCCATCATTTCGCGTAGCAGTAAATTCGTTCACTATGTGCTGTTCAGAAAAATGTTTAATACATACCACACCTGGTTCATAATTATCCCTTGAATAGCACGTACCCACTGGTCTCTCGTGTGTAGATCCTTTGAAAACGAAAACACTGTAACATACTTTTCTACACCTGTTTTATAGTTTGAGGTATAACCCGGCACACAACACTTCCTAGGCATTTTGTATTGAAAACTACACCACTTTGTAATTTAATTGTTCGCTCATTTAATTGTTTACTGACACGTTGTAAGGCACAAGCAACTTCTTAGCGTTCCAACCACGCACTGATGTGTTGCATTCCCGTAATAAACAAATAGGTGATAAACATAAGCCTCCCGTGATGACGTCATTAACGTAATCTCTTTCCGTATACAGACCTGTTAGATAAAGATGGCCTTGGTCTGTGTCACGCTTCCGGTGTACCTACTAGCCGCAAGGGGCGTGGCATTCCATACGAGCTTGTTTGAGAAAAGTCAGAGGTGTACTAGCTCCTGAAGTGGCTCCTTGAGTGGCTAAAATTTCTTCCTTGGCGATTTATGCCGTTCCGAGTTTCAATTTTTATGGGCTTTTCTGATCCCTCTGTGGACGTGCTCAAGTGTGGCGAATTAAATTGAATTATTTGTAAGGTTATCATAACCAAAGGGAGCACAGTTGGAGTGTTTCACCCATGTTGTATTACCGGAGCTTGTATAATTTTACTCTTTTGGAGATACAATTGTAGTTATGTGTAGGATTTATGTAATTTCGATTTTGTCAGGGTTGAATATATGCGGGAAGGTCTAATACTTAAGTGTTCTGTGCTGCGAGTTGGGTTTAAGCTTGAGGTCCAATTGGGCACCAGATCAGACCATTGTAAAGGTGGCTTGGGACACGCCTGATTAAAAAGTCATTTCTCTTTTAACTGGTCTGGTTAATCCATACTGTTGGTGTTACTTTCAGATCAGTGTGGCTTTCATATATGTGAATATATCTGAATTTTGCTTGAATAAAGCTACTAAAGGTTGTCCCACTGTAATTATTATAACGGTAGGGGGGGGGGGGGGGATCCTCTCACCTTGTGGTAGGCTTGCCAGCTCCTTTTCCCTCATGATCCCACTTTCCAACTTTCCATCTTCATGTGACTCGTAATATATATACCACATGCAAAAGGCAGTTTCACTGGTTTCATTTGATTATTCAAACACTGAATTTTCCAGCAACAGGTGGCTATAAGGAAGTTAAACGAAGGAGCAGACATAGAGAGCTAGACCGGCAAGTTGCTTCAAGCACAGAATACAAGGCCGGCTGCTCAAAACATCAGTGCTCAAAAACCGCTTTAAATATCAATTCGGGTCAAAATCATTTCAGCTTATTAAAAGCACCCCGCTTCACTCAGCTTCTTTTAAAACCCAAGCGAAATCTCAATCTGAATCCGTTTTCTTATAAACATATGCATATAACTTAAAATCTAAAGGTAGAGAAATAACCTCGAAATATAATAATTGAATAATCTAATCAACCACTGAAAAAAATCCGATGTGTCACATTCACATGACCTTCTTCACCTCCTTTTTCAAAAAGCTATTCTTTAAAAACCTTACTCTTCTATGTAGCCTTGTTAATCAAGATAAACATTTGTAGAAATGACTTTCCTTTTGAGAAATGTATATGTTTTAGAAAATTCAAGCCAAGAACGAGGAATATCTCGCAAATGGTTAACTCTAAAAGAAATTGAGACAAAGCGATAGGAGTAGAAGAGATACGGAAGGGGTTCGGTGATAAAGTTGTGCTAATTGTACTTATGTTCACATGGGGGCACCCCCGGGAGGAAGGATGAGGTGAGAGGAGACACCGGGCAGCCAGATCCAGACTAGTAGTACAGATACTGACAGAGGTCCCCAAGGTTTAAAATTGGCGACACCTCGAGGTCTTTAGGTCTTCCAGGGCCTTCCAGCGGGCACCTCGGCACCATACACATCCCACGGAAAACGAGGGACCGAGAGAATTGCTGTGCGCATATTATCCCTGCCATCTTCGCTGACATTGCGATCTTGTAAGAAGCAACGGGATGAACGATGAATGAAATAATTAACGAAGTGAAATGGATGCACAGAAAACTCGAGAGATGTAATTATCCTTCTCACGATTCACCTAGGGACACTGGGAGACCCCCGAAAAAGAACATGGGTAAGTAAGGTTGGTCACGGGAATTGAAATGGCTCTCAGAGGCTATTCATAGAACAGTTAAGATATAAATTTCATTGTTTATGATATACAGACAGTCCTTTTAAGAAAATAAAATTTTTCCAAAGCTGTTCCAAGCGTAGCTTGGGATGGATGTTTTTACAATATTTAACCATCTTTTAATAATGCTGTTTACAGAGAAACGCGCCCACCCGCACCAAACACACACACACACACACACACACACACACACACACACACACACACACACACACACACACACACACGCACGCTCCACCACCGCCACCGCCGCCACCGCCACCACCACATGTTTTTCAATATCACATTTTAATTCAAGTAGTCTCAAAAATGATTCTTCGGTGAAAGTTTGGTATCAAAATTTTGGGTAATATGTACTTCCTCTTCTTAATGAAAGTATGTAGTTAAGAAGGTAAACGTTTCGGTTTGTATGTCTAATGGCAACAAATATTCCATTCCCTTCAGAATAAAGTTAACGCCATATGTTTCTCAGCTGTTGCGGTGTATGCGCAGAAGGAGTGCGGCGTTTATCATTTTCTGATAAGAGGCTTGCAGCACATGTCTTTTACTTGCTTTATTTGTATTGTGTCATCAGTCCAGTGATCACAAACTAGTAAAGTGAGTTCAGTTCTATGTGTTGTCAGCAGCCGATGGAAATGTAAGCTAATGAACATACACTAGAACGACTAAGTAGTAGAGTTTGTTTTATTTAATACTATTTGTAGAATGTTTTGCTTCATATTTTAATTAATTTTCTTTTAATGAAATGTTCCTTCCTTTATGCATCATTAAATACAGCTTTTGCCTTTCATCTCAAAGCTTAGAAATGAGGCTTGCCTTTCCATTACTGCTGCTTCTTTTCAATCAGGTTTTCCGTAGAAAAATAAAACACTTCTTAAAAACCTCTTTCTTTTTACAAAGCCATTTTTACCACTAGTTGTCTGCATTGCTTGTACTCATTGCATCAAAGCCTTTTTGAAAAACTAATAATTAACATAATATAGTTATGGAATGGGAAGAACGAGAATATTAGCTACAGATCTGAATAGTCATTTCTAGATAATTGCACCCAAACGATTTATTTGGCAATGTAAATTCCACTTGATAAATTGACTGTGTTTTCATACTATGCATCATTCTTGATTACAGACACTTAGCACAGAATATTAGGGGTATAAATGCAGATATTGGTACTGGTAATTGAGGACAGGGTAACGAACAATATTACTCGTACATCAATATTTACCTCATTTACGCAATTACTTTGCTTATTAAGAGTGATAGTTTAACAAAATGACAATGTGACAAATCCCACTCCTGACACCAATGTGACAAATGACACTTTCAAATTACTTTTGTCTTGCAACTTTATTGTTCTTCTAAATTCAAGCACCCTTCTCTGTTTTGTAGTCGTTAACACGATCCACAGTGATCTTGCAAGTCGTAACTGTTCTGCTTGATCGTGATATTGACACACACTTTTCTGTTTTTCAGTCCGTTCTGTATAACAGCTGGCTTCAACTATCACACTCACTAAAACTGTGTCATTAAACAACCACTCCGACGCGAGGATTCATTCTGGTTCAACACTCAACTCCATCATAAAAACAAGTACTCCTCTTGCGGCCACTCTGTTATATCTCCGAGAGTGGCATAACACGGATTTTCCTCGAAATTCGCCTTTTCTGGAACCTCTCGTAAATAAGCCGGCAGCCAGAAATGTAAAACACTTTGGAAACCCTTTGTTCTGCCGCACTCATAGCCGTCTTTATTCTGACCGCTGTATCGTCGTCGGATCACGTATTTACAAGCAGTTGCGACCTTGACCATGACTCTTTTGATGTGCGGTTGCCGGCCGGCGTCACATTTCAATTAGGCGTGGTGCTGAAAACATGATGCAGGGTGGGTGGAACGAATGCTGTATCGGAACCAATTTCGAATGGTTTCTGCGAGATCAATTAATGTTTTTGTCTTTTGTCTTAACTAGAGTATTAGGAAAAAATCAAATGTGCAGCATTCACATGACCTCCTCTATTCACGCTTCTCAAATTATTGTTACGAAATCTTGTTATTCCAGTTCTCCTAAATACAGGTAAACATTCATACTCACACACACTGTTTGAAGTATAAAAATACAACTAAAGCCACAATGAGCATTTTCAAAGTTGGTACTAGATGAGGCTTTGAAATACTATTCTCTTTGCATTAACAAGGAGAAAAGGAAAGAATAAAACAAGGAAAGGAAACAGCCATGTGCACTTCTGAGAGTATGCAATACTTGAAATGCAAATAATCGCAACAAATTGTTTAGCCTAAGTTGTGTGTTACTTCCTTCTTGGCTTCCGGTATGGGCCGCGTCCTGTTGGCTTTTTTAAACATACCGGAAGCCAAGAAGGAAGCAATGGACAAAGGCTATGCAAGTCTATGTAATTATTTATAGTCTGTGCGGTTTAACAAGATTTGTATGTTTTGTGTAGAAAGATTTTTAGATTATTTACTCCGCACTTAGAATAAAGAAAGAAAGAATTGCATTCCACACAAACATTCGATATCACAATTTCACCGGAAATAGATTCCAAATAGCATTTTTAATAAAAGCTCTAGTGAGTGTGTGCGTCCGTCTGTGAACAGCAAAATGAAAAACAAAAACTTGGATAAGCATTCAATTTGGTAGTCAAGTTTTTCATCTTCCAGGAATACTACTCGGGAGATTTTCAAGAAAGTTGCGTTACCTCAAACTACCTTCGACTTAGAAATCTTTTAAAATATTTTGCATTTGTCAAAAATAGCCCTACAATGTTCAAGATACCAAGAAAATTTCAACAAAAATGAAATGTATGTCTTGAATTTTCTGGGAATAGCTTCTGTGGATGATTTTGCATAACTGGTAAACCATAAGAGATACACAAAGTGTAAAATTAAAATTTTATTAAAGTGCGCAATTTACATAAAATACACTGACTTTGGAGTTAACCATTTCCGAGACACAGCTTCTTATTATTTGAAGCTTCAAATACTTAAGCTTTTCTCAAATGGGAAGGCATTATTGCCCCATTCTTTTCTAGTATTTCCATTGTATCTACAAATAAATATGTAATAAAACAATTTGTCTCGATTAACATGAAGTAGATAGACGAATAAGCATTTGTAAGAATAATTTCTTATTGGAATTTTGTTTTATTTTATTGTTAAGATAGCCGTTTTATATGAAATATGGAAAATATATGGAAATTAATTAAAATGTGTACTAAATTGTAAAATATGGAGAAATATGGAAAATAAAAATAGCATTTTTCAACTCTAGACATTGTGAAACATAATGGCAATGCAAAATATAAATGATATTAGCTTTATAAGTAAATATGTATTTACATATAAATCCTTTCCCTGGTCATATGATTGAGATATTTTTATGGCAAATGAAATGTATATCTTGAATTTTCTGGCTATAGCCCCTGTAGTCGCATTTACTCTGGACGGCTTTTGCATAACTGGTAAACCGTTAGAGATAGACCAAATCATACTATACAAAAAATGTAGATCTTGCTAAAATACACAGTGTATGTCCAAATAAATTTTCTTGTAGGTTGAGCCATTTCGGAGATATGCCTTGTTATGTGTGTGACTTTCGGAAAACATAACTTTCGTGAAATGGAACATCGTTGTTAATTTTTTTATACGTTAAGTGTGCAAAGAGAACGGAATCTCAAAGCTTTAAAAGATTTGACTATCGCTCAAAGCCTACTGAATTCTAACATTCCCCTTGAACCTAAGATAATTTGTACAAATGCTTATCTTAACTAACACGAAAGATATGGGAATAAGAGTTTGTTAGAATGGTTAGTATAAGAGTAGAGAAAGTCATATGAGTGCAACACATCAGATTTTTATGTAAAGTTCTCTGTGTGCTTGTGTGCGTCATAAACGCCATAACTAAAACAAATAGAATATATCTTGAACATTCCGAGAATAACCTGTGAAGTGTTTTACATTTGGAAGGAATTTCATATAAACATGTGTAACTGGTATACGTTAAGCAACAGACTAAAACGCATCCCGTAAAATTGTAGATCTCTGTAAAACACACAATTATTTAAAGTAAACTTTTTTTGTTATCATCCGTTTTCGAGAAACACGTGGTTCAAACTGTTTCTATATTTTGTCTCAAAAAGCAGGCCGATTTTTAGGTTTTTCTTGTGATTGCTTGGTAAGAGCACTTAATGGAACTTTAAGGCCGGGTTGCATAAAAGTTAATCTTAGTTCTTCCACCCGAAAATGATCTTCTGTCAAGCTGAACTTAGAAATTTATTTGTATAAACCTTGATTTAAGATCAAATCTGATTGGTTAATTTTCTGCAGTTAATTTAATTTAACTTAGATCAATAGAACTGCACATGGAAGAAATAAATAGTGCAGCTTAAGAAAAATAATGGCAAGGAACGTTTGTAGTTGTTTGGATAATAGGAGCATTGTTTCAAATCGTGTTATGTCAAAAAAAAATTACAGCAGAAGGAAAACCTGATTACTCCTAACATAGAAAATTTTTCATAAATGAAAATGAGAAGTTATTGTGCTTGAGGCTTGCTTATAGAAACATGAAAAAATAAAATCAATTTACAATTGTGTGCTTTGAAATTTAAGCAAAATGGTTGGACTCAAATATGCCTTGATCGAATAATTGGTAAAATATACAAATAAGAACAAGTATCCAAATAGCCTCGAATTAAAATCACCAGCGACTCCCTTCCATGCAGTCTTTCTGAGAACCTGAAAGTACGTCCTCTCTCTCTCTCTTTATTTTTTTTTTTTTATTTTTTATTTTTTATTTTTTTTTTTTTTTGTACCATATGTTTATATTTTCATTACAATGTCCTCCAATAAGCTTTTTCTTAGAGTGTGGAATTTCACGACCTGTTTTGTTTTTGTTTTTCCCCTATCATACTACGCCGTGTCGAATGTGTCCGAATCTGGAGAAAAAAAAAAAAAAAAAAAAAAAAGTCTGATGTGTTGACTCACATGACTTTCTCTACTCTTGTACTAACCATCCTTACACTCTTATTCCAACATGTTCCTCGTGTTAATTCAGATAAAAATTTGCAGAAATTATCCTACTCCTTATTTCCTTGTAGGTGCAAGGGGAATATGGGAAAACAGGCTTTCAGCGACTGTCAGATATTTAAGACTTTCAAATTCCGTTCTCTTTACACGACTAACATATTAAAAAATGAATAATGATGTTGCGTTTGACGAAACTTCGTTTTCCAAATATAACAAGGAATAGCAAGGAATATCTCCGAAGTGGTTCACGATACAAAAAATGTGTTTGGACACAAAATGGGTGCTTTAGCAAGATCTAAGTTTTTGTATAGTGAGATTTTGTCCTATGGTTTACCAGTTATCCGAATGTGATTCAGAGTAAACAGGACTACATAAGCTATAACCACAAATTTCAAAATATGAACTTCATTTGCCATAAAAATCTCAAACATATGGCATTTTAATCAAAATCGTTAGCCATTTTCGAGAAAATAAAGAATTTTGAAAAATGTTTGATGTAAGGGGTAGGTTAGGGAGGAATAATTTTCTTCAAAATCATCGTGTCGCAACCTTAAACTTCAATACTAATTTTGGTTTTTAATCGACTTTCCGTTTTTGAGTTGTGCTGTTCACACACCCACACATACACACGGACCTTTTTCTTAAACGGCTTTTTTTGCATCCAAGGGACTTGAAAACGGTGAAACCTTGACGTCGAATACAATACTTCCTCTACTTAGTATACGTGGTAGAGAAAGTAAAGACAATGTTTTGTAATAACATTTTGTATGCGTAATAATAAACGGGAATAGGTAGAGAATCTCATTTGAATATAAGACATGTGATTATTTCCTCTTTCCTCTCATCTCTGTACACCAATGCCTCTTAATACTGTCTAATATCTAGGATTTTCTGCTATCCTGAACCTTTTCCCCATTTATCTTTGCCTTCAATGCTTCTTATGTTTTGTCATATAACATCCCAGCGAACGTGTAATAGATTATCTTGAGAGCAAATTGACGGAGTCGGAAGTAAATGGAGAGGAAGGCATGGGCGTGTTATATGACCTTTAAACCCCGTTAACTTCGCCACCAGCAAGCAGAAACTGCTGTTGAGCCATAATCTGTCCCAACCTATCTCACTGGTCTTGTAACACCGTCTACTGCCTACACAGAAGACACTTCTGTACTATGCCTCCGGAACTTCTGCTTTCCTGCTCCTGATCAGTTTGATACTGGAATTATTAACGGTAAAATTGATGATGATATTATAATAAACTCATAGCAAAATAATAGTTAATAATTGCAATAAATAATTTACGTATTTTAAAATCAATGCTACAATAAAAAGCACAGACTGAAGTTTTTTAGAGGATAAACTCGGTGTTAAGGAAAAGCAATTTATATGTCTGTGTAGCCAAGGTAATTAGAGCTCTAGCGGATTTAGTAGTCTAGAAAACCATTAGCCGTGGAGAATCAGGTTTCAGGGCCAGGAAGTTCTAGAAAATAAAATGAAAATCAGAAAGGAAAAGAAATTATTTGTACATATTTTACAGTTATAAGTGAAAGTTTGTGCTTCAAAGGCAAACGAAAAGTTTCGCTTTTAACAATGAGGTTTGTGGTGAGTGATAGTAGGCAGAAAATGAGCTAATGAAAGAGTGCATACATTTCCACCGTGTTTATAATATTCCAGAAGTGTTTATTACCGGTAACCGCAGTGCCAAAGACCGCCCTCGGGTTATACAGCAGTCGCCTTTAGCGAGCCTTCCAATTAGCATTTCTGCTATTCAGGGCAACTTGCGCTTCCCATTATTATTAGATATATTTTTTCTGTCTACTTGTTTAGGTCGCATAGTCATATCGCGACGGATCTGTTTAGAATCTGTTGGGAGATATCTCGTAGAACGGCGTGTGGTGGACAATTAGCCTTCAAGGTCTCATCTCTATATCATACCATCTTGATTCATCATGAGTCTACAGAGGAAACCGTGCAGGGAAACTGTACCTCCACTTCAGTGACGGACAGATGGAATAAAGTGTATCTGCTTCTGTTAACTGTGGACAGATGGCATAACATTCACTATTACCATCCATTTTTCATGTTTACTACCATTTTAAACTCACGGTTAAACTTTGAGTCATACTATTAAATATCCCAGCCTGTATTTATCTTGTCGAATGAGGGAAACCAAGAAAGAAACACAGACGGGCTCTGAATCCGGGAGTCTTAAATGGGGGCCAAAGACGTTACCGTCCGAGTCATACCGCTCAGTTATATTTATTTTATTATTATAATCAATATAACTAACGTCTTCAATATGTGCCTCGCCCTTGGTCACTTTCCACGCGAGTGGAAGCAGGCCCGGGTGATCTGCATATTGAAGCCAGGGAAAGACCCGGTTCATCCTGCCAACTACCGATCCATAAGTCTCCTGTCTGCACTCTCGAAAGTACTCGAGAGGCTTATTCTAGTCCGCTTGTCTCCCATCTTAGGGGACATTCAAGCCATCCCTCCCCATCAGTTTGGGTTCCGGCCTGGCCACTCAACATCTCAGCAGTTGCTGCGTGTGGTGGAGGCTGCCGCCCTGGGTTTCCAGGACAAAGCCTATACCGCCGCGGTTTCTCTAGATGTTAAGAAGGCCTTCTCTACGACCTGGCATGCCGGTCTCCTTCACAAGCTCATCCAACTGGAGTTACCCACACATCTAATACACCTACTACACTCATTCCTTAAACATAGATCCTTTGTGGTCGCAGTTGCGGGAACTAAATCCACACGAAGGCCAATCAGAGGCGGAGTCCCTGAAGGTTCTGTATTGTCCCCCACGCTGTTTAGCGTATATGTGGCCGACATTCCATCCGAGCAGCACGTTAACATAGCTCAGTATGCTGACGACGTGCTGCTATACTGCACAAATAAACACCCTCGCAGAACCTTCCTCCCCATACAGAGACACCTCCGCCTCATCCAAGAGTGGTGTAGGCGTTGGCGATTGTCCATCAACCCGGAGAAAAGCCGCGCCATACTCTTCACCAAACGCCGCTTTCCCGCCAACTTCCCCACACTCACATACCTTCGCCGAAGGATTGAGTGGGTAGATTCCCTTACCTACCTGGGAGTAAAGCTCGACAAGGGCCTAACTTTTCGGGGACACATCAACGACCTATCAGCACGGACCAGTGGGGCAATTGCCTCACTGTACCCTATGCTGCGGTCGGGGATGCCAATCCCCTTAAAGCTACGTCTCTTTCGGGCTCTCATTATCCCTATCCTTCTGTATGCCTGCGAAATCTGGGGCATGGCTGCAGACACCTACCTCCTGCGTCTGCAACGTATACAGAATAGAGGTCTTCGTGTAATCTATTCTGTATACCGTAGATTCCCCACGAGACTACTGCACGAAGCCTCGTCCCTCCCGTACGTGGAGGATGAAATTAGGCGCCGGGCAACTAAATTCTACGACCAGTTTCCACAACATCGGAGCGCCCTGGTTAGGTCTCTTGGGGACTACATCCCTAGAGAACGCACGCTTGTGCGACACCGGGTTCCCCGCATGGCTTGCGGGCACCCCCGGTAACACAGGAGCTACCCCATCAACAGCGCAAGCTGAACTCCTTTACAGTCCTTCCAAGAGTAGTTTGGAAGTCCAAAACATTTCGCCAAATATCCATATTTGGACCACCCACCAGCAGTGCCCAACGGCAGTTGCATGCTGAAAGTAACATCCGACGAGGAGCATAAAATGCTACCTCCCAAAAATCCTCAATCCTCATTCTTCACCAGCCATCCTATAACTTCCTAATTCCCGTCATGTAGTGGTTAAGCCCTAAAAGGGCAGGTACACGTATGACACACCTCGGGCTGTTCTCAGCCTGCCATCTGGTAGTCTAGTCTAGTCTAATATAACTAACATTATGATTATCATTACTTATTAACATCATTATTAATATGTTGTGTAACGGTGTTTTGCACACACGACTGTAGATTTCGGGATTGTAGGTAAGCCCCGAGCCTTAGCTCGAGAACAAGGCAGCTCAGCAATTAATAAGGCACAATTCAAAGATAACAAGAAGTTTATTAGTAAAACTCCAATAGTTTAGTAAAGTCCTCGTTGAATACTGGCGACAGATCTGCCAGCGTTACACAGACGACATTTAGGACATAAGTAACACCAAGTCATTTCCAACGGGATGTCTTATAGCTTTAAACGCCATTAACTCCCCCGTTGAGATAATTGCTTACGCAGCACAAAGAAATAAAACAATGTCTACACACTTGCCACACGCGTTCCTATGCTGACTCATATAAGAGCCTTAACTTATTTATGTTTCCAGTTAAAAATAATTACAAAGTAAAACAGGGGCGAGGGATGGTATCATGTTACTTAGCGATGCTTTACGTTGGCATGTCACAGAAGTTGTATCTTTATACGACAAATAGAAAATCTATTATTATGATTATGATTATGATTATGATTATGATTATGATTATGAGTATGATTATGATTATGAGTATGATTATGATTATGATGATGATGATGATGATGATGATGATTATGATGATTATGATGATTATGATGATTATGATGATTATGATGATTATGATGATTATGATGATTATGATTATTATTATTATTATTATTATTATTATTATTATTATTATTATTATTATTATTATTATTATTATTATTATTATTATTATTATTATTATTATTATTATTATTATTATTATTATTATTATTATTATTATTATTATTATTATTATTATTATTATTATTATTATTATTATTATTATTATTATTATTATTATTATTATTATTATTATTATTATTATTATTATTATTATTATTACGAATGCAGTAATTTATAAACTCTATAGAAGTTTACAGATATAATTCACTGGTTACAATTTCGAGCGATACAATTCAGAAACAATTTAATCCTTAAAAATTCAAACAGAAGCTATCCGCTTCAAGTAACTCAAGTCTTCACTATATTTGTGACGTAAACGCCGTTGTTTATCCTGGCATCCACCGTCGTATATCGCGAGAAAAATACCTCATAGTGCACCTCTGGAGCAGCTGGTAGCAGATTCTCCAAAGACTGGGAATACAGTAGGCTTTGAGTGATAGTCAAATCTTTGAAAGCTTTGAGATTCCGTTTAGTTTTTTGTAACTCACACAAATACCAAGGAATATCTCCGAAATGGTTCACTCTACAAAAAATTTATTTGTATATAAATTGCGTGCTTTAGCGAGATATACATTTTTGAATAGTAAGATTTTGTCTACCGCTTACTGCTTACAAGTTATTCAAAAGTCATCCAGAATAAACAGGACTACATAGGCTATAACCAGAAAATTCAAGGTATATATTTCATTTGTCATAAATGTATCTTAAACATAAGTAATTTTAATGAAAATCGCTTGAGCCATTTTCAAGAAAATCAAAATTTTCGAAAACTTTTCCATGTGAAGGGTAGTTTAAGGTGAAGCAATTTTCTTCGAAATCTTCGTGCTGCATCCTCGAAAGACACTAAACTTAAATATCAACTTTGGTTTTTAACCGACTTTTCACTTTTAAGGTATGCTGTTCACAGACTGACACCCACAGACGGATCTTTTTCCAAAAATGCTCCTAGTAGAGAAAATAAAAATCCATCCATGTCCTGTGGCGGATTAATCACGCATGTATGGTAGTGGTTTCGCTTTCTTTAATTTTTTCACTGCATATCTATTGGCATCTAAGGTTACCTACAATTGTAACGGTATTCGGTAGCCACTTGTAACAGTCACTGTGGTTATAGTGTACGTTGGGTGCCACTTTTGTGACGATTCTTTTGTGTCGCATGAAATGCCTCGCTAGCTCATCCGGTGCAGTAGCTGCCTCTCCGCTGTGCGCCGCTGCGTTGATCTTGATTGGGATTAGGTAGGCATGAGTAGGATATTTCTCATGCGCGAGGTTAGATGACAAACACAGCACAGACGCTTTCTGATTTTATTCTCCCCCACGTCACTGCCTCGAATTGCCGATCAGAGCGAGTTTGTGGTATTGCGTTTTAAGATCGCTATTTACTTCACCTTACGCTAATCACTGTCGCCTTTCACACATCTACGTTTTTGGCGCGAACTATCATATTCGCGATACCGGTTCACCCTCGTAGCGACATCGCAACAAAACAGACAGTCAGTCCCGTTCTCTTCCAAGCTTTCCTATTTATATCTCACCCCCGCACTTTCTCTCTAGTCCCGTTATGGGGGAGGGGTGTATTTTCCCCAGCTGTGTCCTTGGACCTTAGGCAAAACATGCCTGGGCGCGAGATGACAAAAGAGGTTTGTTCTCTGGCCTTCAGAAATGTGCTCAGGTCAACATACTTTCAAGAGGCAGCTTCTTTACACAGTTTATAATACAAATCATACTTATACCTAAAAGTCTTATATATATGTAAATTCTGATTCTAAAATTACAAATATATATACATAGAAGTTCCCGTCTCAAGTGACAATGTGGAAATAATCACTTCCGTAGACTTTTTTCTCAAGCAAATAACGAGCCACCATAAAATTCACAAATACACTACCTAGCAACATCAACTTAAGGTACTTCTATGGGCACGTCAATCCTTCCTCGTGAGTCAAAGCAGAATAAAGAATTTTAGACTTCACATTGACAGACTTGCTTATTTTTTGTGTAAATGTCCTGTTTAATTCCTATGCAGTTAAAGCCGTCACTTTTTGTTGCAAATTTATGTTCACATCAGAGCAGGTCTTCTAATGTATTACAGTTTTCCCTTGTCTTTAGCGATAATGTGGAAAGCGGATTACTTAAAAAAAGTTTTATTCTTTATTAGTTATATATAAAAAAAAAGATCACATCACAGTACTCGTGTATCTAACAGTTTTACAAACAAAAGCAGACTTCTTTTAATTGTCTCCTATAGTATTGGCAATGTAGGTAAAATTATCAGAAAACAATGATTAATTTAATTTTTAGTATGAACAATGGGAGTCAACTTTTCCGCTAACTTTTTCACTGCAAAGTAGTGTTAAGTAAGTACCTTATTTCTCACTTCCCAATATAGCATACTTAGTCTTAGTTGCATGTTGGATTGGCATCTGCTACCGACGATAGCCGTGAGGAATACTAACTGGCACGGATTAGGCCTATCCCCTTGCCCCTTCGCTTGCAACTGGTGTCCACAATGCCGTCCATGAATGTCAAAATCGAGGTGGGATGGATACATAGACTAGTAATATAATAATATTGCAAACTTAGAACCAAGAATCGCTTTCTTTAGCTTTTTTGGTATTTTGTTGTTGTCAAGACATTTCATTGCATCTTGAAGAAAGTAAGCTTAACTACATTCGGAGTATACACCAATTTCAAATATGTATCCTTTTCCATTGTATTTTCTCTACTACGTATAGTAAGTAGAGGAAGTGTATTCTGCTAAAAAATTCGATGTCGAGATTTCACCGGAAATATGTTTCGAGGCCATCTGAGTCCAAACAAATAGTTTTAGAAAAAAGTCCTTGTGTATGTGTGTGCGCGCGCACAGCATAAACACGAAAAGCTGGTTAAAAGCCAAAGTTGGCATTTAAATTTATTATTGATCCAAGGATGCGAGACGGAGATTTTAAAGAAAATTCATCCACCCTAAACTACACATTACATGGAAAATTTTTCGAAAATTTAAATTTTCTTAAAAATGCCTCTAACGATTTTAATTAAAATACCGTACGATTTAAGATACTCTTATGGCAAATAAAATGTACATTTTGAATTTTATGGCTACAGTTTATTTACTGCTGTTTACTTTTGATGACTTTTGCATTATTGGTAAACCGTAAGAGATGGACCAAATCTTACTATACAAAAAATGTACATAAATCTCGTTAAAACACACGCTAAGTCCAAAAACATTTTTTGTGGAGTGAACCATTTCGGATATGTTTCTTGTTATTTGTGAGAGTTTTGCAATAATTACATTTTTATCAAATGCGAGCTCGTTATTCACTTTTTTATCTTTTGGCTGTGCAACGAGAACGGAATTTCAAAGCTTTAAAAGATCTGAGGTTCGCTCTAAGCCTAGTGTATTCCCATATTCACCTTGCAGGTACAAGAAAATCAGCAATAAGATAATTTCTGCAAATGTTTATCTCGACTAATATGAAAAAGATAGAGGAAAAATAGTTTGTATGAATGGTTAGTACAAGGGTAGAAAAAGTCATGTGAGTGCAACACTTCAGACTTTGTAAAGTAGTGCCATGGGTGGAGCACAATCCTCGGAGCTGCTTCTGTCTGTGTCCGAGGTTAATCATTTAATCATGAACTTATTAATAATAACCATAACCATACCCCAGTGTTAAACAAACATAGGAACAATAAACACTCCACAAATTGTGACATGATTTAAAGTACTCTGCATAAACATTGAGACAGAGGTCAGCAATTTGCGTACTTATGTCACTACCTTTTGTTTCAGGTTCTATGGTAAACATGCTGAACACGGACGTTGGCCGTTTCATGTAAAAGGAAGCACATTTGTGTAAACCAGAAGTGGATGTCCATTAATAATCTACACAATAAATATCGACCTACTACTTCACTGCCAACAAGGTAAAGCTTGAAATTTTGTCACTGATAGAATGTATTATATATTTACAACTGTGTTTTTGTTGATTTTACCTGTGAGTGGACTAGGCACATATTTCATTACTTCATACGTATGCATTATACCAGGTAATTTAAAATATTGTAGGAGTTTGGTAATACCTATTTAGAGGCAATAAAAACACTACAGATAAAAAGCTCTCGAAGGTTTGTTCGCCTCAGTTATATCCTGCCCACTAGGTTTACCAGACCAGACACTTATTTCTTCGCGAGGGTGGGGTAGTTAAAGATCAAGGTTTTGTCCCTTCTATATATACAGGCTGTTGGAAGTGCAATAATACGATATTTTAATAATTTGTACACTTAGTTACATTTATGCCATTCCTGCAGCTTTAGGGGGCATTCTATTGGCCTTCACGGGTAGTGTTTAGGGTGTGTGTGTGTGTGTGTGTGTGTGTGTGTGTGTGTGTGTGTGTGTGTGTGTGTGTGTGTGTGTGTGTGTGTGTAGTGGCGTCGTGTTTTGCATAAATACAAGGTTATTTAGATTATTCTTTTAAGGAAATTACCCACATATGGAAGAATTTTTCAGGTGATCTGGTTTTCTGATGGAACTTTTAAGACTCTTCTTTTCCAAATCATGTACGCCTTCTCGATATCTAAAGCTATCATTATACAGTGCTAAGAATTTTTAAAACCTTCTGCTTTTTCTTTTTCAATAGTGACCAGAAACAACATTGTTGAAGGACCTTGGCGAAATGCATGTTGATCTTTTTTGAAAAATTATTTGTTTCAAGAGTTCATCGAAGTCGTTTGCTTATTATTTTATAACACTTTACTCAATGCACAAATTAAAGCAATTGGGGGGGGGGGTACAGAGAAGTTGCCCTTGGGTTTAATAATGGGAATTACCGTTGCTTTTCTGAAGCAAATAGGAAAAACATTGTTGTTCCATATAAAATTGTACAGATCTTGTAAATATAGAATGCAATTGCTAGGAAGACTGTTTCAACATCTCATAAGGGATCCCATCAGGTCCACAAGATTTAGATTTGCATTCACTTAGTCTCCATAATTTCTTCTAATGTTATTTCATTCTCAACGTCCTGTTCATCAGTCGAATAGGGAATATTTATATTCAAGGTTTCGCCCTCAAAACTTTGTTTAAATTTGGGCAATTATGGGGTTGTAATTTGAGTCGCTAGAAATGGCCGCAAATGTTTGACTTAAACTGTCTGATATTTGTTTATTGTCAGTAAGCTTTTTATCTGATTCTTTATTCCTAAGGAATGGTATCTTAGATATTCTGTTTATTCCATTTATCTTACTTAATTTTTTTTCCAAATTTGATGGTTCAATGAGGATATAAAATCTAACCATGATTTGCGTTTTATTGTTTTCAGTGCAAAAGCTCGCGAGTGTTTGTACTGTATTTTGTTTTCGGGAGATGGGTGCCTTTTTTATTTAAAATATGCTTAATTTTTGTTCTGAATTGTATTTTTATATTCATCGTTCCACCATGGAACGCCTCGTTTGCGAACCAGGCCTATGCATGTTTTCGGAATGTGTTGGCGACTTTTATTATGATTTCTGTGAAACTTTTAGCAATATTGTTCATATTTGAGTCGTCTTGAATCAATGGTAGCAATTTGCTTTATTAATTATCCCCTTTGGCCGTTGTATGTATTCATAAGTTTCAGTGTTCACGTTTATAATGATAGGCAAATGATCGCTATCGTAAGACACATAAACTGACCAGCTAAATAGATATGCATTGCTGGGAGAAGTAACTGGGAAGTCAATGCAACTAAAGGTGTCATGACCAAGATTCGAAGTGCGTAGCTTGGGTAGAATTAAATAATATAAAGTTTTGTTCTAGTAATATAGAATCTATGTGTCCCTTTTGGTCAGTTTTCTTACAGCCCCATAATATAGAGCGTATTAAAGTCACCCTGGAGTATGAAAGGACTAGGAATTTGGTTTATTATAGTTTTGATGTCTTCATGTTTAAGCTTATAGCTGTTAGCTAAGTAGACATTGCAGGAGTTGGCATTATTACTTTTGTTACTACTGCTTCAAGGGAGTTTTAATGGTATTTCTTTATGCATTATGGTACCTTTAATTAACGTAACTACTCCACCACTGGCGTGGACTACTGTTTCTCTGTTCTTGTAATAAGTAGAATATCCAGCTATGTTTGGTATGAAATGATTTGTTTCCTGCAAACAAATGATATTTAGCAAGTAGTTCTTAATCAAAATATTCGAATACTCATGTTGTGCTCGGAAACCTTGGAGGTTTCATTGTAATATAGCATAGCCCATTTTTGTAAGCTGTATTAAAAGATAAACATAAATGAAACCAAACAACGAGCTAGATAGAATCAGATGGAGTACCAAGAACTTCTGGTGTTCTGGATTTGTTAGTTTCTAGAGCGAGCTTCTTTTCAATACAAGTGAATCGAATTTTAATTCCTTTATTTGTCAATGAAGGGTGGATTTTTTTTGGTAGTGTTCAACAAACTTTTGAGGTTGTCTGTGTAATTGAGAGCTCTGGAAACTACATCTGACGTTCCTTTTGTGTTTTCTTTGAAACTCTTGAGCTGTGGGAAGTCCAAAATGTAATTTTCTGGGCTTACTTCCATTAATGTCCTAATAGGAGAGAACTGACCGTCAAGCGTCACTGTGGTGTCTGTTTTAGTTTTCTTATGTGTAATTTGGATCTTGTTTTGCTTTACATTGCTTGACTGCTCTTCGTTGCTTGCTAACGATGAGTCTGAGAGGTATTGCTGGTCACTTTCTGCGTGCTGGCTTGAAGTAAATTATAGGCCTTTTAAGAGTAGATCCTTGTATTCCATTTTCTTTATTGCATTTATCTGATCTGCTTTCACGGAGATTGGAATTTTTTAGATTTACAATCCTGACATTATTGTGCATACCATCGCTGAGGTTTTCTTATTGGCTTCAGCTAATTGACCGCTGGAATCTTGAATCCTTAGATCTTGCTTTAGAGTGTCTTTTGGGTCAATACTACTCGGATTTTCTTTTTAGGATTTACATTCCTTGTGTTTTCCGGATTTCTTGGTCTGTAAGAGTCTCCAAGGACGATTTGCAATGCTTCGCAAAATGGCCTTATATTTTGCAAAGGAACTAGTAGCTATATGCTACCTTTATATTCTATTGGCTTGGATTCAGAAAATTTATCAAAATCATCAGGTTTTACATAAACTTGTTCGCAGAAGCTCCTTATGTGGGTATAACCTGATATACATATACTTTCTCTGATGTAGGAAATTGCAGAGGTTGTTTCAATACCTCTATTCCAAAGATTTTCTTCAATTTGTATGATTTGGTATCACCGGGCACAGGTTAGATATTATAACCCTTATATTTTTGATTAGGAGAGGTCTGCTTTCCATGGATATGTCATTAATTCTGGTCTTTGAAAATCCTGAGGTTATATCTTCCACCAAAGTTTTGTTTGTCAGGCAGATGCAAACTCTGTTGTTAAAAATACGTGACACGATTTTAATACTTGTGGTATTTACTAATTTACCTAGAGCTGGTACATATTTTTTCAGTGGTAAACTATCATGTGCTTCAATTACTAAAGCTTGTTCTTTATTTGGCAGGGTAACTGCGTGCGGCTGTAGTGTTACTTTTGTTTATGATGCTGTTTTCGGAAGTTGGGTGGCATACCTGGTTTTATAGACTGATGTTAGCAATGCTAAGGCTGAAACAGTTGACTGTTGCCATATCGTATATCGCAGTATCAACGATGCACAGCTTGGTTTTGTTATGCCGTAATTATAAATTTCACTTAACAAATCAAATATTGAAAGGCAATAGCTATCTTTACCTACAGATCAACGTTGGGTAGAGGACTACTTCCCTTTGTAGTAAATTTCCCCGATAGAGCCTGGATACGAGCAAAATACCACTCAAAAGTAGAAGCTAAATGTTTAGTTACTCTCCATGTATAGACCACAGCCTTCTGTGTATATCGTTTGTTCAATATTTTCCAGCGGGACTTAACCATGGGGCACTGTAACAGAATTATGGATCTTTTCAAGACTACTAACTTCCTCCTGAAGTTCTTGGAATTGGTGAGTGCATGGTAATATCCCCTTTGGGGACACATTACATTAGATAAATCATAGGTATATATGCCGCATTATCTGCATGCAGAATAGCTGATTTATTTATGTACAGAGTTGCAATGTTTACATATTATGTTTCGTTCCTAAAGATTTTTCCCTTCTCTACTCATCCCTACTATTCCACTCCTCTTCCTAGCCCGATACTTTTGCTTTAGTTCCCATTCTTATGCCCTGTATACAAGTATTTCTGGATGGACACAACTGGCTAACTTTTCTGTGTACTCTTTCTTCTGACATTCTTTTTAGTACTCCTAACAGTTGATTTACTTATATATTATACCATAATTTCCACCTTAAGTGTTTGTTTTTTTCTACTTTTAATGCCTTGCTTAACTTCTCAAAACACCAATTTCCATATACAGCAATTTCGATATTAAGTGTATTAATTTCTAAATTTTAGTCCCACATACTGCAGACCACTCAATATTAATTTTTTATATCTGCAGTTTTTTTTTTTGGTTATATTATTGTGCCAAAAGTACTATTTATCATGGCTGTTGTTGTTCTACCTTTGTTAATTGTTGCTTGTATCATTTTGTCTAGCTTCTTTAACAATTCAAATTTTCAATTGCTTGAAATCTTCACATCCTTTTATGAAACTTTATATTCGACCATGCCATAATGTAGCGGTTATAACGCCACTGTAATGAACTTCTTTTCATCCGCCTATTATAACGATACTTCTATCCACCAATCAAAGCTACATCTGTTCATCACGACACTGTTAACCACCAACCAAAGGATCCTCATGTAACAATTAATACTTCGCCGTCTGCGCACGGTCCCACACAGTCGAAAGCTAAACTATCCATTCCCATTTATGAAATAAAGCTACTCTATTTAATAATAATTAGTATTAATACTGCAAATAACATTCTAATAAATTCAACTTGTCTTCTTGGTTTTGAAAGCCTACCTTTTAAACGCTCTAGTATCTATACTCTCTGTATCATTCTGTCAAGGCCAACACAACAATAAAATAAATATTTTCGCAGTTGAAGGTGTGATTCCCTTGCGTGCAGTCCAGTAACAAATACATGATTAAAATATCGGTCTTCAGAGACAATAACACGCAGCGCATAACATGGTAGCAAAAACGGCAATTCGACGAACCTCACTCCTGACACCAGCGCGACAACGTGACAAATACGTGGTTTTCTTCTCGTCGTTAACACAGTCTGCAGTATTTCGTACTGTCACAACTCAATTTTCCATAACCTTGCTCAATCCTTTCAGGGTCTTTCTTTACCTTCTCTGCCTCTCATATACTAACTAGGACTTTACAATCACTTGACCTCGTTGAATGTTCTTTACGACGACCTACGTAACTATCATGACGACACTCACACACACAGCTGCCTCATACTCGCTCACACACTGAGCGACTCAAGTCTGTAACCATCAACTCAACTCACTGTAGCTTCTGGTCTCATTATATAGTGGGGATGACGTCACACGGACCTGCGTCAGAATATTAAAAACATGTTATCAATGTTTTAAACTTGAGAAATGTTCGAACATAAATAGTCGTACGAAATTTGAGTATGATGGCAACTAAAGTGATCTTATTGTTGTTACGAAACTGCTACCACTCATCTCACAAATATATACTCGTTAGTTGACAATATCACATTAACAATTTACCTCTTCTTCATCGAAAAAAATCGTATTTGTATGTGAGGTTGAATGGCGGCAATTTATCTTCTCGTGCATATTTTTGGTATTTAGAAATAATAAGTATACTCAAAATAAAGCATCTGCACGGCTTTTGTGCAGTGCGCTTCAAAATTTTAGTATTAATTCAGAGAAAATTTATGTTTTATGATTAACCTTTAATGCATGTTTTACTCCTGACTATAGCATTATATTAAGGCGGAGTGTAATGGAGATATGCAAATCCAATTATGTGTATAAAATTAATTTAATGATACTTTATTTCAACAATCAAGTACTACCCAGTAATCATTTGTGTATAAGTAATTAATTATATATATTTTGGACTAACTAATAGGGCCATTAACACGAAAACTTAAACAAGTGACTGTAAAAACAGAAGCATCAGTATGTTTCCTTGCTGTGATCAATTAAGTAAAATTATGTTATATTTAACAGTTATTGGTAGGCTTCGGTCCGGGTTACAAACGACGTTACATTGAGAGCTACTTGACTGCATTTGTTTCCACTTCATATTTGTTCACAGTAAAGGAGAAAGGGAGGGGAAGGGGAGGTTGATGAACGATCCGTGAACCAAGCAGCCCTCTAGAGTCCATGGGGAGCACTCTTTCTATTGAACAATCAACCCATATGTCCGGCACCCACACGCCGTAACCCAGGAAAACGTGTTAATTTAGAAATGCACTAGCATTCACCTATCTGCCAGGGCAATCGAACCCGCAACCTCCTGATTGCAACCGCGAAGCGATCTCGATCGGTTCGTGATTAGCATGCCAAATTCCCACACGGAGGAAGAACTGGATTGGACTACAAATGCAAGGGATTCCACATTGTGTGCTCACAGGGTAATGGCATGTCAGACCCCTGGCAGGAAGGGATGAGATGAGAGCACCCTATGGACATGTTAGAAGCTGGGCGAAGAACGCGGGCCAGCGTGAGGGACTCTAACCCATGCTGGAGATTCATCTCCACACCTGGTTTCGCCAAGCAGCCCCCAGCTTTATGGTTTCGACATGGAGGAAGGAGTTTATCTCTAAAACTGTTATCTGGAGTGACAAAATATCAGACAGAGAGAGAGAGAGAGAAGTTTAAAGCCAACAGTGGTACGTGCGCACGAGGTGAGATATCTGCTATTCTCCAAAATCAGACGCCGCCGATAAGACTTCAGGTTTTAAAAGCGGTTTAAGATGGAAAATAAAAAAAAAAAACGTCTGACGTATTACATTCACATGACTTTATCTACTCTTACACTCACCATTCTTACAAACTCTTATTCCACTAATTCATGTTAGTCGAGATAAACATTTACAGAAATTACTCTATTGATAATTTTCTTGTAGCTGGAAGGAGAATATGGGGATACAGTAGGCTCTGAGTGATAGTCAAATGTTTTAAAGCTGGTCGCTATATCAAGACTTCGAAATTCCGTTCTTTTTGCATGGCTGAGAGATAAAAATGTGAATAACTACCTCCTATTTGAGAAAAGTATAGGTATTGCAAAACTTGCACAAATAACAAGGAGTATTTCCAAAATGATTCAGTCAATAAAAAAACATTTGAGCATAAATTGTGTGTTTTAACGAGATCTACATTTTTGTATAGTAAGATTTGGTCTATCTCTTACGTTTTAACAGTTATGTGAAGGTCATCAAGAGTAAACAGGATTACATGGGCTATAGTCAGAATAATTATATACATTTTATTTGCCATAAAATATCTTAAATATCCGGCATTTTAATCAAAATTGTGACAGCCATTTTTGAGAATATCAAAATGTTCCACAAATTTTCCATGTAAAGGGTAGTTTAGTGTGGCGAAATTTTCTTCGAAATCTTCCTGCTGCATCCTTGAAAGATATTAAACTTAAATACCAACTTGGGCTGCTAACCGATTTTTGATTTTCGAGCAATGCTGTTCACACACACACACGCACGCACGCACGCACACACAGACGTATGTTTTATTTAAAATGTTCTTTCTTTGATTCAGAGGACTTCAAAAATAAATTTTCGGTGAAATCTTAATATCGAATGTTTAAACCAAATACAATACTTCCGCTAGTTACTATACGTGGTAGAGAAACTAAAGAGTAAATAAATTTAAAACAGGTTTTAGAGCTTCCCATTTTCTTTTACACCTAATTATTGCTTTCATTATTCATAATGTTAAGAAATTAATTCTATACGATAAATAAAATAGTAGGCATGAGTGGCAGGTAAACACACGGGAAAAAAGTCTGATGTGTTGCACTCACATGACTCTTGTACTGGCCATTCTTACAAACTCTTATTACTATATCTTCTTCGTGTTAGTTGAGATAAACTTTTGTACAAATTATCTTATTGCTTATTTCCTTGTACGTGCAAGGGGAATAGTAGAATACAGTAGGCTTTGTGCGATAATCAAGTCTTTTAAAGCTTTGAGATTCTGTTCTCTTTGCACACTTAACATATAAAAAAATCTGATATGTTGCACTCACATGACTTTCTCTACTTTTGTACTAAGCATTCTTACAAACTCTTATTACTATATCTTCTTCGTGTTAGTTAAAATAAACATTTGTACAAATTATCTTATTGGTTATTTCCTTGTAGGTACAAGGAGAATAGTAGAATACAGTAGGCTTTGTGCGATAATCAAGCCTTTTAAAGCTTTGAGATTCCGTTTTTTTTTACATACTTAACATATAAAAAAATGAACAAGGATGTTCTATTTCACGAAAGTTTTCCGAAACTCACACACATAACAAGGAATATCTCCGAAATGGTTCACCCTACAAGAAAATTTATTGGGACATAAATTGTGTATTTTAGCAAGATCTACATTTCTTGTATACTATGATTTGATTTATCTCTAACGGTTTACCAGTTATGCAAAAGTCGTCCAGAGAAATACGACTACAGAGTCTATAGCCAGAAAATTCAAGATATATCTAAATTTCATTTGTCATAAAAATATCTGATACATAGTACATTTTAATCAAAATCGTTAGAGCCATTTTCAAGAAAATAAAAATTTTCGAAAATTTTTCCATGTAAAGGGTTTATGATGGGGCTATTTTCTTCAAAATCTTTGTGTCGTATGCTTGAAAGATATTAAACTTAAATACCAACTTTGGTTTTTAACCTACTTTTCGCTTTTGAGTTATGCTGTCTACAGACTGACAGAAACACGGAAACGCGCGCGCGCCACACACACTCACGCACACACGCGCACACACACACATACACGCGCGCGCGCGGACCTTTTTTCTGAAAATGTTTTTTTGTTTTGGATTCAGGGGATCTCAAAACATATTTCCGGTGAAATCTCGACATCAAATTTTAGGGTGGAATACAATACGTCCCCTACTTACCAGTAGAGAGCGTAAGAAGGAGAAAAATCGTGCATAAAATACAACTTTCTTGGGGCGATCAGTTGTATTTTGTTTAATATTTGTTTCTTCCAGAAGAGTTGGTTATGAAACAACAATCCCTTTAATATTGCAATCCTGAAGTTTAATATTTATAATACAGTTTGTTCGATACTTTATAAGAAAATTTACCAATCCCAAATTGTTCAAGATTTGGGAAACTTTAGGGCATTTATTTATAAATAAGCAAGCAATTATCACTTGAGTAAACAACAGCTTCACTGTTCCTGAAGCAGAAGATGGATCGTACTATTTTGCTTTCCCCTACTGTCTTTCTCGGTCCAACAGTGGCCGACAAGCAGCAAACCGTTGCACAGTTACGTGACAGGTTACAGTTATACCTCCATAAGGAATATTGAGACGGTTTTATGTAAGCCCTTATCGGGAAATATCTTAGGTTTCGGGAATTAAATAACAACGCTTGGAAAAAGTTCAAAAGGAATGTGACGGTGTAAAACATGCATGGGTAAGAAGTGCCACTCCACTGACACGCGCTCTTGCCTTACTCACCGGCCATCCCTCCCCTTCAGTGCTGTTCAGCTTTACCTTTGCTTCCGATACGGCTCATTCAGTGGCAAGTGTGGCTTAGCTGGGAACTCTGTTTCGTGAAGAGTGGCAGAGAGAATTTTTTATAAGTTACAAAAACAGGAAAGTTTGCTGTTCAGTATGCAATTTCAATTTGTAAATATAAACTGTTACAATATTAAACGCTACTATGATTAGAAGCATAAATCAAACTTTGGTGATCTTACAGGTGTTTGTTTACAGTTTCAAAATATACTTTCTGAATAGTGATATTTGTATGTAGGAATATAATGGGAGGATGTGATTCCACTTTTTAGAGGCTTAGTTTCTTATTAGTTTATTGAATATAAGCTATTGTATTTCGGGTTTCAAAGTCGGAACACAATATGGAGTTTAAAACCAATTAGTTTATTCTGTTGATCAAATGGCTTTAATATGTTTTAAGGCTAAATAGCAATGGGACTTTACCGCTTTATTTATTGTGAAAGAGAGACAAATCAGTATGTTAATCATAAGGTAGCGTAAGACTATTACGTTCGTAAGATAGAGGACGGTTATAAACTTGAAGATTATGTAATTTGTCTGACCACAATAGGTAGTAATTATTATATGCAAAATACGTTTATATTAAACAAAATAGTTAATAACAGCGCAGAAATAATTACTATCGCGCAGGTACTACGAAGCCACCACTGCGCTTGTTGTATCAAAACAACCTTCGTTACCTGGCAAGAGAATGTGAGATGAATAAGGCAAGATCAATTGCTTACCTCTCCTCTCGTGCCCATTTCTGATCTAAAATATACATGAGAGGAGTAAATTGTAATTTATGAGTGCATCCGTATTTCAAGAGCGTTATAAATCCTTATAAGTGAAAATAAAGAAGACAAAATGGTCAGTGGTGCACAGGAATTAAGCCTTCTCATTGTAGATAAGGTAACAGTTGTTTTTCCGCAAACAAAGCCTGCAGTCAAGAGTTTTCATGCAAACACCGACTGACTTAGAACCGGGAATAATAAGCAGTAAAAGGGTAACGAACCGAGCTCCTGCCTTAGAAATAAAGGAGAAAATAAGCATCATCTTAACACATACAAACCTACTACCTTACTACGCCACGAAATACCTATACACACAGTACGTTTACTACAAAACTTGGCCGACAGTAGCGAGGGCCTGATGACCTCCTCTGCATTTCCCTACATGCGCATACTGATCCTCACACGTGTGTCAGTCTTACTTCTGTTAGGCAGGTGTTTTGTGCTGTTGTACTCTTAGTCCAGTTCACGCGTGAATAACTTTGGGAGTGTTTAGAAGTGCTTAACTATATTTGAAGTGTTTTCAAAATTAACTGATTGCAATATACAGTGCATCAAAGAGTGTTTGTGTACGATATGTGATTAGATCATCTTGTAGGGAAGTTGTAAGGCAATATGAAACTAAATTTCCAGGCGTGCATGTTCTGAATAGAAACACTGTTCGTTTATGTGTAAATAAATTTAGGAAGACGGCATCAATTCTGACAGTAAAATAAAGGTAAAATGGCGTGTGCATTCAGAACCGAAATTAGACGTAATCCGAGAATGCTTAGAACGGTCACCTCGAAAATCTCTTAGGTGCCTTGCACAAGGCAAAACTTAAACACAATATCAGCAGAGAAATTAACGCTATCTGGAAAGTGAACTACGCCTGTGAATGAAAATTTCCTCAGAAGGTGCCATAGGTGTACTGATGCAGACGGACGGCATTTGCAATATCTCCTGTGATAAGATACGTTTTATGTTTATTCAGATAAACGTTAATGTGATTTTAGATTTGATTTGACGTCAATGCGTGTATGACCGGAAACCGGGCCGTGCACCTGTTGGCCAGATTTTGAAGTTTGGTAGTAACCGTACACTACCTTCAATGCTGTAATCCAGAAACTGCTAAAAAAACTAATTATCCTCCAAATCCTGAGAGGCAATATTTGAAACAATTTCGGCTTTATAAGTATTTCGGATTACAAGGAATGTAATCATTTAATTGGACTGAGGTGAAGTGTACTATCTCTGCTTAAAATAAAATAGTCTCACTGACAAACCAGTAATTAACAATAGCATGGTCATCTGACCAGCGTTTAGATGTAAGGTTACTTAAAAAAATTATATTGTTTGACTTTCTCAAATGTGTAACAGCTTGGGGAGGGAATTAGAATATTTAAAGACTATGATAAATGCATAACTTGTACAAAGAGCGTCAAAGAAAATCTCACTTTACCTCGTACCTATGGCACATTATCATTGTACGAAGTCATGGCTATTTCATTGGTTGCTTTAGACCATGGTCTAAGGGTGTGTCACTCCTTAAAATGGCCATCAAACGAAATATATTGTAACAATTTGACAAATCCCACTCCTGACACCAGAGTGACAAAATGAGAAGATTCCTGTTCAATTATTTCTTTCTCATTTTATTTTCTTCCAACATGTTTGCGCAAATACACAGTTCTCTTTTACTGACGTTAACACAGTTTACAGTCTTTCATGATATTACAATACACAACTATTTTCCTCTCGTAACCTTGAATTACCCCTTTTGTCATTCTTCACTTTCTTTGTCTTTAAAATGGTTGACTTTGACGATACAATCACTTAACACTTATTAATTGCTTCGCGATCTACCCCCACGAAGCCCCAGTTTACACACGCTGCTGACACACACTGAAACTAAAAGCTCAACTGACAAACTCCCACCACCTCGTCTCCTTAAATGGCAGGGTTGATGTAACATGGGCCTCTCTTGAACTTCTATAGATACGCTGGCTGCCGGATACTTCTCGACTAGTCTGTAAACCCCCTTTTGGTTCTGTCGCTCTGATTGTTACGTGTTCAAAACAGTCGCGCGAGGCAGCTAGACCTTGAGCGCCTTTGTTGCATGCAGCACCAATGCTGTGAAGCAGCACGGACCCGAGCTTTTGCTGTTGCCACTACCGTGGGCCGGCGTCACAAAATATTTACGCTCTCGATCGTATTGGATAAAAGAGAAAGAGGTAAAATCAGTGCAATCAGTTTCTAATACAGGCCTCTGAAGATTGGCAGCCATACCTTATCGGTCAGTACAAGACACGCCTTTGAAGAGGTTAAAATCTAAGGACGAAAACTGATAAGCGCCCAGGTTAGTGGCCTCAAGGAACCCAGAAAACGATACAAAATGTGCAGTCTGCAAGATTTTCTTTGGGGCTCTTTCTACAAGAGTAAATCGGTAACGTGTTATGTGTATTATACCACAAACCCCCATTTATTGCTTCATTTCGTTCATTTCTTAAATGTTGGACTTCATAATGTTTCAACAGTCGTAAAACTTTTGAAAGACCCTTTATATCGTAGTATTGTTCACATTAATGCCTCCATAATAATTACGGTAAACTGTTGTTCCGAATACTAACAAAAGAGCTGTTACAGGCCTATCTGCTCGTAATGGTTTTCAACAGGTATTATTATTTTCGCTCACACAAAGTTAGTAATTATTCCGAAGTGGATGTGGAAAATGCAACCATTAAAGCGCGCTTTTAAATTTGAAACATTAACATGAGCAATTTCTGTTGGTAAACTCATCATATTCGTTTACACTTACAACAATGCACACAAAAAACTATAATGCTTCTATTGTCGAATAGCATACATTCACAACAGTCAAGGGTCTGCTTAGGTATACAAATATGTTATATAACATCAGAGACATCTAAAACTTTGGCTATTAACTCTCAGAGGGAAACGATGGGATGACAAGACCACATAAGGCTAGAGGCCGCAGGCAGACAAGCTACAGAGACGCGCAGAACTCCCAACAATTCCAGGATGAAAAACCACAATTGTATCCCGAAAACAATGAAATTCTAGATTTTACCTGAAATAAAGGTTCTGATACTCTTTGAATAAATAAAATATTTATTTTTAAAAAAGTTTCGCATATGTGTGTGAGTGTGCGTATACGATATGTTGTCTATGGCCAACTAAAAACTCACCGAAGGTTCCAGCAATCCTTTGTTAAGAGCCGCGCGAGGCAGCCTTGTGGGTGGTGTGAAGTGGCTTAGCCCCGACCGTCGTTTGTCGTGCGCTGCGCCCAGCAGCACAATACGTGTATGGAGTAGAGCATAAACATTTAATGTCTAGAGAAAGTCGCATGAGTGGACTCATTTTTTTTTTTTTTTTTTTTTTTTTTTTTTTTTTTATTTCTCACCCCATTAGAACTCCAAATAAAAATGTGATTTTTGGATTCATATTTCGTATAGCGAGTACAGGGTGTTCGAATGTGAACACAACAGCACCACCAAGCAAGTGCACTATTGCTAAATGTTCCTAGATTTATGTGTCAATTTAAAGTACCAATACGTTTAATGTTTATGTACAGATACTGGACCTAGTATGTGTTGGACTGATGACTGGCCATTTCTTCTATACCAACGATCCTAGCAGGTTGCAGACTGTACATGCCACCCTCTTTGGTTTCTTCATGCTTCAAATCGTCATAGTCCTTGGGTATCTTCTAGATTATCCAATACACAGGATCGTGGTAAGTATCCCCAACTTTATTACTGAATTAAAGATTTGAAACTTTGCCGGCATTGGTTACTGTTGATAGTATCTCGGGCTAACAGAATGATCTAATTTGGGTAACTGCCCAAGCTTTCAGCGACTAATTTCTGCCGCCATCCTCAGGAGAACTGCAGCTAGTGTACTGATGTCGCAATATTTATAACTAGCCATGATTCACCTACCCTTTTCCCATTATTTACAAAAACTTAGATTACTGTCAGAAAGCTTAATACAAGATTTTGGAAAAGAAACTCTATATTATGATTCCAGTTTTTGAGGTGATTGCTACACAATTTTCGACGATACAATGGGAAGATATTGCCATGGTAATGAGCGAAGGGATGATACACAGGTAAAGAAGATTGGACAAAACCTGAATTAAAAAATTATTCAAGGCCCAAAATATCAACTGTAATTGATGAGGGGGCCAAAACGTCCACAGCACGAGTGGGATGGCTCAGGCGGTCCTTGGTCATCGGGAGGTCCTAGGAAGGTGCTTGGGCTGACCAATTTGACTTTGTTTACTTTTGTGGTTCCCATTAGTCTCCTTCTTTTTCTACATTTCAATAATTAGGCATTTCCACCTGTTCTGTCTTCGCATTTTCCCTTTTTTCCATCTTTTTCTGTGGCATCCGATGTCTCTTTTCCTTCCTGATTTGTATCTCTTGATTAAAAGAGGTCCATGTGCTCTTTCCGTTTTCTTCGATTTTGTGTTTAACTTATAAATATCCAGTTCTCTTATTGTTTCGTTTCTTCTTAACCCCAGTCAAGTAAAGATCTCATTTCAATTATCTGAATTTTCCGGTTATCATTTTCTTTCATTGTCCACAATTCGCTAACATACATGAGCACAGGGACCACCATAGTCTTATAAAACTTAAGTTTTGTTTCCTTTCTTTTTTTATAGAATTCTTGTTGTGGTCCTACATATGTGTGGAAATGTATTTATCTTATTTTCTATATTCCTGTCAACATCGAATCTGCATCACAGTCCAAATAATTAATGCTTCCAACTTGCTCTAGGCTATTATTTGCAATACATTTTGTTCTAAATGGGTATTTCCTCTGGTGTGGCACTACTTTTTTTGCGAGAGGGAATTTTTAAGTTGTATTCACTGCCCAGTTAATGCAGTTTATAAATAGAGCGTTGTAAGTTCTCTTCACTTTGCAGTTCTCTTCTGAAAATATCATTATGTTTAAATATATATATTCCTATTCAATTGTATTTCTGGATGTATCTCTTCTTCCATATTTTTAAGATCATCTGTATATATGTTAAACAGAGTAGATGAAAGGCTGCATCCTTGTCTTACTCCTTGGTGTGTTGTAATTGGTTCCGATTTGGATATGCCTATATTTACAGTGATCTTTGTATTTGTACTTTTAATTACTTCTATAACATACCAGGGGTAACCCTTTTCCCTTCATCAGCAAAGTAAATACCAGATTAGATATTCAACCCCATAACAAAAGAGGTTCTGTTAATCATGATACCATTGTGGTGCAAAGTGTTCAGCTACGAAGCCTTTCGCACAGTGTTAACTTAAAAATTATCTTAATGTTTGCAGAGTTGATAAGCTGTTCTGAATTAGCTAATTTTTTCAAGTTATATTTTCAAGCAAAAGTTTCTCCTCGTGGTGATACGATCTCTCGGTGTTCAGCTGAGAAACAAAAAGTGTTAATCGATACATGAGAAGAGCAGATAGCAACATTTTTATGCAAAAGCCTCTGCCAAGAGAGAAACGTCTGGAAACTAGTAATAGTTTGGAGAGTTTTAGTTCCTTACCGAATTCTTAGAATATCATACAATAAATGTAGTGCATACAAACACACGTATAACTCTAGCTATATCCAGCATCCAGTTTTAAACACTAAACTACGTATCTGGAGTTTGTCAATGACTATTACATCGTATAAGATGTACATTGCAGCAGAAGTTTAATATGTATAGGTATAGTTTTCACTACTTACAAGAGGTAAGCAGTAAAGAAAGTACATGAAACAGAAATTATGTCATTTTTAACCTTTTAGAACAAGCCAAATTCAACATTATAGACATTTCCGGGATAAAATTGCATTTTAAAATTCAAGTGTTTGGTTTCTGAATATTTCATTACTTACTGTTACATATCCTCCTAACAGAATCTTCATCTAGGGTAGAGTTTCAGTATTAACAATAACAACAATACTAACGATAACAGTAATAATAATAATAATAATAATAATAATAATAATAATAATAATAATAATAATAATAATAATAATAATAATAATAATAATAATGATGATGATGATGATGATAATAATACAAATGGCACTTTCAATTACCTTTTCTATGAACTGAACAACAAATAAAGTTTTCCTTTTTATTATTACAGAATCTACAACTTTCGTCATCTTGCAGCTCTGTTCTGTCCAATCGTTCTAACCCCTTGAAATACACTTGAATAATATTCTCTCTCTATATCTGACAAACTGCTTCCGACGATACACTCACACTCAATGAAACAGGCTTAAGTAAAGCTGTTCTCTCGTTCAACACAAAAAGGTTTGGTATTCTCAACACTTCACGTGCTTAACAGGCGCATAACCTAACATAAACCTAACATAAACCCTAAACTTTAAAACTGAGACAGAATATTAGAAGACCCCAAAAGAAAATCGTTTATGTGAATATTTGTTAAGAGTGTAATTTGTTTTTTGATGTTGGTATGAGATGGTTAAATGACGAAAACGTGTTACTAATGTTCATTGTTACGAACAACTAAGTTTGTTTAAAGACGTCATAAATATTTCCATATTTAATTTTAATATATATGTATAAATATTAGAATTATATGTGTTCAATAATAAAAGCGAAATCAGGATAGCTAAAGGTCGCTTCCCTAACAATACGGGAACTATTTGATGGACGCATACGCGGATGTATACGAGAAAGGTAGTATCACGTGAGATGACGCTGAACTTTTCTTTCACTAGCGTCTACGTGTACAAGACGATAGGACGTATTTTGGTAGTGTGTGAACATTGTAGAACGTTTACCAGACTTTCATCAAGCTTTTGTTCCACTTTTTGAAAAAATGGAAAGACTTAAATAATTTAAAACGGTGCAAAGAGGATTTATTTAAATGTAAAATAGAGAAACAGTGTTAATAAAATAATACATTGAGGTGAAAAAACATCGTGTGATTTTTCATTCCATCCGTTACCACGCCCTGAGAGAAATAAGAGCCTCATCGCTCAAACACGAAGCAACGCTTCGATAAAAACTGCACCAAAACATATGTGTTAAACATAAACACAACGTAAGCAGCCACCGCTAAAGTCACTGCAACGCCACCCATCCGCCGAGAACAGCAGTTAAGGGTTCGCAAAGTCCCCACACAGCAGCGCCAAACTCGCACATTGCCAACGCTTCCGAACATGAAAGAGAGGATTGAAATGAAGGTGAAATGAGATGGAAGGACAGGAAATGCGGGGGATGTTTTTATCCTTCCAAGTATTTGCCTGATGACCCGGGAAACCCCTGAAAAAACCCATGGGTGAGTAAGGTGGGCCACGAAAATCGAATCCACGAGCTCCCGAATACGAACCGCACATGTTACATCGAAGCCATCTCACTCGGTCTGGGTGGAATATACAGGTGGAAGGGAATCATTGCATTCCTTCTAATACGCGCTTCATAGAAGCATTACAAACAAAAAATTCTAATGGCATTTTGTTCTTTCATCAGCCGATTTCGAAAAAATAAATGCTTTTTTTATCCAACTTGGATGCGTAATTCCACAAGAGTGTACGAAGATAACAGTTTGTTACTTGTAAGATGCGTAAAGTAACTTATTTCTGACATAGCTTCAGTAGTAATAATGTGACATCACGCAGGGTTTCGAAATAATTAATCACTTAAAAGATGTGAAGGAATACTCCAAACAGCTTTTTCACACGTGCAGTAAGTCGACAACGTTACGTTGAGCTTGGGCAGGGAATTGAAGTGGTTTGTGAATGTAAACATGTCGGGCGCTTTCGCTTTCACTTGAATGTTTTGAAAGCTAACGCTTCTAATTGGCCTACACTGGCACAGTAAACACAGAAGGACAAGGCAGGGTATTTCTGATCTCAAGAAGCACCGTTACTGTGTTTTATGTACTGAGTTAAGGAAAGTGACACCCATACAATGTGCAGTGTTGCCAGCTTGTCAAGAAAACTAAAATATCTCTGTAGGAAATAGAGACAAAAAAGTAAGATACAAAATGTGCTCCAAATATCGAGATCTGTCACTGGTTTAAATTAATGTACTGAATTCCCTTCCACCCGGTATACGTTCCCGGCTTACTATACGTGATACAGGAAGTGGCAAGTTTTTGAAGCTACATAAAATTAAGGGTGGTTGGTAGAGAAACCCATGTGTAAGTTAAACAACAGATTCATTATTCGGGGTCCTGTACTTGGTCACTTCTGACACTCAATGCAGTTAGTTCCATGTGAAAGTTGCAGGCTATTTCATGAAAAACGCTGTTTTCGAGTATGTGTGCAGACTTCTACAGCCACGAGTTGTTAAAGCATCTCAGGGTTAAAAAGCTCGACTTCCTTCAGTAGTAATCAGCAAGCTGTAATGACGTTCAAATTCACTGAGGCTGCTACCAACAGTCTGACGTTTATATCTTGTGCAATACACAAGAAAATTGGATTTATTTTTAAACATTGTAGCTCATAGTTTTATTGGATTGTTGTTTTTTTTCCTTTTTCTTTTTGCAAAACAGGGAGGCTGATTTAAATTTTCCACCGCTCGATAAATACTACAAAATTAATGCACTCATAATGAGTATCCAAATTTTGATGATAAAAATGATTGAAAATTACCTATAAAATAATTAACCCTTTCATGCCTGGTGTGTATTATAAGATACATAGGTTTTTTTTCCTATTTGTACTAGTTCTAACTTTTTTCTGCTATATTCTTGTTATACTGTCTGTCACCAATTAAAAATACATATTTGAGACGTTTTGAATTGTAAAAAAAATATTTATATTACAATTTATATTGTAGTGTTTTTCTTATAAGAAAAGAAGCAAAATCCATGCAACCGCAGTCAAATGATACCCCGTCATCGTCCACGCGTGCCATCACACCGATTATTTTACGTGGACCTTCCCCGTCCTTTACCACAGGCGGCTGCCGAGACTCGAACTCACGAACTCAGGCTTTGAGTGCATGGCCAGTGCACTACGTGTTGCCTCAACGATAATGGCTATTCAAGCCAGCAGGCTGAAGGTGTCCCAGATCGCCTAATCTAAACCGGTTTCGAATTAGAGGAAGAACGGCATAAGTAGCAAAATAATTCAAGCATGAAAGGGTTAAAGCATTCTTATCGAAGGACATAGCAAATACATTTTATCTTAGTTTTAATTTTAGCGCTAGAGGTGAAATGTTTAGACAGTATTGGTCAAAATCTAAGGAGGAAAATATTCCTTACACCTTAACGGGTTTATGCAGATTTATGTAAATATCCATTTAAATATCTTAGTGCTGCTGCACCTGTATTAGTTCTAAAAGGCCTGCTTTTTCAAAACTAAATTGTTTTATCTGAAAATATTTGGGTAGCACGAGGTTTTGCCCAAATCAGTGACATTTTACAGCAGTAGATATGTAGAAAATCCCCACGAAAAAAATTACATTGATACGACTTTTTGGAAGGCCCTGCTTGATGCACCATTTTGAAGCATGAAAATGCTCAAAATTGGTGCGACGGTTGGATGCAGCTTATCGAAGCCGTGATAATGAATTGATTTGGGCACCAGTGAAGGTGAGATTCTGCCGACCGATGAAAAACTATATAACTCACTATTGTAGCCGCAAAATTTAAAGATGGCTGACTCAACACAAAATCCAATGATAGACTTGCCACGCCTTGCATTATTATATAGATAAACACGCTGTAAAATCAGTCGGTGATATAAATGTAATTTGCGCCCACAAAATTTATTTGTTAAACATGAAAAATAGTAATAGTAAATTTTGCGGCTACCATAGCTAAATATGACTGGTATCGTACATAGGACTAAGATAAATACACTTATCTACAGTATTGTTAATCGCGGCGGCTGTTTTGGATAAATAATCCACTCCGCACTGCTCCTTAGGTGGAAATCTGAGCCGATCAAAAACACGTTCAGAGGTTCACATGGCCCCAGAAGAAGTGAACTCTATCCAAGCCAAAACTGGTGCAATTAATAATAGTCTTCCTCTTTCTCCTTAAATAATTTCATCCCCTCCTCCACTCATAGGCGCCAGTGGCATGTTGCAACATAATATCTACAATATTCAAGGTCCGCTAATTTTCACCCTGACGTCGTCTATAAAATTCTCAGAAATCCGCGATATTCTCCGATCTAAGCACTGTAATGCATCTCCAACCTGACATTACTTCGTTAATTAGTAACGCCTAACTACTCGGCAAATTCTGTTAATTGGCCTATGGAATGCGGCCCTTCGCTAATTACCTATGTGACCATCTGGTAACCACAAACTAATTCTCCTGTCTGACAGGCTTTATACAGTGTAACGTTATGTAACATATTCCTCTCTTATTAATTCCATTTTGAAGTCTCTATTTACTTAACACATTATCGGTCTTAACATTCAATATTTTTGTCTCTTTGTCTTGAATTTAGAACAAGTGAAAAGCAATGTATTGTTGGAATGCTGCTTTGCTCCGCATCACTCAAAAGTTGAGTTAACATACAGGCCCTGGGTAAAAGTGCAGATATTTTGATAATTGGCAACTTAGTATGTATCCACTTAAGTATGTTCTTTATTCTTCGTCTAAGTTTTCCCTCTAACCAATCACATAATTTACCACCTGACCTTTTTTGCAAGGTCCTAACTGCGCCGCGGTAGGAATAACGTCTGTCGTATATACCATTCGTTTTCAACACATCTAGAGGCGTGATCTACTGGCTTGCAGAAACCGTTGTCAGCCAGTTCCGATACACCACTCGTTATCACGAGACTTAGAGTATTTGTTTATGTACTGAGCTAGGAAAGTGACCACCCACAAAGTCTGCAGTGTTGCCAGTTTGTTTTCGACAAAACTAAAATATCTGAGTAGGAAATGACCAGAAACAAAAACATAAGATACAAAATGTGATACAAATAGCGATATCTACCACTGGTTTGAATTCTATTACCAGTAAAAATATCTGCACTTATATCAAGGAACATTGAAGATATTAACAGAGAAGCAACTGAATTTAAAATAGAACTAAAACTTCACTTATCTCAGTACTATTGCTAGTTCTTCAATTACTAACTACCTTCAAGTTGCATCCAACTCAATCTCAAAACTATCACTGTTTGGATAGTTATTACTAAGATAACTCAGGCTTTTAGATTCTAATTTGTTCTTATTTTATCTGCACTTATGTCCGTAACACCCTTTGTGTAATAGTCATAAATTTTTATCTCAAACTATTATACGAATGGAACATTTTTTATTACGCGTGGCTAAAACATTAACACATTGTAATTCATAAATTATTGGATAGATTGAGATGAAATTTATTACCTAGCTATTTAATTAGTAATACATTTAAAAACAGTTATTAGAAGCCTAGAAATGTAAAAATTCAGCTTCAGTATGCCTTGAAGTTATGACAGACGCAACATTTAATGGCGGCTGATAGCTTACCTATTCACAGTCAGACTATTCCCTTTTCTGTTGCACAAATAAATGTTGTGGGTTAAAATGATATGTATATCATCTGCTTTGTAGCGTGATTTTACGGCGTGTTTAACTACACAACCCGCAAGGCGCCGCAAGCTTCTGATTGGATGTTGTGTTAGCCAGTACCTCCTTCCACCCGTCATTAAATTTTGTGTCTACTTTAGTTATGACTTGCTCATAATCATCAGCTATCAAAGCAGTAAATTAGCATAGTCTGAAATATCATTTGTGATGATATAATATGTGCTTTTAAACAGGATATGGTGATCTGCTCTGTAGCTACCATTATGTACCTCATCTCTGGAGGTTTCATGATAGAGGCCTGGGACAGCCATCATGAATATGGACTAACAGAAGGTATTATGTCGCTGTTTACCGCCGTCGTATATGGATTGGATGTCTTTCTAACCTTGAGCAAAAGAAACAACTGAACAAATCCGTTTAGATAGGCATAGCAGGAATTATATGCCTAGTAGCTTCGAGATACCAGAGACCATCAACCACACTAAGGAAGAACTTCACATGTTTTAGATATGCTTTACGTCTAAATTTAGCCAGGCAATGTTTCATAAATCAAACTGAAAGCTAATATAAGGATTGTTTCCTATGTCAGGGGCATGTAGCAGAGCTGCAAGCCCAACTTGGAAAGGTGTGGTATAATCTAGTGCTACCTACGAATGGGACCTGCGTGCTTGGTTAATAAATAGCACAAGAAATAAGCTGCTGATGGTGTACTGAAAACTGCAGAAATTATTGAAGTGAACTGGCAGTTATTTTAAGCTTATTGTATCTTATTTTTCTGGCATATTTTGCTCAATAAAAGTGTTTGTTTCAGTAGCAATGAACTTCATGCTAGCGTCTAAGAAATGTTTATTGTACTAGTTATAAATGTAGAAATTTAGTAACGAGAGGCTCAAGTTAGAACACGACCAAAGGAAGTGTTCTAATTGCCGCGAGTTACTAATACTAATGTTGTAATAGGTTTTCTGCAACATTTTATCTAGGTACGTTAAGAGCATTTTAGTGTATGTTTTATATTTGGTATATTTAATGAAATGTATTAATTGCGGAAACGACTTCCTTAGAGGAAGGGTAATGTGGAATTTGGAAAAACAAGGAAAAAAGGAATGAAAAAAAGAAAATGAAAGAAAGAAAGAGAAGGAAAGCAAGAGACAAAGAAAGAAAGAGACAAAGAAATTAAGAGACAAACATAGAAAGAGACAAAGAAAGAAAGAGACAAGAAAGAAAGAGAGAGAAAGAGAGAAAGAAAGAAAGAAAGAAAGAAAGGAAGAAAGAAAGAAAGAAAGAAAGAAACAAACAAACAAACAAACAAAAAAAAAACAAACAAAAAATAAAGAAACAAAAAGGAAAGACAGATCGAAAGAAAAATACACCATACATTAACAATTATTGCATTAACACACTGACATTTTTAGACGCCAGCTTTATATGCACACTTAAAGTAAAATCACGTGACTTTCTCTAATTTTGTACTAACCACCCTTACATACTCGTATTCCTATATCTTCTGCGTGTTAGTTGATATAAACAAGAAGATAATTTCTGCAAATATTTATTTCCTTGTAGGTGCAAGGAAAATATAGGAATACAGTAGGCCTTGAGCGATGGTCAAATCGTTTAACGGTTTCAAATTCCGTTCTCTTTACACGACTAACATGAAAAAACGAACAACGAAGTTGCATTTGATGAAAGTTTTAAGTTTTCCGAGACTGACACAAGGAACAAGGAATGTATCCGAAATGGTTCACTCTAATATATATAGCTATAATATATTTTAGCGAGGTCTACATTTTTGTATAGTAAGATTTTGTCTATCTCTTACTGTTTACCAGTTATGCAAAAGTCATCCAGAGTAAACAGGACTACATAGACTAGAGCAGAAAGTTCAAAATATACATTTCATTTGCCATAAAAATATTTTAAAAATGCCATTTTGATCAAAATGGTTAGCCTTTTTTAAGAAAATAAAGCTTTTCGAAAACTTTTGAATGTAAAGGGTAGTTTAGGGTAGGGCTATTTTCTTCAAAATCTTTGTATCGCATCCTTGAAATACATTAAACTCAACTTTGGTTTTTAACCGACTTTTCATTTTTGAGCTATGCTGTCCACAGACTGACAGACACACAGAGTGCTAGAACACACACAGACCTTTTTCCAAAAAGCTCTTTCTGGATTCAGGGGGCCTCAAAAGATACATTTCCAGTGAAATCTCGACATCGAATTTTTGACTGGAATACAATACTTCCTCTACTTACTAATAGAGAAAGTACAAACGAGTGAAGAAGGGGATTATCACGGTTCGTCAGGAAAAGTTTAAAAATGCTGTCCCATAGTCCAAGTTTCAACTATTAATAGGTATACCTTCAGAAAAGTCAAGGAGTGTTTATGTAGTTATACAAAATTCAAAGACTGGTGTTTGGGTAATAGAACAGGCGGTGATAATACTACTACCTTAAAAAGACGTGGAAAGTGGAAATACCGTATCTATCAATGCATATTATCAAGAAAAATAAGATATAGATGATCATTAAAATATGTAAGTTTTGTTGAACGTGTATTGTGTTTAGTTAGAATATAAAGTATTGCTTTTATTGCCTAGCAACTACGAACTGAAGCACCACAGTAGATTAGATAAATACCAGCAGCTTTTAAATACCCTATGACGTTGGTTGGAAACTAAAACAAAAGTACTGTGACTTAGGAAAACCTGATACACATTAAAGGAGAAGACATAATCCCATAAAAGGTAAAGTTACGTATCACGGATGGGCCTCCGAAACCGGGGTGGAGTACTGCACATAGAATAATATGGTACTTTGTATTTCGAATTGCAAGGGAAGGATGCGAGAGACACCCGAGATACGACGTAAGTAAACATGAATGGGGTCTCAAATGTTTCCAGATTGCAACTATCGACGCCACACGAGCTCCAAACTCCTTGAAGGGCAGTACGAGGGTGGGTCCGTAAGCAGTCCGAATGACCAAACGTTGATCTTGACTGAGATAAAGAAATAGGAATAGGCGTTTGTGGGAATAGTTAATATAAGAGTAGAGAATGTCATGTGAGTGTAACATATCAGAATTTCTTCTGAGGTATTCCTCGTTATTGGCTTGAATTATACTTTTCTCAAATGGGAAGTTTTTATTGGTTTTTCTTTCCTGCTAGTCACGCAAAGAGAACAGAATTTCAAAGCAATCACAGCAATCATGGTTTTTCCCCTTCTATTAAAAATATGTTGTTCGCTAATGCTGGATTTCTGACTATGAAGTCAATAATCCTCTTGCTCTCCAATATTTTTCACTGATGAATGGGGCGGGGTGCTAGAAGTGGTCGGGCATATTTGAAGGTGGTCTCGGTCCATTTCCTCTTGCAGATCACATAGAGGACAGAGTGGTGAAGAATATATCCCAATGCTGTTCAAATGTTTAGCCAGACAATCATGTCCTGTAGTCAGCCTGAAGGTTGCAACTGCCGTTTTTCGAGCATACTCAGGAATTACTGTTAGAATGTTTGGTAGTTACCATCTTTTATTTTTTGATTTTTCATAGTAATACTGTGCAATATTTTTTTCAATTGAGTTGAAATTGAATTGAGTTAACTAATCTTTTAGCTGCATAAGATGGTAGATTAACTATAGATTTCTGTACACGGCTGGTACCCTTGTCAGCTTTGTCATTACCACTCAGCCCACTGTGAGCTGGTATCCATTGGAATACTAGGTGTTTTTGAAGTGCTGTTAGATGGGTAATGATTTTCCAACATTCTATAATTGTTTGGCTTTTGGTGAAAACTTGGAAGTAGTAATTGCTATAATTGCTGCCCTAGAATCTGAGAGAGTAATTGATTGATAAACATGTGAAATTCTATACAAAAGATTTTGTAGGGCCATTCGAATTCCTTCAATTTCTCCATCGAAGTTTGTAGTCGCATAACTTAAAGATTTGTAATAGGAAAAGAGGTGAAATGTGACTACAGCCTCTTGTCCATCTCGGTTTCATATTAGGGACCAATCAGTATAAATATGGAGCCATTCGTGTTCCGAAAATCTAGTATGGATTGTCTCTAATGCCAATTCTTAACTTCTTCTGTCAGGTGTAAATAATATATGATGTGTAATGTTTGTGTCGGATTGACTATACATATGAAGTTTTGCTTTGAATTAGGCAGGTCTACATTCTTATTGATGTCTTGAATTATGTTGTTTTCTAGTGCCTTGCATCTGGCAATGAAGCCATTAGCATGTCTTGAATTATTAAAAATATAAATGCTCCCTTAATTACTTTATGGACCAAATGCAAAACATGAAAGCTATCCGATTTGGTGGAATATGAATGGAAACATTTATGCACATATTATTTATAAGAGGAGTAAACCCACTGTGGCTACACTTAATCCCCCCCCCCCCAAAAAAAAATGTCCGGAAGAGGAGTAGAAAGTGATCCGCGGAAAGCTATTTTGAGACTTTGCAGCACTAACAATAATTTCTTTTTCTTCTTTATCGTAGTAGTAAATTAAGGAAATATAATCTGTGATAATGTAATATGTGCTTTTCAACAGGTGATGGTGATTTGTACTACAGCTATCGTTATGTACCTCATCTCTGGAGGTGTCATGATAGAGGTTTGGCACAAGTACCGTCCCGTTGTGCATGACAATGTGCTGGGAGCAGGTATTTTGTCACTGTTTACTGGCGTCACATATGGAGTGGATGTCTCTCTAACCTTGATCAACTGCAGAAACGGCGGAACGAATCCGTTTGGACAGGCATAGCAGGTATCACATATACCTTGTAGCTACGAGCGTCCAGAGACCATCAACCGCACTAAGAAGAAACTTCACATGTTTTTATTAAAGATAATTATGCTTTGCAGTCTAAACTTAGCTAGGCAATGTTTTGTGTATGTTAAGGGTGATATAGTGAGAATGTTCTTTGAGAACACATCGAACTGAAAGCTAATATAAGGATTGTTTCCTACGTCAGGGACATGTAGCAGAGCTGCAAGCCCAACTTGGAAAGGTGTGGTATAATCTAGTGCTACCTACGAATGGGATCTGTGTGCTTGGTTGGTAAATAGCCCAAGAAATAAACTGCTGATGGTGTACTTGGAAACTGCAGAAGTAGTGATATACTGTATGTTCTGCCCCACTTAGCATAAATATCCCATTAATCAAATCCTGTCACGCCCCCCTCCCCCCTCCCCCTCCCCCTCCCCCTGCCCCTCCACCCCCACATGTGGGAATTTCCAAAAAGTCATCTGTATGTTCTGCCCCACTTAGCATAATTTCCCCATTAATAATCCGCCCCTCACACTCCTCTCCCTCCCCCCCCCCTTAAGTGACATTGGTATTTCTTTGGACACGTGGGAATTCCGAAAAGAGAGAGGTTGGATGGTCTGTCGCGATCAGGATGACAAAGGAAGGGTAATTTATGACTCCCGTCCCCCCTGACCCTCCTATTCTAGTGTCTGCATGTGTTTTCGAAAAAAGAACGTGAGGGTAAGAAACCCTACAATGAATGGCCCCCTTTCAGATCTTGATATATTTATGTGACAGTTGGAAATGTTTCCCTCTGACAGTTTTGAAAAGAACAAGCTTCATCTTGCAAGGGGGCGAGCATAGAGGATGACAAAGGAAGGGTAATTTATGACCCCCCGTCCCCCCTGACCCTCCTATTCTAGTGGCTGCATGTGTTTTCGAATGTGACAGTTGGAAATGTTCCCCTCTGACAGTTTTGAAAAGAACAAGCTTCATCTTGCAAGGGGGGGCGAGCATAGACATCCGCATTTTTCCTGTCTGAACAGGCCTAGTGTTTTTCTCTTAACATAACAGCCAAAGATCGCCCACCTGCAGCAAGAAATCTTTTCAATAGCGAAAGAATACTTCTGCATTGACACGAGGACCACCCATGTGGTCCCCCCACTGCGAGGGTTCCCTGCCTTCCCTCACAATGAACGTATTGTGCGGAAATGGGCTGCGGTGGTCTTGGGCACACTTGAATGACATTCCCTACTCAGTCTTCTACAAACATTTCTTACCAGCTCTTATGCCTATATCTTCATCGTGATAGTTGAAATAAGCATTTGTACAAATTATCCTATTACTTATTTCGGTGAGATTCGGGCTACTTCTTGAGGCTTTTACATTCACAAGGCTTTATCGGTCCACTTTTCCGTGTCATGTTTTCTAGTTTTTTGTTCTTTATTTATCTATTTTGTTTATTTTGGATTCCTTATGGACTTCAATGATGTCCCGCACAATCAACGCAAGCACTATCTCACGATCTTTTACGCTCATAGAGTTCTCTCTACACACGTTTCTTACTGTGACATGATTGTTTGCATTCTGTTAATCCTCATGAAAATACTGGCTTATACTCCCATTTAATTTCAGTATTATTCTATAAATAACGTTATTTTATACTTGCAACATTCATTTTGTGTATAGTATCATGTTCGACGATCAGAGAGGCTGTTTCTCGTTTCTTTCAAGCAAATTTAAGCTTTGACAACATGTTACTTAAGCTGAAAATATTGTCTCGTCTGTTACCCTCACGCAACTTTCTCTACTCTTGCCCTAACAATTAATACAAAATGTTATTTGCACTAACATCTTCGTGTTAGCTGAGATAAACGTTTTCACAAATTATCTCACTGCTTATTTCCTTTTATGTGCAAGGGGGGATATTAGAGTAAGGAAGGCTTTGTGTACTGATCAAAAGCTACACGCAATTCTACTGAAAAAACATTCCCAAGGGATTTTTTTGCTTCATCCACATCTCTTGACTTCGCATTTGTTTATGTTCCCAAAACTCAACTAAAATCATGGAAATATCTCCAAAAAATCCTACAGGAACACACACATACTCACACGTAAACACACACACACACATACACCCCGCACACATGCACACAAATACACATGCACACCTACACACATGAATGCACAACCACACACACATACACACACACACACCCACACAAACAGACATACATACGCGGAAACACACGCACAAAACCGCATAAGCTTCATTTATAATTTCCTTAAATTAAGGACTTTATGTTAGCCAATGCATCACTTTTCACAAGGGTACTCTACTCAGTTTTCTTTGTGAAATATCCGGGGTGTTTAAGAGGACACTTATTTATACATTTATTTTCTTGTTTATAGTATCTTGCGAGATTACTATGCTTGTTTAATCCTAGCAAGTAATATTTTTAAATCGCACCAAAGAATAACGATACCACAATGCAGGAACAGTAAGCACCCGACGAACGTAGCTGAATCATTGAACCATCAGCAATACAGGTTATTATTGTTGTTACATCATAAAATAGAAGCAAAATTGCATAAGGGCGCATTTTCAAAGTAATGGACATATTTCAGACACTAAGTAATATCTCGCCTTATTATTAGTTTCTTTATTGACAAATTCGAGAGTTCTGGTCAAAGTAATTACTGCAATAACACATGTTAACATATATAATAACCCCTTTCGATCATACAGAAAATTCTTTTGACTTCATTTCTACATAAACACAAATATTAAAAATCTGATGTTACACTCACGTGACTTTCTCCCCTCTTGTACTTCCCATTCTTACAAAATCTTGTTAGTGTTAGTTGAGATAAACATTTGTACAAATTATCTTATTGCTTATTTCCTTGCAGGTGCAAGGAGAATGTTAGAATACTGTAGGCTTTTCTGCCATAGTCTAATGTTTAAAAGCTTTGAGATTCTGTTGTCTTTGCACACTTAAGATATAAAAAATGAACAACGATGATCCATTTCACGAAAGTTCTAAGTTTTTCCGAAACTCACACACATAACAAGGAATATCTCCGAAATGATTCACACTACAAGAAAATTTATTCAGTCAAAAATTGTGTATTTTAGCAAGATCTATATTCTCTATAGTATGATTTGGTCCATCTCTAACGGTTTACCAGTTATGCAAAAGTCGCCCAGAATAAATATGACTACAGGGGCTACACCCAGAAAATTCAAGATATACATTTCATTTATCAAAAAAATATCTCAAACATATGACATTTTAATCAAATCGTTAGAGCAATTTCCAAGAAAGTCAAAATTTTCGAAAAATGTTCCATGTAAAGGGTAGTTAAGGGGGATATTTTCTTTTCAAATTCTTCGTGGCGCATCCTTGAAAGACATTAAACTTAAAAACTGACTTTGGTTTAACCGACTTTTCGTTTTGAGTTATGCTGACCACACACTCACACACCCACCCACACTTACACACACACACAGACACACACGCACGCTCACACACCCACACTTACACACATACACTCATACACATGCACCCAAGCACACACATACACACATACACGCACCTTTTTGTAAACCTGCTTTTTTTGGATTCAGGGGGCCTCGAACATATATTTCCGGTGAAATCTTGACTTCGAATTTTTGGGTGGAGTACGATACTTTCCCTACTGACCAGTAGAGAAAGTAAAAATAGAGGTTGCGACAACTGAGCATAAAAAATACACAACGCTAATTTCATTTCAATATATGAAACTCCTGATATTATTCTTTGTTATCAAATGATTAAAAATTGAAGAGACAGAATAATGAAAATTTCATTCATCTTACCCTTGCTATTGAATAAAGTTAGTGAATGAGACCTGATGCTCTGAAAGTATTTATTTTTTCTCAAGTAGTAATAGATAAGGGGTTAATAAAATCTCAACAGGAACTTTTTGTCACTAGATGTAAGTTTATTTAATAAGTTTGCCAGTTTATAGCAGGTTTGTATAAAACAATTGTACTATTAAATCTTACAATCCAGAGGCTTTTAAGGGGAGAATATGTTTGGAAACAACGCAAAGAATGAGTGAAAACCGCGTACCAATATTCATTACAACTACAAACCAAAACGGATAAGTGGGGATTGTAGACAGAATACAAGACGAGCTCTATGGTGTTAAAGGAAATTAAAGGCGCAAAACTCCTTATGTGACTTAATCTCTGGGAATGGCTGATGGTAGCATGGAGATGGGAACAATAACAATGATAATGAATAGGAATCCCGCCAGCCTATATTTTAAACATTTTGTTCGATGTTATTCATCTTTAATTTTTTATTTAAGCATAACATTTCTTGTCATTTCTTACTGAACCTTCAGCATTCAGTTCATTGAATAAGAAAAGAGAATAAAGACACCTTTCAGATGTTCATACATTCATTTAAATTACATTAAAGGTTGGCATTGTCACTTTCATTATAAAACAAGCTATTATGTATATCATTTCACAGTATCCAAATATTGGAAAGAAAGCTAACTTCTTAGTTTAGCCAATGGAAACAAAGTTCGGCGGGGTGGGGGTAGCTGTTTCTACTGCACAGCTGCACAGGTGTGGTGGGGGGGAAAGCATTCTAACCTATAAAAGGGTACACCGTCCGCAGGAGTGAACGGTCTCACAAGACACACAGGGTGATTGTAGTTCTAGAGGGCGAAACATCAGTTGGCATTTACACATCACTGCAGGAATAACATACATTCCATAATGGCAGGTAAGCCCATTTTATTATACTTTAAAGAAACATTTTGGTGTCTTTCTACGAGTGAAAGTTATTAAATAGGAACAAAATACGCAGAAAAAAGTTTTTACATTTTAAATGGCATGTATTTCCTTACAATGGACTTGAAATTATCAGCTCATCATTCATTGCCTTTACACATTGAAAGATTAAGTCAAAGTGGAAATCCGAACTAACGATGAAATTGCCAAATGTAGGAAAACACGATAACTTTTTTTCCCACTATTCATTAAATGTTTTCTTTTGTTGTTATTTTTATTATTATTCTTTTATTCTTTTGTAGGAAACATCGACAGGGCAAATGAATCTAACACGAGCATCAATGGCTCGCCCCCTGGACGTTGCACAACACGACTTGACAAAGTTAGAACGCCAGTTAGGCCCAATAAATGCAGTTGTGATAGTTGTAAAAATATTTCATCACTGAAAAGCCTACTGGGGGAAATTCAAGGTAAGAATTATTAAATATTGAAATGCTAGTTTATTTTGTTCCTTATTTGTCTCATTGTAGGAATTCCATCGTAAGCAATTTTTGTGTACATTCTGTCTTCCAGCGTTAGCATTACAGCTCCAAACCATATCTTCAATCGAAATATCATATATGATGTTTTGTTTTTCATCATTCATCTGGCTTATAATATCCCTTTTAATACTCTCTCTTATTCATATCAAAGTGACTTAACTCAAATAATCTGTCTCTAAGCCAAAAACATTTATTTTCTTTTATACCTGAATTAAATATAGTCTTTTATTCAATCTTTAATAAATGTTCACTTGATGAATATGAATATCCACTTCAAATATTATAACACCATTAATTAATTTTATTGTTTCATCTTACTTCAGGCCCATATGAACCAATGGACCTTTCATTGAATCGCCAGCCTAAGGAGCAGCACAACATGAGACCTTCACAAACAGCTTTACACAGAGAGTCAGCGCAAAAGAGGGAATTATACCATAAATCACTTTGCGATTGCAAGGTCGCTAATCAAGCTGGGAAGAGCACATCTTCTTCAATATCGCAGAGTTATAAGCAGCCGCATGAAAACATCCATCAGATTACAGATGAACAATTATATCAACAACGCAAGTACAGGTGGGAACCTTCAAATAAAAGATGTCATAGGCATACTCATAAAAGGGAGAAATTCAACAGCCCGCAGCAAAGAAGTCAACAAAACTTAAAGGTCTTGTTCGAAAACAAGACAAGGATATGTATTCATACCTGTGAAACTATGAAATGTGATACTTTGAAAATTGCCATAGAACTTATTTTATAATTCAATAAGATTTCTTAGAACAGATAACCAGCTCTTATACAGATACGTTATTGACTTTGGCAGGGACTCTAGGTCATATCTAACGACAGTAACAATCATTCATCATGTAATTCATGCTTAGGATGCAGAGTCGCAGTTATCAGAGGTAACAGGTATTCTATTTTATTCCAAGGGCGGAAAAACAGCATGATAGACACAGAGAGAGAGAGAGAGAGAGAGAGAGAGAGAGAGAGACTGACTGTTATGTGCAGGTGTTTTACCCATATTTATGAATTGTGAATAATATCCACAGGCATTTAGCCTGAAGCAGTATCTACTTATATTGTGAAATCATCAACTATGTTGAAATGTAAAAACGATTTTGATTCATTTAATAAAATTTATGAAGAGAAATATCAGCGTTATCATTTAACCTGTCGTAACCTATCCTAGCCTAAGCAAGCCTACCCTATCCAAATTTAGCCTATCTTAACTAGGAATGCATGCAGGAATAACATAATGTATGATATAAATTAACAAAAGAACATAATTACAATCAGATAATTTTATTTAACTTATAAAGATGAATACACTACCATTACCATTCAGAAAGCAAGAATATACTATTGAAAGACAATACATATATATTCATTTCTTAATCATTCAATGATGCCAGTCGATTTCAGTTCATTGATAATTCCTTGAATTTCCTTATAGTGATTCTGTCCGGTCGATTCTTGTGACATGATTAATAATCTTAAACGTTTTACTAATTCATTTGGATCGAACCAAGGATATTCCAGACGAAAAGCAGCATTTGATGAAGGAGCATCTTGCATGTTATTGGATACTTGGAGATTATTACTTTCTTCCAATGATGTCATGTTTCCAGATGTTTTTACAAGGACGCTTAGCGTTGATTTTCCATCTTCATTATTAGATGATTCATCAATTCCAGATTTTTCACTCTCTTGCAACGGAAATGCCCCTGATTCAGAATTAGCTATATTGTTCACAGGACCATTAGAAACCTCTTTCTTGCATATTTTATTATGGCGTTGAAGCCTACTCATTGTCCTATTCTTTAAAGTCTGCCCACACTCACAGCATTTGAGGAAACGATCCTTTCCAAGACTAATATATGAAAAATTAAGTCTTGCGTATTTTGAGCAATACAACCTTTTACTGTGATCACTCATTGTGAAAATGCAACTGAAGCTGACAATAACCGTTTAAGCAAAAGTTAGAGATGCTCGATATTTTATACATTGATTGTTCATATGTCAAATATAAACTCGCAACAATGCAAAACAATTTAGTGTAAGCAGACACCCTAAGTAACCACAGGTGAGCAGATGAGGTGACCTTGGGTGACCAGATGAGGTGACCATGGGTGACCAGATGAGGTGACCACGGGTGACCATGGGTGACCAAGGGTGACCAGATTAGGTGACCATGGGTGACCATGGGTGACCAGATGAGGTGACCAAGGGTGACCAGATGAGGTGACCAAGGGTGACCAGCTGAGGTGACCATGGGTGACCAGATTAGGTGACCAAATAGGTGGCCCGTGACCCAAGCATGTACGTGAGCAAAATAAGTGCAAGCTAATGTGAGACTATCAAACATTCATGTTATATAACCTAAACCTAACCTAAGCTAACATAATGTTACCTGAACCTGTTTGCTTGAATCTACACACTGTAACTATTTTTAATTGAGGATTTCATTCTGCTTGCACCAACAAATATAACATTACCTAAGCTGAATTCTTCTATTTCAAACTTTTATTCTCATAGCACATGCACTAAGTCATCCCATCCCATCCAAATATTCAATTTCCGTATAACATAGCCTAATCTACTCTTAATGTGTTTCATGTCACTTAAGACACGCTTCAACATTCAGAGAACAATGTCTCAGGTCGATTCTATAGACACAGTTAACAAATCTTTTCTGGAAAGTAATGTTATTCCACTATTCTTCCACACATCACCCATACAGGTTATTCACACCAATCAGATAAACATATATCCTACCCTCACCTAACTCTAATCTAAATTCAAGCAAACTATTAAGAGAATGCAATTGTATTGTAGATGCTCTGATGAAGTCAATGTGATCTTTTCCTCTCATATATAAGTATTCAATACTCTGAACACCAAACTGGCTTAATATTCTTGTTAGCACATAAAATCAATCACTCCAGAAGATAATCGAAACAGCTTGCTCTCAAGATAATTAATTGTGATTTATTTTACGTGCTATCAAGAATATTAAGCCAGGTTTGGTGTTCAGAGTATTGAATACTTATATATGAGAGGAAAAGATCACATTGACTTCATCAGAGCATCTACAATACAATAGCATTCTCTTAATAGTTTGCTTGAATTTAGATTAGGGTTAGGTGAGGGTAGGATATATGTTTATCTGATTGGTGTGAATAACCTGTATGGGTGATGTGTGGAAGAATAGTGGAATAACATTACTTTCCAGAAAAGATTTGTTAACTGTGTCTATAGAATCGACCTGAGACATTGTTCTCTGAATGTTGAATCGTGTCTTAAGTGACATGAAACACATTAAGAGTAGATTAGGCTATGTTATACGGAAATTGAATATCTGGATGGGATGGGATGACTTAGTGCATGTGCTATGAGAATAAAAGTTTGAAATAGAAGAATTCAGCTTAGGTAATGTTATATTTGTTGGTGCAAGCAGAATGAAATCCTCAATTAAAAATAGTTACAGTGTGTAAATTCAAGCAAACAGGTTCAGGTAACATTATGTTAGCTTAGGTTAGGTTTAGGTTATATAACTTGAATGTTTGATAGTCTCACATTAGCTTGCACTTATTTTGCTCACGTACATGCTTGGGTCACGGGCCACCTATTTGGTCACCTAATCTGGTCACCCATGGTCACCTCAGCTGGTCACCCTTGGTCACCTCATCTGGTCACCCTTGGTCACCTCATCTGGTCACCCATGGTCACCCATGGTCACCCTTGGTCACCCATGGTCACCCGTGGTCACCTAATCTGGTCACCCTTGGTCACCCATGGTCACCCGTGGTCACCTCATCTGGTCACCCATGGTCACCTCATCTGGTCACCCAAGGTCACCTCATCTGCTCACCTGTGGTTACTTAGGGTGTCTGCTTACACTAAATTGTTTTGCATTGTTGCGAGTTTATATTTGACATATGAACAATCAATGTATAAAATATCGAGCATCTCTAACTTTTGCTTAAACGGTTATTGTCAGCTTCAGTTGCATTTTCACAATGAGTGATCACAGTAAAAGGTTGTATTGCTCAAAATACGCAAGACTTAATTTTTCATATATTAGTCTTGGAAAGGATCGTTTCCTCAAATGCTGTGAGTGTGGGCAGACTTTAAAGAATAGGACAATGAGTAGGCTTCAACGCCATAATAAAATATGCAAGAAAGAGGTTTCTAATGGTCCTGTGAACAATATAGCTAATTCTGAATCAGGGGCATTTCCGTTGCAAGAGAGTGAAAAATCTGGAATTGATGAATCATCTAATAATGAAGATGGAAAATCAACGCTAAGCGTCCTTGTAAAAACATCTGGAAACATGACATCATTGGAAGAAAGTAATAATCTCCAAGTATCCAATAACATGCAAGATGCTCCTTCATCAAATGCTGCTTTTCGTCTGGAATATCCTTGGTTCGATCCAAATGAATTAGTAAAACGTTTAAGATTATTAATCATGTCACAAGAATCGACCGGACAGAATCACTATAAGGAAATTCAAGGAATTATCAATGAACTGAAATCGACTGGCATCATTGAATGATTAAGAAATGAAATGAATATATATGTATTGTCTTTCAATAGTATATGCTTGCTTTCTGAATGGTAATGGTAGTGTATTCATCTTTATAAGTTAAATAAAATTATCTGATTGTAATTATGTTCTTTTGTTAATTTATATCATACATTATGTTATTCCTGCATGCATTCCTAGTTAAGATAGGCTAAATTTGGATAGGGTAGGCTTGCTTAGGCTAGGATAGGTTACGACAGGTTAAATGATAACGCTGATATTTCTCTTCATAAATTTTATTAAATGAATCAAAATCGTTTTTACATTTCAACATAATTGATGATTTCACAATATAAGTAGATACTGCTTCAGGCTAAATGCCTGTGGATATTATTCACAATTCATAAATATGGGTAAAACACCTGCACATAACAGTCAGTCTCTCTCTCTCTCTCTCTCTCTCTCTCTGTGTCTATCATGCTGTTTTTCCGCCCTTGGAATAAAATAGAATACCTGTTACTTCTGATAACTGCGACTCTGCATCCTAAGCATGAATTACATGATGAATGATTGTTACTGTCGTTAGATATGACCTAGAGTCCCTGCCAAAGTCAATAACGTATCTGTATAAGAGCTGGTTATCTGTTCTAAGAAATCTTATTGAATTATAAAATAAGTTCTATGGCAATTTTCAAAGTATCACATTTCATAGTTTCACAGGTATGAATACATATCCTTGTCTTGTTTTCGAACAAGTCCTTTAAGTTTTGTTGACTTCTTTGCTGCGGGCTGTTGAATTGCTCCCTTTTATGAGTATGCCTATGACATCTTTTATTTGAAGGTTCCCACCTGTACTTGCGTTGTTGATATAATTGTTCATCTGTAATCTGATGGATGTTTTCATGCGGCTGCTTATAACTCTGCGATATTGAAGAAGATGTGCTCTTCCCAGCTTGATTAGCGACCTTGCAATCGCAAAGTGATTTATGGTATAATTCCCTCTTTTGCGCTGACTCTCTGTGTAAAGCTGTTTGTGAAGGTCTCATGTTGTGCTGCTCCTTAGGCTGGCGATTCAATGAAAGGTCCATTGGTTCATATGGGCCTGAAGTAAGATGAAACAATAAAATTAATTAATGGTGTTATAATATTTGAAGTGGATATTCATATTCATCAAGTGAACATTTATTAAAGATTGAATAAAAGACTATATTTAATTCAGGTATAAAAGAAAATAAATGTTTTTGGCTTAGAGACAGATTATTTGAGTTAAGTCACTTTGATATGAATAAGAGAGAGTATTAAAAGGGATATTATAAGCCAGATGAATGATGAAAAACAAAACATCATATATGATATTTCGATTGAAGATATGGTTTGGAGCTGTAATGCTAACGCTGGAAGACAGAATGTACACAAAAATTGCTTACGATGGAATTCCTACAATGAGACAAATAAGGAACAAAATAAACTAGCATTTCAATATTTAATAATTCTTACCTTGAATTTCCCCCAGTAGGCTTTTCAGTGATGAAATATTTTTACAACTATCACAACTGCATTTATTGGGCCTAACTGGCGTTCTAACTTTGTCAAGTCGTGTTGTGCAACGTCCAGGGGGCGAGCCATTGATGCTCGTGTTAGATTCATTTGCCCTGTCGATGTTTCCTACAAAAGAATAAAAGAATAATAATAAAAATAACAACAAAAGAAAACATTTAATGAATAGTGGGAAAAAAAAGTTATCGTGTTTTCCTACATTTGGCAATTTCATCGTTAGTTCGGATTTCCACTTTGACTTAATCTTTCAATGTGTAAAGGCAATAAATGATGAGCTGATAATTTCAAGTCCATTGTAAGGAAATACATGCCATTTAAAATGTAAAAACTTTTTTCTGCGTATTTTGTTCCTATTTAATAACTTTCACTCGTAGAAAGACACCAAAATGTTTCTTTAAAGTATAATAAAATGGGCTTACCTGCCATTATGGAATGTATGTTATTCTTGCAGTGATGTGTAAATGCCAACTGATGTTTCGCCCTCTAGAACTGCAATCACCCTGTGTGTCTTGTGAGACCGTTCACTCCTGCGGACGGTGTACCCTTTTATAGGTTAGAATGCTTTCCCCCCCACCACACCTGTGCAGCTGTGCAGTAGAAACAGCTACCCCCACCCCGCCGAACTTTGTTTCCATTGGCTAAACTAAGAAGTTAGCTTTCTTTCCAATATTTGGATACTGTGAAATGATATACATAATAGCTTGTTTTATAATGAAAGTGACAATGCCAACCTTTAATGTAATTTAAATGAATGTATGAACATCTGAAAGGTGTCTTTATTCTCTTTTCTTATTCAATGAACTGAATGCTGAAGGTTCAGTAAGAAATGACAAGAAATGTTATGCTTAAATAAAAAATTAAAGATGAATAACACCGAACAAAATGTTTAAAATATAGGCTGGCGGGATTCCTATTCATTATCATTGTTATTGTTCCCATCTCCATGCTACCATCAGCCATTCCCAGAGATTAAGTCACATAAGGAGTTTTGCGCCTTTAATTTCCTTTAACACCATAGAGCTCGTCTTGTATTCTGTCTACAATCCCCACTTATCCGTTTTGGTTTGTAGTTGTAATGAATATTGGTACGCGGTTTTCACTCATTCTTTGCGTTGTTTCCAAACATATTCTCCCCTTAAAAGCCTCTGGATTGTAAGATTTAATAGTACAATTGTTTTATACAAACCTGCTATAAACTGGCAAACTTATTAAATAAACTTACATCTAGTGACAAAAAGTTCCTGTTGAGATTTTATTAACCCCTTATCTATTACTACTTGAGAAAAAATAAATACTTTCAGAGCATCAGGTCTCATTCACTAACTTTATTCAATAGCAAGGGTAAGATGAATGAAATTTTCATTATTCTGTCTCTTCAATTTTTAATCATTTGATAACAAAGAATAATATCAGGAGTTTCATATATTGAAATGAAATTAGCGTTGTGTATTTTTTATGCTCAGTTGTCGCAACCTCTATTTTTACTTTCTCTACTGGTCAGTAGGGAAAGTATCGTACTCCACCCAAAAATTCGAAGTCAAGATTTCACCGGAAATATATGTTCGAGGCCCCCTGAATCCAAAAAAAAGCAGGTTTACAAAAAGGTGCGTGTATGTGTGTATGTGTGTGCTTAGGTGCATGTGTATGAGTGTATGTGTGTAAGTGTGGGTGTGTGAGCGTGCGTGTGTGTCTGTGTGTGTGTGTAAGTGTGGGTGGGTGTGTGAGTGTGTGGTCAGCATAACTCAAAACGAAAAGTCGGTTAAACCAAAGTCAGTTTTTAAGTTTAATGTCTTTCAAGGATGCGCCACGAAGAATTTGAAAAGAAAATATCCCCCTTAACTACCCTTTACATGGAACATTTTTCGAAAATTTTGACTTTCTTGGAAATTGCTCTAACGATTTGATTAAAATGTCATATGTTTGAGATATTTTTTTGATAAATGAAATGTATATCTTGAATTTTCTGGGTGTAGCCCCTGTAGTCATATTTATTCTGGGCGACTTTTGCATAACTGGTAAACCGTTAGAGATGGACCAAATCATACTATAGAGAATATAGATCTTGCTAAAATACACAATTTTTGACTGAATAAATTTTCTTGTAGTGTGAATCATTTCGGAGATATTCCTTGTTATGTGTGTGAGTTTCGGAAAAACTTAGAACTTTCGTGAAATGGATCATCGTTGTTCATTTTTTATATCTTAAGTGTGCAAAGACAACAGAATCTCAAAGCTTTTAAACATTAGACTATGGCAGAAAAGCCTACAGTATTCTAACATTCTCCTTGCACCTGCAAGGAAATAAGCAATAAGATAATTTGTACAAATGTTTATCTCAACTAACACTAACAAGATTTTGTAAGAATGGGAAGTACAAGAGGGGAGAAAGTCACGTGAGTGTAACATCAGATTTTTAATATTTGTGTTTATGTAGAAATGAAGTCAAAAGAATTTTCTGTATGATCGAAAGGGGTTATTATATATGTTAACATGTGTTATTGCAGTAATTACTTTGACCAGAACTCTCGAATTTGTCAATAAAGAAACTAATAATAAGGCGAGATATTACTTAGTGTCTGAAATATGTCCATTACTTTGAAAATGCGCCCTTATGCAATTTTGCTTCTATTTTATGATGTAACAACAATAATAACCTGTATTGCTGATGGTTCAATGATTCAGCTACGTTCGTCGGGTGCTTACTGTTCCTGCATTGTGGTATCGTTATTCTTTGGTGCGATTTAAAAATATTACTTGCTAGGATTAAACAAGCATAGTAATCTCGCAAGATACTATAAACAAGAAAATAAATGTATAAATAAGTGTCCTCTTAAACACCCCGGATATTTCACAAAGAAAACTGAGTAGAGTACCCTTGTGAAAAGTGATGCATTGGCTAACATAAAGTCCTTAATTTAAGGAAATTATAAATGAAGCTTATGCGGTTTTGTGCGTGTGTTTCCGCGTATGTATGTCTGTTTGTGTGGGTGTGTGTGTGTGTATGTGTGTGTGGTTGTGCATTCATGTGTGTAGGTGTGCATGTGTATTTGTGTGCATGTGTGCGGGGTGTATGTGTGTGTGTGTTTACGTGTGAGTATGTGTGTGTTCCTGTAGGATTTTTTGGAGATATTTCCATGATTTTAGTTGAGTTTTGGGAACATAAACAAATGCGAAGTCAAGAGATGTGGATGAAGCAAAAAAATCCCTTGGGAATGTTTTTTCAGTAGAATTGCGTGTAGCTTTTGATCAGTACACAAAGCCTTCCTTACTCTAATATCCCCCCTTGCACATAAAAGGAAATAAGCAGTGAGATAATTTGTGAAAACGTTTATCTCAGCTAACACGAAGATGTTAGTGCAAATAACATTTTGTATTAATTGTTAGGGCAAGAGTAGAGAAAGTTGCGTGAGGGTAACAGACGAGACAATATTTTCAGCTTAAGTAACATGTTGTCAAAGCTTAAATTTGCTTGAAAGAAACGAGAAACAGCCTCTCTGATCGTCGAACATGATACTATACACAAAATGAATGTTGCAAGTATAAAATAACGTTATTTATAGAATAATACTGAAATTAAATGGGAGTATAAGCCAGTATTTTCATGAGGATTAACAGAATGCAAACAATCATGTCACAGTAAGAAACGTGTGTAGAGAGAACTCTATGAGCGTAAAAGATCGTGAGATAGTGCTTGCGTTGATTGTGCGGGACATCATTGAAGTCCATAAGGAATCCAAAATAAACAAAATAGATAAATAAAGAACAAAAAACTAGAAAACATGACACGGAAAAGTGGACCGATAAAGCCTTGTGAATGTAAAAGCCTCAAGAAGTAGCCCGAATCTCACCGAAATAAGTAATAGGATAATTTGTACAAATGCTTATTTCAACTATCACGATGAAGATATAGGCATAAGAGCTGGTAAGAAATGTTTGTAGAAGACTGAGTAGGGAATGTCATTCAAGTGTGCCCAAGACCACCGCAGCCCATTTCCGCACAATACGTTCATTGTGAGGGAAGGCAGGGAACCCTCGCAGTGGGGGGACCACATGGGTGGTCCTCGTGTCAATGCAGAAGTATTCTTTCGCTATTGAAAAGATTTCTTGCTGCAGGTGGGCGATCTTTGGCTGTTATGTTAAGAGAAAAACACTAGGCCTGTTCAGACAGGAAAAATGCGGATGTCTATGCTCGCCCCCCCTTGCAAGATGAAGCTTGTTCTTTTCAAAACTGTCAGAGGGGAACATTTCCAACTGTCACATTCGAAAACACATGCAGCCACTAGAATAGGAGGGTCAGGGGGGACGGGGGGTCATAAATTACCCTTCCTTTGTCATCCTCTATGCTCGCCCCCTTGCAAGATGAAGCTTGTTCTTTTCAAAACTGTCAGAGGGAAACATTTCCAACTGTCACATAAATATATCAAGATCTGAAAGGGGGCCATTCATTGTAGGGTTTCTTACCCTCACGTTCTTTTTTCGAAAACACATGCAGACACTAGAATAGGAGGGTCAGGGGGGACGGGAGTCATAAATTACCCTTCCTTTGTCATCCTGATCGCGACAGACCATCCAACCTCTCTCTTTTCGGAATTCCCACGTGTCCAAAGAAATACCAATGTCACTTAAGGGGGGGGGGAGGGAGAGGAGTGTGAGGGGCGGATTATTAATGGGGAAATTATGCTAAGTGGGGCAGAACATACAGATGACTTTTTGGAAATTCCCACATGTGGGGGTGGAGGGGCAGGGGGAGGGGGAGGGGGAGGGGGGAGGGGGGGCGTGACAGGATTTGATTAATGGGATATTTATGCTAAGTGGGGCAGAACATACAGTATATCACTACTTGCAGACATTATTGAAGTGAACTGGCGGTTATTTTAGCTTATTTTCCTCACACATTTTGTGTAAGACAGTGTTTGTTTCAGCAGCAGTGCACTTCCTGCTAGCATCCAGTAGATACTTGGAGTGCTAGTCACAAAGGTACATATTTAGTAACGACAGGCTCAAGTTAGAGCACGACCGAAGGAAGTTTTCTAAGAACCGCGGGCTACTAAGACTAATTTTGTAATATGTTGTCTAGAATATTTTATCTACGTTAAGAGTATTTTGATGTATGTTGTATATTTGGTATATTTAATGAAATGTATTTATTGTGGTAACGACATGTTTAGAGAAAGTGTAATGTGGGATTTGGAAAAAGAAATAAAAGAAAGAAAACCACACCATAGCTTCACAAGTCTTGTTATATTCTACAATTTTGGATGCTAGTTTCATATGTACATTTAAAGTAAAATGAGTGAAGAAGGGGATTTTCATGTTTTTTCAGGAAAATTTTTAAAATGCTGTCCCATAGTCCAAGATGCAAGCATTTATGACTTCCAGAAAAGTCAAGGAAAATTTGTTTATTGGTTATACAAAATTCAAGAACTGGTTTTTTGGTAATGGAGCAGGCGATGCTGATATTACTACCTTAAAAGATGTAGCAGAAGGATATACCTATAGAAAAAAGTGTTGAGGGTAAGAAGTTCTGTATTTTACTGAGTAAAAATCATAAATGCGGGGGTTAGTGAAATGAAAGCGAGATAGACGATATAACGAACATGACACAGAAGTTGGTAACGCTGGTCTAATGCTGGTTTTAATGCCCAGGAATGTTGACGAACCACAACATTCTGTTCCACAATAACGCCCGCCCGCATATTGCCAAGTCTGTTCCGACTACAGCGCAAGAAGTTCCATTGGGAAGCTCTTAAACATTCTCCATGCGAATTCCAGATCTTTGGAGCAATCAGGAAGGTTATATCAATTTTCTCGGACGAATAAGTGCAGGCCTACGTACAATCATGGTTCATTTTTCTATGAAGGCACTTTTCTTATGTCACAGCGGATAAATGTATAAATAGTTATGACCATTACTTTTGAAATAATAAGCAGTTTACTTACTGTTTTTCTACAAGTATCTGTGTCGTTTTCATTTTACTAACCCTTATAACTATATACCGAGTTCAATGTTTAGTTGAAGAGAATATGGCTAAATTTCATGTTTCGAAAAAATCCCAGTAGGATTTATTGCAGGATTTATAGTAAAGAAAGTAAGACATTCTCTTACTATAGGCTGTTTAAAGTTAGGTCCCCTTCAATGTGGGTAAATCCGGCAGCTATTTGTAGCGAGAAGAAATACAGCTGTGGGAATATTAATCTTACTGGAGGTAGTGTCTAACAATGACATCATAATAGTGTGCTCATGGTCCTTCTAGAATCCTGTTACTCTTTAAAAGGTAAATTTTCATCTGACAGAAGAAAACTAATTTCATTTAAAGGCTATATACTTATGAACCTATGTTAATATTTACTTTTAAATTTCAACTGGTAATCAAATGTAGCGAATGAACTCCAATTTTCTATCTATAAAACAGCGTTTTCGAAAGTATGTCAATATTATAACTTGAAATGCGACTGTTATCAATACATAACGAGAGCTTCCATAATTTAATCTGATAAGCTGGTGCTCTCAAAGTTCATTTGTAACGCAACATTTGAAAGCGATTGCACCTAATAACCGGAATGCTTGCGTAAAACGAGTTCATCATTGCTTATCAGATGTTGCTTATCAACATCCTTTATCATTGGAATGGCTCATAATTCCATTAGTGAGCCATTTGCGTAATTTCTTCGTAATTTCAGTCTGTTCTTTCTCTCTCTTTTTAATTTATATTAACCCAGTTTATCCGGTAAAGGTGCAAATTCAGTTTTAAGGCTGTCACTCGCCCAGACAAACTAAAATATAAATAACATCGGCTCATACAAGAACAATAGATAACTTTGCCCCGTAGCTCAGCCACTAGAGCACCTCTTTGCTTTGCAAAGGGTCCCGGGTTCCATTCTCGGCTGAAGAGTGGCAAATTTTCTCTATTCACTAATCTTCCTAGGGACTGGAAGTATGAATGAGGGTGTGAATGTGTGTGTGTGTGTGTGTTGTTGTTGTAGTGTTTAACGCCCACTTTTACTACTACGGCACCGCAGGCAGTGACACTGATGACACATGGAATGAAGATGGAGCACCGGTGGAATGAGATGGCGGCGGAAACCGGAGCACCCGGAAAAAACACGCCCTGACGCCGCTTCGTTCACCACGAATACCACATGCTGGTCCCTGGGATCGAACCTGGGCCGCCTTGTGTGTGTGTGTGTGTGTGTGTGTGTGTGTGTGTGTGTGTGTGTGTGTGTGTGTGTGTCTGTGACATAATCTACAAAACTCGAATGACCCAAAAGCCACTGTTAATATCATTCTAAAAGAAGGACCACCCATATGACCATTGTTAAAGGCCGGGTATAAATGTAACATATAACAACTGAACAAGCATGAATAAATTGTGTTTTTAATTTCTCTACTATGTACGTAGAGGAAGCATTGTGTTCCTCCCCCCCCCCAAAAAAAAAAAAAACGGATACGAAAATGTCACCGGAAATACATCTTTTGAGACTCCCTGAATCCGATAAGGCAGTTTAGAAAAAAGGGGAATGTCCATGAGCTAATTCAAAAACGAAAACTTGAGTAAATACCAATGTAACTCTACTAAAATTTTCATAGTCTAAAATCAGCACATGGAAATCTCGTACTCTAAATGTTTAGAGACCCGCTGAATCAAAAAAAAAAAAAAAAAAAAAATTGACAAAAGGGCCAAAAAAAAAAAAAAATTGACAAAAGGGCCATGTGTGTGTCTGTGTACGTGTCTGTCTGTAAACAGCATAACTCAAAAACGAAAGGTCAGTCAAAAACCAAAGTTGGTACTTAAGTTTAATATCTTTCAAGGATGCGACACGAAAATTTTGAAGAAAATTCCCCCAACTAAACTACCCTTTTCATGCACAACTTTTCGAAAGTTTTGATTTTCTCGAAAATGGCTCAAACGATTTTGATTAAAAAGCCACATATTTAAAATATTTTTGTGGCAAATGAAATGTACATTTTGAATTTTCTGCCTATAGTCCACCTAGACCTGTTTACTCTAGAACACTTTCGCATAACTGGTAAACCGTAACAGGTGGACATAACCTTACTGTACAAAAATTTATATCTCGTTAAAACACAGAAATTATACCCAATACGTGTTTTTGTGGATGAACCATTTCGGATATGTTCCTTCTCAATCAATTATTGGCGATATAGTCCCTTTTTATGAATATCACAAAATTTCAAAATCACGAGTAATTATTCACTTTTCGATGTATGATCGTTATAATGTCGATCAAAATCACTTTTTCCTCCATCGTTGAAGTCACCCTAAACTGCCTATATTTTAACATAGTTATTTCAGTTGTCTCTATAACTACAATTTGAATTATTTCAGAGAGCTTACACAAAAATACTGCCTCCATGCAATATTGCTCAATACCCTGTAATAAATTATTTATACCTATACCCCTAACAGCCTGTATAATGTAGGTCTTGTTAGATCACACAGTTCAATTCAAATATTTGACGGCATTAACCATTTCGAGATATTTGCTATTATTGATTTGAATTTTTAAATTACTTCATACATTTTGTTTTCGTTGCCAAGCAAACAGTGAGCGCCTATTGTGATCCCTTTATTAAATATTTGACTATCGCTTCACCTCCTGGGTCTCCAGCGGATGTGTTATCAAATGATTTTGCCACATTTTTATGGCGATTAATATGAAGTAGAAAATAATAAGTTTCTGTAATAGTGATTTATGGAGGAAATATATAAATACACAATTTGGGGGAAAAGATAATTCGAATTTAACGTACCACATTTTTATGTTCTGAGAGTTCGGTAAGCGAGAAAATAAATATCTATATAACCTGAATGGTTAGGTAGCTAAATAATTGCAACAGTTCAATATTCATTCACGTGGTAGTATCTTATACTTGTTGGAAGGTATTGCTTCAATCATACGTTAACCAAGGTTTCTACATGATGAGTGTAACAAATATGTCCAATACAAATACTGTCAATAAAGAACCATTTGGATGTAAAAAAATCTGTGTTACACTTACATGACTTTCTCCGCACTTGCACTAACCATACTTACAATCGCTTATTCCTCTAACTTCCTTGAGTTATAGGTATATTTACAGAAATTTATTACTTATTTCCTGATGGGTAAAAGGGAAATATGGGAATACAGTAGGCTTTGAGCGATAGTCAAATCTTTTAAAGCTTACAAATTCGTTCTCTTTGCACGGCTAAAAATGAGTAATGATATTACACTTGACGAAAGTTTGTTTTCCGAAATTTACAAAAATAACAAGGAATATCTCCGAAACGGTTTACTCTATAAATAAATTTATTCAGACATTGTGTGTTTTAGTGAGATCTACATTTTTTGTGTAGTAAAATTTAGTCTATCACTTCCGGTTTACGAGTTATTCAAAAGTCATCCAGAGTAAATAGGAGTACATAGGCTATAGTCAGAACATTCAAAATATACAGTTCATTTGTCAAGAAAATATGTTTAACATATGCCATTTTAATCAAAATCGTTGGAGACATTTTCAAGAAGATGGAAGTTTTCGAAAAATTTTGCATGTGACGAGTAATTTAGGGTCAAGCAATTATCTTCAAAATCTTCGTGTCGCCTTCTTAGAAGACACTACACCTAAATACCAACTCTGGTTTTTAACTGACTTTTCGTTTTTGAGCTATGCTGTCCACAGACTGACACACACACACACACACACACACACACACACACACACACACACACACACACACACACACACACACACACACAGAGAGAGAGAGAGAGACCTTTTTCTAAAACGTATTTTTCGTTTCAGGGGGCCTCAAACCGTATTTCCCGTTACTAGTAGAGAAAGTAAACATAATTTGTGTCAAATATTTGGAGCCATTTATCTTCTTGAAGAATGGTACAAAACGGTTTATTGTTTCACTTGCTGTTGCGCAAACATTGTTTAAAGAATGCTGTAATGTGTTTTTATTTCAACTCGAATGTATTTAGTCACAATTAAATGTTAACGTGACGTTGCCAAATTTCTCTTGGAAATTGAATTTTGCACGACATCTTAATATGAAATTGTGACAATATGCATTCGAATTAAGGTAGAAATGCATTACAGCATTGGTCTCACAATGTTTGCGTGACAATTAGTGAAATAACAAAGTATTTATATCCATTTGTCAAGAACTTAGATGGTTCAAAATGTTTCACATAGTTTTTTTTCGACCAAACGGTTCTTTTCATAGAATCATTGTATTGCAAATATTTGTTACACTTGTGTAGAATACCTGGTGAACATATGGCCGAAGCCGTATCTTCCACACGCTATACCTACCTCGGATAAAGTAATTCGCAAAATACTAGTGCCTTTGTGCAGTAATATTTTTAAAATTATTTATTTTGATTCTCCTTTTCATCATTGATTGTTCGTCATTAATACATTATCTATATTCTGATGTGTTGTTCTGTAGGGCAGAGATAGAATGGGTTGTCACACCCACCCACCCACACACACACACACACACACACACACACACACACGCACGCACGCACGCGCGCGCGCAGAAACTGCACTATTAAAATGTTTACTAACATGGTTTATTTAAGGTGATTTAAGAGCAGACTAAATGAAAAAATTCTAAATATAATATGTGAAAGCTTTTGTGCAGCATTACAATTTTGTGTTTGCTCTTTCATTATATATTCCCTTTTATAATTGTAGCCATAATGTCCATATTATACGCATATATTTCTCAAAATAGTACTGCAGCTTCTATTTTGAAATGTGCGTTCTGCACCACTTCCAGAAAATACTCAAAAACTCTTGCACACTTTGAATGTAGAGAGGTAAATATCAGGTCATATTTAGGGGCAATTTTGCTCTACAATTTGGCACTTCCGTTAGGTATGCTACTTTGTCTGTGCCGAACTCATGCAGTTCTTTCTTTGTAAAATATATGCGTGGTTTGCTCTATTTTTGCTTTGAACAGGTGAATGACATAAATGACACGTTTCAGAAACTTACTAAAGAGAGCTCAATTAAATTTAGGAGGACTGTCCCATTTTTGTTACGTCATACTACTTTTAACCAATAAGAAGCTATGAAACGACATGTTTCAATTATGGCTGCTTATCCTACCTATCATTTGTCTATTGTTCTCCCTACGTAGTAATTGTCAGTTTAGCAACTCTGTGACATTAATATATCTGTATATATATATTAGTGTTACCAAAAGAGTACTAACCTAAACAGGACAAACAGAAAGAGAAACCGTATATATAAGCAATTTCATTAATTAATTCAGTAACTTATTTAATATATTTTTCTTTCCCTGATTACCCTCCCCTTATGTAGAACTTACACCCCCTATAACTTACAAGCCAATGCCTGATGCCTGATGGGGAGCAGAGGAACCTATAGACTGGACAGAGTGAAGACCTGGAAGCGGGTAGTCAGCCAAGCACCAGGTATGATAGTGAGGAAGAGGATGATATGAAATGCAGGCGAAATCGATGAATGGAAAGGTGATAATGGAGCGATTGGTGGGGAAAACCGGAGAACCCGGAGAAAACTCGCCCTGACGCCACTTCGTCCATCACAAATACCACATGAGGGTCACTGGGATTGAACCCGGGCCACCTGGGTGGTAGGCGAACGCTGTTTAATATGTAACTGCATTTATTTTCTTTAATCTTAATATATTTTCTTTTAATTGTGAAACAGCCAATTATTATTTATGAAAATATTAAGTGCCTTTGTAAATCTGTCTTTGGGGTTATTAAAGAGTTTGTTATTTTTAAAGAAATAACTGCTTCTGCAATTTAATCAAAAGGTAGTATAACTAAGAGAATAATCTTGCCTAATAAATAAAGTTACTGTACAAAAACAGATCAGAGGCGTTAGAAGTCATGCATCTACAGCCTGTAGAATGTTCACTCAAATATTTTAAATTATTTGTCAGATAATTAGTCATAAATTTTGCGGACTATGGATTTTAATCATCCGTTAATGTTGAGTTAACTTACTTCTGAAAAGAAAGCCTTAAGCGGAAAATGCAGTGATTGTTATTTTCTAACATTTCAGGTAGAAGCATAAAACAAGATTTAAAATTTAAATCGCCACCGTCTCTTGAGCGCCATAACACGTCTCCTGAGATTAAAATTCAGCAACACTACGGTGTAAGCCACAGTTGCACTGCGGATGGAACAGTTGAGAGGTGTATTTGGTAAAGCAGCCCGACTGCAGCGCGGATAGTGGGTGAAAAGGAAAGAGAAGGATGGGGGAGGCAGATGATGAGGGAAAATTGGCAAAAGGGACGGATAGGAAGAGACGCGGAGGATGTATGGGCATGTTGGTCACGTCCCGAAGCTGCAGGAACTCCCCTTTCCACCATTCCAGCCCCTGCTGGCACTAAAACCCACGTCCCATGTCTTCTCCTGGACAGGGCGAGGCGAGGCGAGGCGGCCGTCGATAAATTTGCAAGCTGACATTCCAAAATATCTCCATGGCAACCTCCGCACCTTTCGAAACATTACACACTCGGCACTGTGCTGGAAAAGCCCCACCAGTAACAATAAAACGTCACAATTTAAAACATGAAATTACACGACTGGAATTAGAATTAAGGCTCTTTTCCTCTTTCAGTTTTACATCCAGTACCATTACCTTCATACAAGTGGAACTAAATAGAGTCATTTGCCTTTGGCACAGACTGTTTCTCTGCTAAGGTCTACAAAGTTTCTAGGTAACCCTAATTACTTCGAACGACTTCTTTTTCTGGGCATTTTCACACCAAACAGATGACTACTGGAATCAGAGATAAGCCAAACTTTCTTACTTTTATACAAAAGCATTTCATTCCTGCTGCTGATAATGACACTACATTTATTGCTACTACTGTAATAATCAGTGATGTTTAAGTTCGCGGTTACTATACAACAGAAGTTATACTTTATACAGCGTGTTTAAAAAAAGTGTCTGATATTGCAACAGGAGTTGACATTGCTCAAAACTAAAATAAATGTTCTTGTAAACATATGTTTAGAAACAAATACTTGTTAACATATGAGCCATTTTAGAAAAATATCCAACGTATCCATATTTTCTATAGGTTTGGCATACACCAATATTTTTAAATGTCCACATAGCAAGAAACCTAATGGATTGAGGTCCGACGAACGGCGAGGCCAAGCTACTGGACCTGCTCGACCAATCCATTGTCCATTAAATCTTTGGTTTAAGTATTGTCGCACGATGCGTGCAAAATGGGATGGTGCTCCGTCATGCATAAACCCAGTGGCAGTTCCTGGATGATCGCATACTCACAACTACACACCCACTAATTGTTTCCGCATGAGAATATGTATTTACCTTTATAGGCATGCATAAGAGAAAGTCGATTGTCTAACTTTCTTCTATATGAACTTGCTCTTTAATTTCTCCGCGCCATGTCTACCAAATATCAGCACCTTCAGTCAACAGGCTGAGACGCATAAAACCGATTTTGCGACTGGCGAAGGTAGCTTTTTGGTGAGGATGCGCGAGGAGCTGTGCAAAGCTTGAGTATGGCGAGTTAAGGCAATATAATCGACAGGGCCAACACATGCGATTCTTACCGCGCAAGCGCAAGTCCCTCCGTTTTCCTTGCTACGAGCATTTCCCTCCCGTTGTTTAGCAGAACCTACTAGGCAGGCAACCTGATGGTTCTAAATATGATGTAGCCATTTTCTATATTAAAATGACAGTTATATTAATGTTATTAGCACAATTTTATCTAGTTTTATGAAGCTATTATAAATGAATATAATTACTCTTCATGTCGTAATTTACTAAGGCCTACACTTCAGTTTGGAATACTTATTTTATTACTGTTTGTAATGTTTGTGTTTTTGACAGCAAATTGCATGCAGTTGTGTCTGAACATAGCGGGGAATTTGAATCTATGAAAGTGTGGAAATGAACAACATGGCGAAACTGAAGGACATAAATCTTTCGTGTTTATTGTTAGAAGATAAGCTGTTTTCCATGCTAAATGTTTGCGAGTGAGAGAAATGGCATCTGGACAAATAATAGTTCCTGTGATATTGGTCATTTAAAACAAAAAGTAGCAAAACTATAAGAGCTCAATTGACCATATGAATTGTGAATTGGAATTGTGTGGTGTGTGTCAGAGAAAGAGAGTAAAGGTGGAGAGGATGTCATATACTGCACACCCACTGCTAAAAGTCACGAGCCGCCACTGCATAAACCATATGCGTCGTGTTTCCACAAGCACAACTCCTCCAAAAGCAAGAGCAAATAATCGTGCAGGAATCGATGATACACTGCACCTGTTAATCTGTTCGGTAAAACGTATGGACCCTGGAGTCCGTCAGCCACAATTCCTGACCACAAATTGAGACTAAAGCACTCCTGATACTTAAACCAAATGTTTAATGGACGACGGATTGCTCGACGAGGTCCAGTAGGTGGCCTCCGCATTCGTCGCACCTCAATCCATTGGAATTAATAAACTCTGAGCACTCTTCGTTCATATTTTCAAGCGGAATAAATCCATATTTTAAGTAGTTTAATAATTAACTTCCATTTTTCCCTATAAATGTTGAAACAAATTAAACATTTGCTAGCAACCACATTATGTCATACATACACATTTATTAATTATTTTGCGCATTTTAGTGCTAAAATTGTATAAAACATTGTATGTAGTAGGTGTATCTTTTCATAATGACATTCGCAAAAATTAGCACGTTCGCTTTTGCTCACGTGCTAAGCATGTACTCGTGTCACTATAACTCAGATTATACACTAGTTACATAAACATTAATGATAATTTATATCTTATTTTTCTTACGTACAGGAAATCAAAGGCGTACACATTCATATTCTACTCCTGATTAACCCATAGTGTTTCTGAGGATACTTTTTGGCACGAGTCACGTTTCAGAAGGTGTTCAATATTTGGTGCAAAAGATGAAGTGCACAGTCCCAAAAGATAGGCAAGGTGATTGTCATCTTGCTGCGATACTCACTTTTAATGTAGTTCATTTTTGGAAATGTTTGTTCGCAGATATAAGTGGAGTCAAAGACTGCCATTTAACTAGATGCAAACAAACGTTATCTCGGATGCTCAAGTAGAGCACAGATCTAAATAAATCCCACCTTTCTTTCTCAGAACATTTTACGGTCATGGAATTCTGCAGTGCAAGTAGTTTCATATTTTATACCTCCTGTGAAGCCTCACTACATGGAAACTTCAAAACTGCAAAATAACTGTTTTTGTTTTCAAATGTTTTGGGTCATCAAATTGTGAAGAGCATCTGTCGTGCAACTGCTTCAAAAGTTCGTTGTATTTTTCCAGGACAGTAACATTTATCATGAACACGGAACGTTTAATAGTATAAATCTGCAGCTACCAGCCTTACAAATCAAGCAGTTTATCGTCTTCATCTCGAAAACAAAAATATTCGCTCTCCCATTATATTGTATGTAGTCCTATATATACTCCGCGCCATCCGCCTCTGACTAGCACGTCTGGTTTTAGTTGCCTTGGACAGTGGAGGGGAAAATTACGTGTAGGGGAAGCGAGTGTGTGCTTGCTTGTTGAGTACCACTGCTCCAAAAACTTGAAGTTTTAATATTTTTCGACTGCATATAAAAATAGACCAACAAGGGGTCTTCATTTATTTGTGCTTCATTACCCAAACACCAGTCCATGAATTTTATATAGTTAGTTATATAAATAAACGTTCCTTGACTCTTTTGGAAGTATGTTATTAATGGCATCTTGTACTTTTAACATTTTTCGTGATGAATCGTGAAAATCACCTTCACTCATTTTTAGTTTAAATTCAAATATGAAACTAGTATCCAAAATTGCAGAGAATAACAAAAATTATCATTTAGTAATAAATAAATTCATTAAATGAAATATTGTAGAGAATACGTTACAAAATTGCTCGGGCTCTTAGAGCACTCCCTTCGGTGGTGTTTTGACTTCAGCTGCTCGCCACTAAACCTTTATTTTTGTAACTAGTACGCTAAATATTTATTCTCTGCTGTTTCTGTGTGCTAAGTATAAACATTTGTTCAATGAGCTGACGTGGTCAGTTCTTTTTACTTCTAATGTAGTATGATAAAAAACCCGATCTACAGGATATGCGCTGCATTTTTTCAGTTACGATTTACAAACCCTGTGGGTAATTATGTGTCTCTTTTTGCCACACTAATCCTTTTTTTTTCTAAAATTCATACTTTAGAATTAAGCGCATTATTCACGAGATTTTACTGGCAGTTGTTTATGAACTGTGTTGTTTGTAATAGTTAATCTTATTATAAAAATAATCATGTGTAGAAGTTAATACAAAACTAGCCACCTTTTTCTCTTGTGGTTTCATTAGGCTCTTGTGGTTACCTGATTTTTATGCATAAGTTGCGCTTGGTGATTGCCTTACTCAGCACACATCAGCTGTCCGTGGTCATTATATTTTCACATTTGCCTTCCCATTCTATACAATATTTGGACTTTGCACAAAGTTTGTAGTTAACGGCGAAATACGATTTTAATTTAACAGGAATAAAACGTATCGTACCATGAAGTTGGCACTCGCGAAAGGAGGAAAATTATCATACCGTGAAGTCGATATTACAGCTCTAAAACTGATGTGGTTAGTGTAACCAACATACGTGATGAGAATTGACGCTTCATCATCTGCTGTAACTGAATCATTAAAGCAAAAGTGTTTGCTTACAATTGATTTGTTCGCGCAACTGATATACAGCGTTTTTCCATTCATGCCTCAATGACAATTTTAGAAGGGGGATTTACCATCTCGATCGAAAGGCGATCCTTTGTGCTAAAGCACCCCCCGGGGGGACGGATGTGGCCAATGGATCCGAAGGGTAGCCGGAACATTGCCACAATAGAGCAGAGGATTTGTACCATCCCATGGGTGCTGGAAAACCAGCACGTTCATATTCCAAACTGGCGTACGATATTTTCAAACCACATTTATTCCCCCTGCCCTGCTGCTGCCACGACGTTCGCCGGCGCTTCCAACCCTGAAAGAACCCTAAGGGGATGAAGGGTGAAATAAAATTATTAAGAGATAGAATTGGGACTGAAAAATTCAATGTCACAGCTGGGATTTGAACCACAGACCTTGCGCTTACCAGCAGGGTTCCCTAACCCCTCTAAGCGGAAGGTCTGTGGTTCAAATCCCAGCTGTGTAGCTGTGGCATTGAATTTTTAAGTTCCAATTCTACCTCTCAAATATTGCCCACACACGGCTTGTGAGTTTAAAAACACCTACATACGTTTGTTGGCATAAATAAAATAATAAAACGATTAATGTAGTGAAACGGAGGGACAGAAAATTCGGAGGATATAGAAATCCTTCCCAGCATTCACCTGGTGACCCGGGGAAACCTCTGAAAAGAACCATGGGTCAGCCACGGGAATCGAAACCGCGATCTCCGAGTGCGGGCCACAAATTACCGCTTGAGCCATTCCGCCTGGTTTCCACACGTATATGCCCAATTATATATTTCTCTGTACCTTCAGCATAAACAGTTGAAACACTATTCAATGAAATAAATTGGCAACGCCTATTTTTCAGTAAATTAACAGCCAATTTAAATTTAAAACACATGTCAGATATGACACCACTAAACAAAAGTATTTCAGAGAGCTATAATATAAATAGATATTGGTTTCCGTGTCGCTGAAGGGTAGAACCTCTGTCTCATAGAACCGCAGTGAATGAATTAAAAATATCAGATCTAAAACAAATAATAATTAAATGAACTATGCAGAAACTTAGGCACAAAGAATGATTAACGAAAAATAAAGAAATCAGTTATGGTTCTGACATTTAACATCGTGTTAATTTGGCTTCTCCTCTTAAAATTTTAGTTTCAGTAATATCAATCACAAATTCTTCTTTTCGACGCGTGGCCGTATTACGGGGAATTGCTTGCACTTTCGGTGTCGGCTAAATACTTGACACAAAGTTTTTGTACACAGGTTGGAATGTTCTCAGAATTCCTCTTAATTCTGGTAAACCGTGTGAGATAGACAAAATCTTACTACACAAGAACTGTAGATCTCATTAAAACACAGAAATTATGTCAAATACATGTTTTGTTTTGTGGAGTGAATAATTTCGGAGACATTCCTCGTTATTGATCTGAATTTTCCAATATTTATACTTTTCTCAAATCGAAGTCATTCGTTTTCATTTATGGCCTGGACATACAAAATCAATAGAATTGCAAACCCATCACATAGTGACCAGCTCTTCAAAGATGTGATTATTCTTAAGCCTACTATACGTATTCCCATCTATTCACTGTACCATGGGTACATTTTAAAACACTTCTACAAACGTTTATCTCAATTAATATGAATTAGAAGAATAAAGGTTTTTAAGAATATTTTGTAAAAGAGTGGATAAAATTGTGGGAGTGTAACATACCAGTTTTTCTTTCTTTTCACTGACCAAAGCGCCTCTTCCAAATTTTAAAGTGGTTTATGGTATTACTACCTTTATTGTTCAAGAATAGTCTTATGGTCTATAACCTAAATGTTTTTGGTTAGCTTACACTTATTTTTTGGCATTGTGTTTATATAGCGAAGGTTTCAGTCAATGCAGACCTATTTACAGGAATGAATGCGGAAGGAAGAGGGTTTTGGGCATAAAATGCGGGACTCGAGAGGGCTATTTTGATCACGGGGTCCGATATGGAGAGACGCAAAAGTGGTAAGACCCTCCATATATTATGTAAAGGTTTCCTCTTGCGGTTTAGGTAGATGGCAGGAGACTTAGGTTTTCTACTGAAGTAGAACCGCATATAAAATTTATCAATTCTCGGAAAGAAAACGTAACACTATACATCGTAACAAAACAAGAGTAGCTCTGTCCGATCACTGTTTGATTGTTTATCACCTGATCCAACATAACCAAAAGAATCCCAAGGTCTAATTAAAAAGGCAAAATTTACATAAATTTAAGTGTGCTGAATTCTATAAACCTAAAATAAGAGGGATTCTGAGTTTTTCAGCTGCAATAGTGTGGGCGTTAACTTCTTCTAGCACTCGAGGTGCTTCTGGAGTTACTATACAAGCACATTGGGCCGAGCATTTGAGTCTTTCCCAGAAATGGTGTGAATTGGGTTGGACTCGGCACAGCAATGTTTTCCGAAACCAATGGGAGACTGGTTAGGTCTGAGCTTTGCTCAAGTGGAGCTATCAAACACCTCAATGTCCTCCAATACTAACCGGGAGAGCTCATAGAGGCTACACTAGAAATTTGTCGCTTCTACCGAGGTTTTCGGTGGCTTTTCACTTCAGTAGCTTTAATGGTATTATCATGTAATTAATATTATATTAACTTTGTAGCACAGTGGCATGGGCTAAAGACCGTATAGTCCTCCAGAAAATTGCTTCACTGGGTAATCCACACGCAATTACTCTCGCACATATACTCGTAAATGCTCAAGTACTATGTTTAAACTATAGAAATATTTTAGTAAACATAATTCATATTTTAAATATTTAGTTTCTTTGTTAATCACACTGTCAATTCCTAGGACTACATAAGCGCCGCTAGTTGTCGGAATTTTGTCCTGCAGGAGTTCTTTTATATGCCAGTAAGTCTACGATCTGTGGCTGTCACCTTAAGAACACTTACTTAACTAAACTTTTAAAAGAAAACATCTAATTCTATATAAAAAATAAACGATGTTTAAATATTATGGAATTATTTTTTGAGGTTCTATATGATTTATACTATTAATTTAATAATTTTAAAATTATTAACTGAAGTTGAAATAGAGTGCAAAAAAATGCAATTATATTAGTAGATTTGAAACATTAACCTTGGGATTAGTAGGGCCTTATCAATTGAGTCATCTAAACCAGGAGACGTAATTCCATTAAGCATATGTCTGAGATTGGCTGGTTTTGGTGTTCAGAATCAAGTCTCAGAATACTGTCCTCCACCTTTTGGAAAACAAAGCTACCACAGTCATTATTTTTCACCGTCTGCACACTTACTGCCGAAATATACGTCCAGTATCGGTTCTCCTACCAGCATCGTCAACAATCATTCTGTCCACCCACCTAAAATCAGCCATGTTATTCCCAACTTTCATGTTTCACATCCAGTTCCAAAATATGTTTCCCAACCCCTTCCCCAGTTTACATTTCATGTTGTAGCTCCAATGATGGGGTTGACGCACCTAAATGGCCTTTCCGCTTCCGTCCCTGCTTAAGTGGGGTAGAAGGCTTTTTAGTCTTCAGGTATAGCCCTAATTTTGAAAACCACTCGCCAGAGAGGACAGTCACTCACTGGACTGGCACATTTTTCTGGTTGACGAAGGGGAGCTTCCCCATCAACAACATGGCTGGGTAAAGCTTACACACTGTCCGAGAGAAAGTATCAACAGCACTCCGAATTAATTATGTGGCAACAAAGTGGTGATGTATGTAGTTTAGTTTTGCCTTTTTTTCCCATAATGTGGGGTTTCCATGTTAGGTGTTCAACTAAATGCAATCCATGGTATTTTACAGTTATTGTTAGCCTAACTAACTTCCTTACAATCCAACCTAGACGCTCTGTATGTCGTGTATCTGTTTTCTTGAACTCGAGGGACCCAGATGACCTAGTTGTAATCTCGCTCTTTCGTTCACCCACCTCACCCTCCTAACTCATCTCACTCACCTCAACCAACTCACCCCAACTCAAGTCAACTCTAACTCACTCACCCAACCACTCGCTCTTCAATTTTAATCTATAGGCTCCTGGACAGTGTTGACATCATGCACGACCATAGAAGGAACAATTAAAAATCAATACCCTGTAAATTTGCAAAGGCTTATTTCAATTAAGTATTCGTGGGAACAGAATGTGCTACGTAAATAAAAAATTAGCGATAAACGACAGCAGCTCTTGTGAATGCAACACATCAACTATGTTTTTAATCTCCAAAACCTAAGTGAACGTGACGAATTTGATGCATATATTTCGGGATCCTGTTATCTATGGAGGAGGAAGAGGAGTGTATTCTGAAATTAACATTTGTTCCAACCCAGTGAGCTGCAAGTTAATCGACAGGAAGGCAAAGGTCATAAAGTCTGACAACATATACATAGCACCATCCTAGTAACAAGGTTCTGGTGCTGGACACGTTTTACTGTTGTAGCGGTTTATCTCCTAACAAGCATGAACCAAAAAAACTGCTTGTTATAGAATGCTACCTTGTTTTCCCCGCCCACTATAAAAGTTCGACTGGTGTCGGCGAATGAATTTTCCATGAAGGTGCAAGGATTAACCTGAAAAATGGAAAAGAGAAACGCTGAATTTTTCATACGCAGACCCTGCACGAGAAGAAATTTCCTGGGAGAATACAGCGTACAGAATTGCAAGTAAATTTCATAATATAGGCAGCACTTGCGTGAAAAGCCCTTTTTTCAATGTTTTGTTTGCTTTCACAGCTCTTCACAGTGAACCCGCAGTGCTTCAGTATTGCCATGGTTACGCGTCTGTGCGTGTTTTGTTACGTACCTGCATGCATAACAATGGCGCCGCCACACAGACGGCTAATGTGGAATACACAGCTCAGTCTCCTGGGAATTAATGAAAAGGAGCGTGAAGCACGGAATAGAGTATTGGTATGGGGCAAGGATAACCTTACAGAATTTATAACCACCTGCTTTTAAAGCATTTTTGCATTATCACCAAACTAAAGAGAAATAAAAGATGTTAAAATTTACATTCTTAATTTAGACTATATTAAATAATGACCACCTCCGTAGCGCAGTTGGTAGCGCACCTGCCTCTGATACGGAGGAACGGGTTCGATTCCCGGTATCAATATGGGATTTTTTCCCTCCCTGGGAGGTCTGGGGATGTATTAGGGGGATGTATTCCCCTGAGGGGCCAATTGAGGAGCTACCCTGATAAAAAGGTAGCTCCCTAAAAGATCGGGGAAGTCGGCGTGTTGACCCCTGCCACCTCCGACCTGCACTTCTCCGTGGCCTTGACTGCGACTGGAGAACGCAGAACTCGGGCGAAATGAGGGTAACCTCTGCATAGAGGAGGCGCCCTAGGGATTATACGAATATTAAATAACTACGAATTCTGCTGAATCATATTATGTTTAATATACCTACTTTACAATAACGCTTTATATTTTCATTATAAGAATGAATTTACAACTTTACATATATATTCAAAGCGAGAAAATTATCTAAATTCTTCTTCATCTGATACCCTGATTTAAAGTTGCTAGGACTTACAGGTCAGATACCTGTCGTGGAGCACAGGAACCTATGGACCGGACAGAGTGAAGACCTGGAAGAGGGTGGTCAGCCCAGCACCACGTATGAGTGAGGAAGGGGATTATATGAAATTCAGGCGAAATGGATAAACGGAAAGCAGAGGATGGAGCAATTTGTGGAATGACTGGCGGGGAAACCGGAGAACCTGGAGAAAACCCACCCAGATACCGCTTCATCCACCACGAACACCACATGCGGGTCCCTGGGATCGAACTGGTCTGCCTTAGTGATAGGGTGCGGTCTAATCGCTCGGCCACAGTGTCCCCTCTTTGCGTTACCAAGAGATAAAAAGATGAATAAGGAACTTCCATTTGAAAGCACTCTATAAGTATTACAAAATTCTGACAAATATCATGGAATATCTCTGAAAGGGTTCACTTCACAAAAAGGTCATTTGATATAAATTGTGTTTTCTCTAGTAATATTCAGTCCATCTCTTATGTTTACCAGTTATGCAAAGGTAATCAAGAGTTAACAGGACTACATGAGCTATAGTCAAAAAATTCCAAACGTACATTTCATTTGCTATGAAATATATTGAGCGTGTATCATTTTAATTAAAATCGTTACAGCCAATTTTGAGAAAATCAAAATTTTCGAAAAACATTCAATTTCAACGTTCGTTTAGGGTGGAGGGATTTTCTTCAAAACCTTGGGTGTACTACTGTTGAAAGATATTCAACTTTAATACCAAAGTTGGATTTGAACTGATTTTTACTTTCTCTACTGGTAAAGTGTGTGTGTGTGTGTGTGTGTGTGTGTGTGTGTGTGTGTGTGTGTGTGTGTGTGTGTGTGTGTGTGTGCGTGCGTGCGTGTGTCTGTGTGTCGTCTGTGGACAGACGAAAACTAAGTCAAAAACCAAAGTTGGATTTAACTTTAATGTCCTTCAAGGATACGACACGAACATTTTGAAGAAAATAACTCCAACCTATACTACCCTTTACATGGAAAATTTTAGGAAAATTCTGATTTTCTTGAAAATGGCTCTAACGATTTTCATTAAAATCTCAAATGTTTGAGATATTTTTATGACAAATGAAATGTGTATCTTGAATTTTCTGGCTATATCCCCAATAGTCCTATTTACTCTGGACGACTTTTGCATAACTGGTAAACCGTTAGAGATAGACCAAATTATACTGTACAAAAAAATGTAGATCTTGCTAGAATACACAATTTAGGTCTGAATAAATTTTCTTGTAGGGTGAACCATTTCGGAGATATTCCTTATAATGTGTGTGAGTTTCGGAAAACATACTTCTGTCAAATGGAACATCGTTGTTCATTTTTTTATATGTTAAGTGTGCAAAGAGAACGGAATCTCAAAGCTTTAAAAGATTTGACTGTCGCACAAAATTTACTGTATTCTAATATTCCCCTTGCACCTATAAGGAAATAAGCAATAAGATAATTTGTACAAATGTTTATGTTCACTAACACGAAGATATGGGAATAAGAGTTTGTCGGAATGGTTAGTACAAGAGTAGAGAAAGTCATGTGACTGCAACACATCAGATTTTTTTAAATTATAAAGCTATAAAATTTCACAGCTGCATACGTTTATTAAGAAACACCAGAATTATAAGACTATTTTCACATTTTATGAAAGTTGATGGGTTTGATGAAACAGGGCTAGTTAAATAATGACATTTTTAGAAAAACTTTCAATAATTTTTGGAGTGCTTGTTCATTAGCAGTTCATTGTACAAAAGAAAACTTTATGTAAAAGAGTATCAGCGTTTAATACAGCTCACTACTGATGAATCTAATTAATTAAGTTAATTTAAATTTTCTTGGATATTTGCTGTCCTCAAATGATTATTTTTGCTTTATTATTAAAAGCCACATTGAAATAATCGCCATGAAGAAACTGACCGAAAGGTTATATAAATATTAACTGATTATTTAATTGCTTATACATATTATTTCAGTTATGCTTTTAAAAGGGTAACTGTTAATGCAGATAGAGTAATTATTGTTGTTCGAAGGAGAATTTTAGATATAATGTATTGGCGATTTTAAGGTTTGTTTAAAATATAAAAGGTGTTAAAGTATACATATGTAATTAAAATGCTTAAATTGTTTTGGATAGAAGAACAATAAGTACAACAAAAACTTTTATTTTCACACTTATTATACACTACTGAACATTATGAATTCAATAAATGTGAAATATCAATTACTTAAAATGACAATATTTTCAATAAATTGCTGTATAAACATACTTGTGCTTTATCGGTAATGAAATTACGATGACAGTTAAAGAAATTTTAGTTCAATAAATAAGTTAACTGTGATTAACTGTGGTTATCTAAGGATGAGATAGGTACATAAGTATCAGACTGATGAATACTCTCTTTAGAGCACTATTTCTCAGATACAAAATGAGAGAGAAATACAGTATTTTTATTTATGATTCAGAAGGCAAAGGAAAGAGCAGAAACACATTAACTTGTTTATAAACAAATGTCACGGTGTATTTTTCGCTTTCGATAAACGTAAGTGGGTACTGAAATGTTATGCAAAAGTGGGAAATCTTGCTCAGGTTTAATGATGTTGGAGGTTTGAATTTGATACAGTATCACCAAGGTTTATACTTACAAGAAGCCGAGACAAGTTTGGAATCGATGCAAGATGTGTTGGAAAAGCGGCGCAGAAGAAAAATAAATTCCACCGATAACAGTTGATGTAGCCATACAGGTTTTTGCATGAAAAACGTTGTTGGGAGTACACTGAGGCAGAAGGGGACTTTTAAACCTGCATGGGTTTAAGGAATGGCACAAATAAAAACGTATCTCTGTCTAACTTTGTTACTGAGAAGGGGTATGTATGTATAATTTTGAGACACTCTGCATCATTGGCGGTTAGCCAAGCTTGTTATGAAGAAGCAAATATCGAAGAGATTGCGATAAACTTGTATATGAATAGCATATACCAGGTGTTCAAATTTATTCAACCTTTCATGGTAGTCAATTATACCATGACGTCAGTGACGTCAGGACTTTGAAACCAGTTTATCATCAGTGCGTCTGGCAGAGGACTAGCGAAATATCTATGCAAGCGATGGATACCTATCAACAGTTTCGAAGTCACCTTTGTGAAATGGCACTTGTAATTTTTCAGTATTTATATTTGGAAGTCTTTTGCGTATGCCCTAAACTCGCAATTTCAGAATGTTGTGACAGGTAACTCAAATAATGGGCAAGTTGTTGTAGCGTAGAGCATCTGGCCTTACTGGCACAACTCTCGCATTTAAAATAGAAAACAAGACCTTTTCTATACTCTTAAAAACTGACCTACACTGGATAAATTAAGAAAATATCACATAAAAACAGCGATATTTCTTTTTAATTTAGTTTTTGTACGTTGAATTTACACACACACATACAAACATACACATATTCAAACTGGCATTCCTACTTCCAGAGTCTGGGGAGGATAAGGAATGAGCCCCTCAGTCAGGAATTGAACCGGGACCCCTAGCACAGCAGACAATTGCTGTACCGGCTGAGCCACAGTGCAAATCACAAAGGTATTGTAGTTAAAACTGCAAAACATTTGGAGTCCAAAAGATCATGGCAAATCAGCCCGGAAGATTCTTCTGGAATCACCAATTGCGGCCGTAAAAGCTACGCTGACTAATTTGGAGAATTATAGGAATACATGACAATTTAGCATGAGGTTTGTACTCTTCGGTACGTCTGATCTTTTAATCCTTTTTACTATGGTTTTTCTGAGGACTTGATGGAATTATGAGCAAGAATGGAGAAAATCATGTACACACCAGGCAATATCGTAACAATTGACTCCATCTCGTATCCTTCCAGTTCAGAAACAGTATTCAATCATGCAAATTCTGTGACGGGTTGTTACCTCTATCCCACGTGCAAAGAACGGGCAAAATGTCCTGGTGAAGAACTGCTTTGCACCAGTACATCAACCCGTTTACTAAGTCGGAAGAGCACGAAGTTCATTTCCGTAGCTTCCATTTGAGACAAGAACTCGCTGAACTGTAAGTAATAATGACGTCATTTATATAAACTGACTGACGGTAAAGGCCGAATAAATCTGAAGAAAGATCCGATATAAATTTGCATAATCTTACATTTAATTAGTTTTAGCACCTTTAACAAGTTTATTGGGTATTTTATGATTTGCATGCTATGAAAACAATACCGGCTAAGAGTAAACGTTGAGTGTAGTAATTATTTCGCTACTCCAATAGTTTTGAAGTGTAAGATATTTAAATTAATTTTAGTAGTTTTGAAAGATAGAATTTGTAGGCTTTGACTTTGATTTCTCTAAATATTGGATGATTAATGCGTGAATAAATACGAAGTAAAGATAGCTTTTCCGGTAATTTCCAGTTTTAGATGAACCATTGTAGAGATGATCTGAAAGCTGTATTTTTAATTTGATTTTCTGAATATAACTTCTTTACGGCTTTGGACTTTTCAGTCCGTTCCTGCTACAATTTAGCCTGTCCATCTTTCCATCGGTCTTCCTTGGATTCTTGTGCCTTTGGGTTTATAATTTATGACTACTTTAAGATTTCCGTTATTATTCATCTTTGAACATATTTTTTCCATTGATTCCTATTGTTAGTAATAATATGATTTACCGTATTTTATCGCATAAGACCTCCGCCCCTCCCCCTTTGCATATTTCCCTCCACAATGATTTTTCATCACTAACAATTATTTACAAATTAAACATCGCATAATTCCCTCTCCTGGTTCGTTCTTATTAGAGCGGCCTTCAAATGACTTGATAATGCACAACAATGGATGCAGTGCTTGCCACAAAAATACTCGTATTGCCATTGTCACAACGTATCGTAAAATTGAAATATGAAGTTGCAGACGTGTTTCTAAGTCAGTTTGTTACAAGTCGTCATATTGTTAAGAAGAGTTTTAAAAAAACTGGCATTTCTTGTGCCATTAATGGTTCTGACGACATATTGTGGAATAGTGACAATGAAGATGTGTTATCTGAACCAGATATAAATTAGTGATGATAGTGACGAAAGTGAGACCCCAGAATAGTCAGAGAAAAGAAACAATGAAACAATACATCGTAGGCCGAAAGAAACCGCGGCATGTATCCAGTTCATCCACAAATTAGTGTATACCTATAATACTACATGGTTTCTTTTCCTTTCTGAGTTCCTAGAATCACCACTCGCATAATTCCCTCCCCAGTGTTTTAATGCAAATTTTTCTAGAAAAAAGGGGGGGAATTACGCGATAAAATACGGTATTTTTAATTCTTTCCTGCGTTTTTGTTCTGTTTAGTATATTATTCTTACAAATTCCATTTCAGACGTCTGTATTCTTGTTCTACATCTTTTTGTTAATGTCTATGTTTATGAACCATAGATCAGAGTTGGTGATATATACAACTTGACTATGGAGTCTTTAGGGGCTTCATTTGTAATTTGCTTTTTAAAGTGCCAGTCATAAGATTGAGTTTTCTCTATGACATCAGTTTCTCCCTGGTATGAGACATTAGATACATGAATATGAAGTGTGATATCTGGTCACTTATTATATTTTCTAACACTATTTTTGATCTGATAAGATTCATTGCTCTGAAAGCGTAGTTTTTAATTTTTTTGCCTATATTTTCAATCCATATTCAGCAGCAATTTTATTTAAGCATTGTAGAATTTTCTGTGGGTCATTTTTATTTGTGGCCATCTGTGTCTGAGCATCTGCGTACAGCAGTTTTCAGTTTTACTCTTGATACCTTCATTAACTTTTATGAACAACAAAACCAACTGTACTTCCATTATGCCGCAATTATCTCTTCACTTACATCTATCACTCAGTTTGAAATGCACATTCCTCTGAGGCTGTTATTGTTGGCTAAAGGATGATACATCGAACATACCCTTAAAACTTAAGTGTGATTCATGCAGTTAAGTACTGCATATCAAATAGCTGTTACTATTAGCGTATAAACACCGCGGAGCACCTCCTGACGTAATGCACCATCTGTTGTATGCAACTCAAAAATAGAAACAAAAGCATTACGAGTAACGGCTTTTATGAAGAGTGCTGCAGGCGTTCATCATCAGAACTCAGTTTATGTACATCTACAATACATAGGAGAGATTGCACAGATCCATTATGTGATCAAATGACCAGCTGAAGTAATTACATGCACACAGGCAACAATTTAATTCTCTACCATCGCGTCTATCTCTCTCTTTCGCTCTTGCGTATCGATCCGCTCTCAGTTGGCGGCGTCCAGCAGCGTCGTGGTGGCGGCGACGGCGGCGTCGAGACCTTCACCAATTCGCTCGGCCTCATTCATAAACCCAATGTAGGGCGGCCAGACGGCCTTGTGGGAATCCAGCCTTCACTGCTGCTATTTCCTCAACAACCTGCGCTCACAAACGGTCTTCCACAAACACCAAACAGCTTAAACAGAGATTTATTGTCTCTAAACGGAAACCCAGGAAGAGTCATTAGATTATAGCTTAGTTATCTTTTCATCATTTGAATTTAAAAAAAATTTTTGTTCTTTAACGACGCTGTCAATTGCCAGGATCATATCAGCGTCGCCGGTGCCGGAATTTTGTCCCGCAGGAGTTCTTTTACATGCCAGTAAATCTACTGACATGAAGCTGTCGTTTTTAAGCACACTTAAAAACCATCGGCCTGGGCCGGATTTGAACCCGCGACCTTGGGATCAGTAGGTCAGCGTCTAACCAACTGAGCCACCCAGACCGACTCATCATTTGAAGTAAGATACTGTAATTAGGATCAAGAACTCACGTCCATTATATCTAAACTTAATTTCCTAATAAGGGAAGACTAAGAAATGAAAGTTGCCTAGAATTTCCCCTTTAAGGGCGGGGGGGGGGGGCAGGGGGGGGACATAAGTATATTGTGAAACAAAGCTCCATCTTTCTTTCTACTGAACTAAATTTGAAACACTTCAGGATGCATCAAAGTTTGTTTCTTGTTGATATTGTGATAATTACCATAAATACAAGCATTTAAAGTCTATAAATTTAATAGGCGTGGCAGATAAGCGTTTTTTCTACTTTCTCTACACGTTCAGATTTGTAGACCTATTTTTACTTTCATTGCGCGGCTGGTAATTTAAACAGTATTTTCTGATACACCACAATAATAATATGATATAATTAAGAAAACAATTCCATCTACCTTAATAAACGAACTAACTGGATGAAGTTATATCATTGATTTAAGAGGTGGAATCAGGACTGAAAAATTCAATGCCATAGCGGGGATTTGAACCATGGATCTTCCGCTTATCGCATTAAGTTTGTTGGCAAAAATAAATAATAATTATATCACTGAACTTAGCATCTGAAATTTAGAAGATTTAACACCGAAGGGACAGAAATTTTAATTTCCCCTTGAAATGGTCAAAGCATAACTAAGACATTAAAATAATTAAAAGTATTGAGACAGAAGAAATAAAGCTCTTCGAATTCGTAGATGAATATAATTATTTAAATAAAAAAGAGAGTATATTAGAAACCAGCTTAAAGTATAAAATATAAAAGAATACCGATTATACGGATGGAAAAAGCTGGAATGAAATGCAATAAAAAGGAAGAATAGTAACTGAAAAGGCATCAAGAAGATGAAAGGATCAACTTGAAAGAGCTAGAACAATAAAATCCATACCTTGATGATGATATTGTTGGTAAATGGTGCTAGGAAAAGTTCATGAAGCAAACGTGTGTATGTGTTTGTTATACACTGCTTGCCCTATAACCAGGGTAGTACACTTTCTGCAGTCTCTGACTTAGAATGCAAGTTAATTGCACGATTTCCAACAATTTAAACACTATTTTATGTTCCATATAGTGCATATCCTGCCCATGTTGTGAGAATCCTAATATTTCAGGAATTTGGAAACCTTGCTGCATATGTCTTTTTTATATGCATATTTTACACTTAGAGGGTGAAATACTCAGCTACCCGTGGTTTGACGATTATACCTACGAATTTTAGGCTTAGGTTACACTTATCCAATACCTTATGCTTCTTTTGAGACATTCAAAAATATTACTTTATAGACTTAGACAACGAATTAATAACCCCCTAGGATAACATAAAGAATAAAATAAAAAGCTAAATAAATAGAACACAAGAGACACTATGCAAAAGCGATGTTGAACTATCGCGTACCATAGGAAGGGCTACTAGAGAAAACCATGTGAACGTAATAAGTTGCATTTCTATTTAAAACATATACATGTACGAATGGTTTGTAGCAGATGGAGAGAGACTTGTAATTGTATTTGGTAAAATAAAATTGAACAGAGAGAACCATGGAATGTAATGTTTCATAGTAAAATGGATAGATGGCACAAAAGACGTTCTACATTAAAAAACACTTAGATATGCCAATTTTTATGCGGATCTGTCAGCAGGGGTTGGGAGATGTTACCTTCATACATACCAACAAACATATAATAGATAAATACACTAATTCATGGGTGCTCAACCACAAATTAGGCAAGTTAGGGGAGGCTGAAATCACGTCCTTCCACCCGCTGGGACAGAATGACGCATTTATCTGTGGTTACTGAGTTCCAGTGGCGACACATTCTTACTTACAGGAAATCCAAGGAATAGGACAGTCGTATTCTACTACTGATTAACCCACAATGTTTCTGAGGATACTTTTTAGCATGATGTACGTTTCAGAAAGACCTCAATATTTGGTTCCACAGATGAAGTACACAGTCTCTAAACATTAACAGGGTGATCATCATATATCTTACTGTGATACTCACTTTACTGTAGTTCATTTTTGGAAATGTTTGTTCGCAGATATAAGTGGAGCCAAAGACTGCCATTAAACTAGATGCAAACAAACGTAACCTCAGATACTCGGAGCAGGGCAGAAACCTTAATTCCCATCCTTCTTTCTCAGAACATTTTGCGGTCGTGGAATTCTGAATGCAGGCGGTACCGGGGTCGAGCGGTTAGAACGTTCGCCTATCGTCTAGGTGGCCCAAATTCGATCCCAGGGACCCGCATTTGGTATTCGGCCACTCATTCCACCAATTGCTCCATTATCACCTTTCCACCCATCGATTTCGCGTGCATTTCGTATCATCCTCTTTCTCACTATCATACCTGGTGCTTGACTGACCACCCGCTTCCAGATCTTCACTCTGTTCGGCCCATAGGTTCCTCTGCTCCCCGACACGTCTGACCCTAGACACTGGCCTGTAGGTCCTAGGGGAGTAAATCCTACATAAGGGAAGGTAATGAGGTAAAACATTTGATGTGTTGCACTCACATGACTTTCTCTACTCTTGAACTAACCATTCTTACAAACTCTTATTCCTATGTCTTATTCGTGTTAGTTGAGATAAACATTTCTACAAATTATCTTATTGTAGGTGCAAGAGGAATATTAGAATACAGTAGGCTTTGAGCGATAGTCAAATCTTCTAAAGCTTTGAGATCCCGTTCTCTTTGCACATTTAACATATAAAAATGAACAACGATGTTCCATTTCACGAAATTTTTAAGTTCTCAAGAACTCACACACATAACAAGGAATATCTCCGAAATAATTCACCCTACAAGAACATTTATGGAGACATAAATTGCGTATTTTAGCAAGATCTTCCTGTTTTGTAGAGTATGATTTGGTCTATCTCTAACGGTTTACCAGTTATGCAAAAGTCGTCCAGAGTAAATACAACTACAGGGGCTATAGCCATCATTTGTCATCAAAATATCTCAAACATACGCCATTTTAATCAAAATCGTTAGTCATTTTAAGAAAATCAAAATTTTCGAAAAATGTTCCATGTAAGGGCTAGTTCTTCAAAATCTTCGTGTCGGATCCTTGAATGACATTAAACTTAAATACCAACTTTGGTTTTTAACCGACTTTTCGTTTTTGAGTTATGCTGTCCTCAGTTACACAGACACACACACACACACACACACACACACACACACACACACACACACACACACACACACACACACACACACACAGACATACACACACGGACCTTTTTCTAAAAATTCTTCTTTTTTTGATTCAGGGTTCTCAAAACATACATTTCCGGTGAAATCTCGAATTTTTGGGTGGAATACAATAGCTTCCCTACTTACCAGCAGAAAAAGTAAAAAAAAGGTAGAAAATAATTGGATTGTGGTTTCAAATGTTTATAAGTCTTCAAATTGTGAAGAGAATGTGTCATAAAATTTCTTCAAAAGTTCGTTTTATTTTTCCAAAAGAATAACATTTATCGTGAACACGAAACGTAAGCAAGGCAAATGGTATAAATCTGCAACTACCAGTCTTACAAATCAAGCACTTAACTTTATCGTCTTCATCTCGAAAACAAAAATATTCCGTCCTCCTATCGAATAGTATGTGCTACTATATATACTCCGCGCCATCCGCCTCTGACTGGCAGGTCTGGTTCTACTTGCCTTGGTCAGTGGAGGGGGAAATGACGTGTAGGGGAAGAGAGCGTGTGCTCGCTTGTTGAGCATCCCTGCAGTAATTTGTTGCAACCACCCGCGGTCTACTAACTGTAAAATGGTTTCACCAATTAGAAATAACACAGTTCTTGAAGAACCTGCTTTCGTCCCGCTTTATATCGCGCTATATCGAAATATGAGCTTAGAAGTGGACAAAACCGATCCCGTGTAGGTGCTGGGAAACATTGGTGCAATAATAAATTACAGTACACTATAAGGTGTGTAATATAGGTAAAGTACATCTCTTTTAAAAGCAATTACACATCAGTTATGCTAGGGGATTCTTCCATTTCATCAGCCGATCTTAATTTATGCATTACACTGTACCCACTTTACAGTAACCTAATTCTGCCTTGTCTTAAAGAAATCAGTAAGTTTTGTTTGTTGGCATAATTCACAACGTTTTTCTTTCTCCGAGTATTGTTTGATTGTAGCAAGATGAAAATAAATACTGTTCGATTCATTTTGCTCCTCCACACACAGAATCATCTTGTTATGGTCCTTATCACTTAACTAACATACAAAATATCTTCATTCCTGTGTATGACTCGTTACTTAGGGAAATTATTAGCAATGCAGTGTCCAAGGTCAACGCTAGGAATGCAACGCCCACAGTGACCAAGGTAGTGAAAAGCACATTCCAGTACCGCTCCTTGAATAAAATTTTAAACTCAACTTTCAAAAATAACAATTAAGTAACAAAAAGGTACGATATATTTTTGGGCGATATACTTTCTCCTGCGTTAAATCCGAATCCCTGGTATTTCAGACCGTGTTATTTCGGGCTTATACTGTATGTGCTGGATGCGAACTCTCGCGGTACCTCGCTTCTTTTTTATTTTTTTAATTAATCGGCTCACTGAAACACACATGCTTCTCTCTCTCGTAAAAATACCTTGTTTTCTATCCATAGGAGCCCAAAGTGGAATTTCTGATAAAATACGAGTATAAAAGTATGGAGATGAGTGCAGTATTTCCTGTACTGAAGCTACTTAAGTGGTAGTGCCAATTGAAGTGAACACAAAAATTAATAAAGCTAGATATTTTGCTGGCTATGAAATTAGACATGCACGTTGTTTATTTCTTTGCCTATTTTGATCATTACTTGGATGGTTACAGCCTTAAGACACGTGGTGCAAGTAACCTATTGAGTACGCCGGTTACACTGACTTGGTGGAAACCAGGGACGTGTGCTGCTGATAACCTCATTGACACACATAGATTATACGCTCAAGGCAAGGGCTGTTAGAGACATTTATGGCTAAGCACATAAGCTCCGAGGCGAGAGAACGCTTAGTAAGCAACAGTGGAACTATTACAGGACAGTGCAACAATTGTGTGTGCAGAGTACGTATGAGATTCAAGAAATATGCCTTGCATAGCTAAGAAACAAAACAAATCTCGTCTAGTAAATGCAATCGATACCCGTGAATCATACTGAGAAAAAATAAATCACTGCAACACCAGAAGAAAAACCAAACATATCAATAAAAATAAAGTAACAAATTGACAATTCCAGTTACTTTTAATGTCACTTTATTTTCCCTTCTAAAACTGAATAATAAAACACCTCTATTTCATCATTAAGACAATACCCGTAAGCATAATCGTAAGTCATAATCTTATAGTTAGCAGCTATACTGTCCACTAGGTGTTTAAATGATACAATATTTTTAAGTTTTTTAGATTTCACATAAATGGTTTTGTTTAAGTAATGCACAGATTTTATGTCCATAAAAGATGACAGTAGGTGTTAGATGTCAATGTATTTTCGTTCACTGACAACGTTAGACGCGAAATTACCATGCAGTACCTCAGAAGAACCTTAAAATGGGTGCGCATGTAAAATAATTAAATCCTCATGTAGGGAAAGGAATGAGTCCGTATGACAGAATATAAATTTCGAATTCTTTAACATTTTAGTTTGAAAGCTCAACAGGGTCTCCCCTAGAAAGATCGTGGCATATTTGTCCAAGATAAATTACAGCTTGGTACTATTATCGTAATAGTCCAACTTTTGTTACAGTTCTGATTTTAGAAGCATCATTATAATCAAAGTTGTTCTTCTAATCCACCGCGTTTAGTATTAAATACAACGAAGATTTTGTCAACAGAGCCTTGATTACAAAATGTTTGTCCACGTATAGGGTACGCTAAACATTAGTGTAAAGAACTTGTATAACATAAATAATAACTGGTAGAGAAAGTCTTGTGAAGGTAACATCAGGTTCAGAAAACCGAATCGACAAATGTCTAAAAGTGAATGACCATATGTGGACTTCAAATTCGATACTCTTTACGTGAAAACTGAAGGAAGACAGCACTTTATAAAATTATAGTAAGCATTGAAAAATTAAAACCAATAACAGGGTTTGACTTTATACCGCAGAAACATTGTATGGATATCTAAATTTTTGGTGTAGCTTTTTAATATATCTTAAACTTCACCAGTTAAAAAACTTTACTCCGAATGAAAATCAGTTTAAAGGATATTTCCAGAGAATTCGAGATATGCATTTCATATACTATCATCTAAACACCTGAAATATACGTTAAATTAATCAAACGTTAGAGCAATTTTTGAGAACATCAAAACTTGGAAGAATGTTCCATACAAACAATATTTAGGGTGCGGAAATTTGTGGCATATTTTATAGTCGTACCTTTTGAATGTCCTGAACTTAAATATCAAGTTTTGTACTCATACGAGTTTTCATTCTTCACACAAAGACAGAGAGACAGACAGACCAAAACACACAAGCTAGCATCAAGCAATGTAGATATCTCTCAAAGGTTTTGTATTTTACATTATCTATTGTCTCAGGAGCTCGAGAATATAATCCAGGTGAAAAATACTGTCAATAATCAAGATTAATAAAATTACCTCAAAAATCTTGCTACCAGACGCGAAATTGAAGAATAAAAATTGTTCAACTTAAATTGTAACAATTATATCATTTTAATGCACTTAATATTGTTAATGGCACATAATATAGCTTCATCCTCCAAATTGTGGTTCACAAGCTTGTTCATTTTATGTGCATTGTTTTAATTTATATGTTTATATTTATTGATGTATTTTAGCCTCCATGTTTTTTACAAAACATTGTGTAGATATATGTTCTTGAAGTTATACGACCCACTTATTATCTTCTGTTACATTATTTTTATAAATCGTTCGTAACAATAGCTTTCCAGCTGTTAGTGAAAATAAAAATTAAAGAAGAAATTTTATGTAGAATGCAAGAGAGACGAACGTAAATTTTAATGTAAAATACACGTAGAATAATTAGATAATAAGGTTTGTCACCTTCTGGGTGTAATTCTACTGATCTGCGATAATCAGAAGAGAATGTATATTGTTATATTCAGTGCTATATGCTACCCATTTATTCCGCTTCCTAACCCTGAAAACAAATACGAGCAAAATGTAGATGGCCATGGACTGCATGCTCATCTGCATAGTGATTAATTCATTTGGTCCATTGCCCCCAGACCAAGTTATCCAGAACGCTACGTTAAAAGCTCAAAGGGATTAAAAAGAATTTTAGTTTTTTCAAGATAATCCTGCTGGAAATAAAATGGGCTGCATTAAAATAGGTCTCGAAGCGTTCCTTGCAGCGATGTGCCAACAGCTACCTCCTGGTTTTCACCTAGTTCCAAGGAAGGATTATGATGGTTACCATATCTGTCCATTTATTTTAGAGTAGAGGATGGTAGGAACACAGTGAATGAATACAGTGAGCGCAGAAAGTGCCAAGAACTGAGTATTCCACATATCGCTTTACGGACGAAAATGAGTCTTTAATATTAACCCTTCTATTTATTCTGAAAATGTTTGGCAATAAAACTTATGGACTCACCTTAATGTTCTGTCATGAAAACCCCATGGAACACCAAACCTCAGATCCTAAGATTTTGTTTGGTAACAACTTATAAACAGTTGAAACGTTTATATCTGTGCAAGATGTTTCTTATATTTCTAGGGCAGGTTCTCAGTTCCTCAATTGCAGGTGTTGGCTACGGAAAAGCTACTATTACTTCATAAACAAATAAGAAATAGTCTCCTAATAAGAGACACCAGTGTATCCCGCCAACGACGTGCTGCTCTCTGCTGAAAATGGTGTAACCTAACGCTTTTGCTTGTGTCGGTAACACAATAGTGCCAACCTTAGAAGGAGAAAACTTTGTTGCACGAGTTGAAAATGTTATTGTCATATTCTTTGAAGCCATGAAGCTCTACGAGTGAGTTCCAAGAACAATTAACTTACTTGTTGGTAATATCGGTCCCATATAGTATGTTATAAGCAGATTTAGTGTACAATAACGTCTTTGATCATCAGCAGTCACAAAAACTTCAGTGTATCCTAAATCCTAATAAGAGACACCACGTGGTTTTAAACAAAAGACTAGCTGATTTAGTAACGATACATTGATGATGAATATTTATTCTGCACAGGATTATATTCTGAGGATTTTTGAGTGGAGAAGTGGGCACGTGTGATATGTAACGAAGGGCAGGTGGCGGCGAAGAACCTTTCATTTGAATTTTTGTTCTAGTAATGGTTGCTAAGGCATTATTGTTTGGAGCAGAATTAAATATTTGTTATAAAGCAATACTTTTAAGCAACGTCTTTATTTTTCCCTATGCATTCATCATTCATTAGTGCATTTTCTGTGTTTATCAAGAAAAGTAAGAAAGTTGGTGATGGTATCTCTTATTTGGAACCCATTTTGAAAATCCTCGCTTTTCATACCCTGCATTTCAAAAAAAAATAATAGTTATCAGTCGTTATGAAAACAAATTACTTTTAAAAATGCAAAGCACCATCGAGGTATAAAAATATTTATACGGGTAGAGCTGATAGCCAAATTTGAAAAGACTTTGTCCTTGATTCCCAGTCACATTTCTATCACCTTTATTTTGATTTATAAAGCATTTATAACTTTCTTGAAATGCAGATGCACTGGATAAATTAAAATTTACTTTTATCACGCAGAGTTTAGGTACATTACATTCTATTCACACTTTCTTTTTCAAAGCCTTGCTATTTATCTTGAAAATAAAACGAAAGCCTTTATATTTCACATTTTCTAGTGAGAACTTACAAAAGAACAGTTTCACAGTTTCTGTACTTTTTCTAATGTGTACTTACAAAAGATAGAACATGATGTCGAGATTTCACCAATTACATGTTTTGAGGCTCCCTGAACCCACACTCGGAAAAAAAAAGATGCTATTTTATTAAAATAGCATATACTTAAGACATTTTCATGACAAAGTAAATATATCTTGAATTTTCTGTGAATAACCTGTGTGATCTCTTAATTCTGAAATAATGTTACAGTAAATTGTAAGAAATAGAGAAAATTATGCTACGCAAAACTTTAGATCCCATTAAAGCACAGAATTGAAGTCAAATAAACATATTTCTCTCGTTAACGAATTTTATCTGGTTTGAACTTCCAAGAATTTGCATGCTTAAGTGGAAAACTCTTATCTTCCTTTCTCTAACGCCACCACATAGTAATCCGTCCATAAAACATTAATTATCGCTTAAATTATTGTCCTAATAAGGGTATACAGCTGTTTCTACAAAATATATTTATATAAATTAATATGTAAAAGAACAAGCTTTTGTAAGAATAATTTGTTTAAGAATGGGTCAATAAAGTCAGGTGAACCAAATAGATCAAACATTTTCATTGTCCATACTCTCCTAAAACCTAAGCACTAATAATAACTAATGACATCAAACATATAGAAACAAACCGTGAACAATTAATAAAATAAAAGTTATATAAATACCAAAATTAAAACAAAATTCTCGTCTTAATGTAATTATTAATAAATGTTCATCTTTAGAAGAAAACGATTCTATATACTAACATTTCAATTTAGTACAAGCAAAAGCTTTTCTATACATTTCAATATACAAATACACATGTTCGTTTCTTTTTGTTTGCCATTATCCTCAAAACTTTTGGCGCTGAAATACTTTTACCTCTACCCTTATATATTATTCAATTAAGCCCACTTCAAGGAGAAAATTAAATGTTTAATCTTCAAAAGTTTCAGTGTAATAAGATAATTATTACTCAGAAATATAAATGATGGAAAAATAGTAAATTTTAATTTATCATCGTTCTGCGTTCATGAGTAATAAAGAAGTTATAATTCATATTAAACTTCTTAGGTAAGTTTAAAGTCAAACTGATACAAAATATATTATGTGTATTGTATATTCTACGTACTAACTTCCTAATTTAATTTCAAGCATATCTGAATCATCAGATGACTTGACAAGTAAAGGACTCTTAAACCAAATTATATTAGCATAGCAGTTAATGTGTATTATTCTAAAATTATTAGACTAATTAATACATAAAATAAATGTAGTTGGATCCTAAAACTACAGCTGTGTTTCCTAAGGAGTAGACTCCGGTCCGAGTTGCAAAGGACCTTATGATGAGAGCTACTCAACTGTATTCATTTGCACTCATATTTGTTGAGAATAGAAGAGTTATGCAAAAGGAAAGTGACACACCGCTACCGCCCCTACCCAACGTGTGCTACGCTACAAAACGTTCCTGAAAACACAACTTAAATGCCGACCACATACAACCGGGACCGAAACCTGGGACTTTTAATTAAGATCCCCAATAACACCGAAATGTTTGTCTAATAACGTACATTAAAATTTCGAGATCTTTGGGACAATTACGGCTAATAAGAAGTTTCACTGATTTGGAATTTAATTGAATGCTGTCTGTATATAGTCTATCAATCTTTTTCTTGAGAATGCTTCTGTTATACATATTAAGCCTTTGAATTTTACGAATTAACCAGCATCCCTCATCACACCGTAGACAATAGTAAGTTAAATCTGTAATTATCTAGTGTAATTACAATCTATTTGAATCACAGTAACAGAAATACGCTTACGTAACCTACAGAGCTTGCAAACTTCAGGTCATTTAATTAAGGAGAAATCAATCCGTATTATCATAGGACGAATTGCTGGTAATTTCAAACTCATTCAGTAACTTCACGCTGTTTGTTTGCTCTTGAATTACGAGGGGAATGCAAACTAAGCTAGTGGCTTCACGGCCTTCACGCGAAAAGTCAGAGAGGGCTTAAAATTAACCTAGAATCGCTCCTTTAAAGTTGTTTTTTTATACGGCTTCCTCAGTAAGGACGGCATTTTAGCCTTAAGTGGCCAGCACAGCAAGCGCAATGTTGTTTTTGTTGCTGAAAATAAAGTCATGCAGCTGAAAATCCTCTTTTAGTTCATACTAGAATCTTACATAGCTATATTGCCCAGCCACCACTTTTACAGCAATGCCATTGGGACAGTACTGACAATACATGCTTTTAGAACAACGCATCAGTTCCTGCTTTGGAAAATGCACAGCATATAAGTAGTATATGTTCAATGAGAGCATTCTCATTATACTCAAGCTTCATATGACTATTTATACTAGATCATGAGTCAGGTTTAAAACATAAAATACTCTCAATATTCTACGCCTCATATTACTGTCACTGATGTCCGACATTTTAACAATCCATTAGTTATTCGATTGTGGATGCGAGAATCGATAGAAGCGCCTTCAACTGTTACTGTTATGTTGACATTGACAATGATATTAGAGTATATGTGATTATAACCTCTAAAAGAAGTCAACCTTCTAAAACGAGAAGTGAAAGTTAATATATTAGAAAGCTGTCTCCAATATTAACACGAATTATCAAATAAACAGAGTAGCTTAATTTCATACACGGCAATCGATAGTCTCACTTTCAGCTAAGTGGAAATGTGCGCAGACGGCGAAGCGTTGAGAGCTATATCCGGATCTTTTGATTGGTGGATTAGCAGTGTCGGTGCGAACTGGTGCACCTTTGATTGGCAATGAAGAGGTGGATATAATGAGGTTCATTATAATGACACGTGAGCGCTATATTATGGCATGTTTAAGCATAAAGATCTTAATGAAATTTATGCCAGTTTTTACTCGTATCATAACATAAATATTTTGAGATTTCAAACTTCTAAGTTGCATAGTTATGTAAATATTAGCGTTTTTATTGAGCGAATTCATGTTATACTAAAAATATGACACAGAACATACTTTAAAATGTTCACATAAGAGTTCATGCTTCGACTTTTTTATATTAACCCATAACAAAACATAGAAAAGTTACTTCTTCTTGTACCTTCTATAATTCTCGATTTTTCAAACACTAATATGTTATTTCTAAGATCCCAGCATTATTGTAAGAATGTCTACTGTTATTTTCTTAAATGTATGTTTGGGAGAAAGCACAAAAATATTAAACAAATTAGTATTGTGTGCAGCATTTTCACTATTTTAATGCTGAAAAAATTGCAAGAGACCAAAGTTTAAAGTTGTCGTGCTTATTCTAATATGTACCTATCCATTTATGTCTTCTTTGACATTTTAAGAGTCATGAGGAAAAACTGTTTTCTCTTAATGCATAGAATTCATATTATTTTATTAGGACAAAGTAGTTTCTAATTTTTCACAACTTTTATTACATTTTGCAGACACATTACCTTAAACACATTTTTGGAAGTCGCATGTTAATAGTTTTATTTCATTCAACTACAGATATAATTATCTGGTAGGACCCGCTTACCCGACCGTCAATGTTGAGGCATTTTCTATGCCTTAGATCTACGGACTTGCATTTTTCGTTTTATTTTTTGGCAGAAATCGAGGTATCTTTAAAAATCTTTAAAGTATATATTGAGTATTTTGAAGGTGGTATCTCAATACTTATTTTTCTTTTCTTTTGTAAAACCAATTACAGATCTTAGGACTTTAACGGTTCTGTTCCATACACTGTAAATAAAGGTTTGATGAACAATATTGTTTCATTGAATAAACAAAATTTCATTAGAAATAATAATGTCACACAAAACATACTTGACATAAATTGTGAATTTTATTGAGATCTACATTTTTCATATAGAAGATTCAGTCCAGCTCTTATAATTTACCAGTTACACGAAATTATATACAATCCATAAGTATTTACAGATTATTCACGCAGTACTCAGAATGTGCATTTTATTAAGCATACTTTGTTACTTTAATCCAAATTTTGGGAAGCATTCGCTAGAAAATAAAAACTAAGGAAATATTTTCCTAATAAGGATATTTTTTGAAAATATGTATAACACCCTTAGAAAATATTTAACTTAAGTGTCAAGTTGGGTATCTATCCACATTTTGGTTTTGAGTTACACTGTTCTCTCTCACTCTCTCTCTCTTCCCACCTCACCAAACACGGGAGAGTGCAAATATTTTCTCTTAAATGGGGACCTCAAAACGAGTATCTTCGGCAAAACCTCGATGTTTAATTTTTAGCTAGAATATAATACTCTACTTTAGATAGTATAGGCGGAACTTGATTTGTGATTGCTTATCGTTACCCAAAGCTCGTGTTCTTCCGCAGGATGAGTCACATCCTTAATTTCCTTATAACGTTGTCTACACTACGCCAGAAACTCCTTGATCCTCATTTTCTAAGACATAATAATAGTTTGATCCTGTCTGTATCCAAAGCTGGCAGCTTCAAGCAATGAAACTCCCACCATTATACTTGGAGAAGTTTTTGCCATTATTACTCTGCATATCAGTTTCCCGCCGAGGAACTGCAAACTCCACTGTCATGTTGATAATAGTACAGCCTTATAGCACTATCATACCAGTTCATTGCGCTTCCTTATATTAAAGAAGCTTATGTTTCGTGCTCTTGCACTGACGAAAATGAACCTCTAAGTGGTTCATTTACATATAGAGTCATTAAAGTATATGTAATCAATTCAATTCGCAGATTCTCTCCATTGCGCAACAGAAACGAGAGCCACCGGGGAAATACTCCAGCAGAAGCACGCTTAAAAAGTATACAAAAACCCTCTCACATAAACAGCGCATCACTTATCATTTAATTAAAATGTATCCTATTATTACATTCTCTACTAATAGTAATGTATTCGACCCAAGATTCGATGTAAAGATTTTAGTCTGCTTACTCAACGCGTGTGCAGTTTGGCCACCTCCTTCGAAAATTTTCATTTTCTCGGAAATGGCTCTAACAATTTTGATTAAAATGCCATATGTTTATGATATTTTTATGGCAAATGAAATGTATGTTTTGGATTTTTTGGCTATAGCTCATGTAGTCCCGTAGTCCTGTTTACTCTATTTGAATCTTCTGGTTCGCGTTAAATAAAAGATGTTCTACCAAGGAAGATTTTTCAGGTAGTAACGTCCATGGCCTGCATTCGGGAGGCCCTCAGTTCAAGTCCCGTCTCTCAATCTTTCAGTTGCCAAAGTAAATACCGGATTGGATATTTAACACCACGGCCCAAATTTCCATCTTAAATCTAAAACAATAGTAAAAATGAAAAATGCATCATAATAGCTGTACCACCTATCCAAAGGTAAAGCAGAATGACTGGAAGGCAGCCTAATGTCATCTGCCTGCCACAGAGGCGAGCGTGCAGTCGCCCTGCACTGATCCCTCTGTGGACTCTTGATGAAGCTAGATGGTATGGTATAGGGATGATACCTTAAAGGCAACTGTCCGCCACACACCGATCTACGAGTGTATCCTAACAGCTACGTCGCATACAAGTTAAAGAGAACAAGCCGATATCGGTATTTAGAAAATCCTGCGCCACTGCGTAAAACCCCTCACTGACCTGAAAATTGGAGACTATGGTTTGCGATAAGTCCTAGAAGAATACTACAAACGCATTTTGTTTAATAAAAAACAAGAGATGTACTCCCTGTTTGAGAGGCAACAATTTTATTGCGCCTCTGCCTGCACCATTTCCCCGGCGTTCCCAGTTTTCTCACGCAGTGGAGAGAACCAACTATTGTGTTGCCGTTTACGAGATATTCTATTTAGGTTCACATACAACTGTGTATAATATTACTATAGCCTCTCTTTTCTATTAGTTCCAGGCTTTTCTTTTCCTCATAATATTGTCTACACCAGGTATGGGCGAGCCGCGTGTCACATTCCTGAGGGAGAGCGGCGGAGAAGTACTGCACCCTCTATCGGAGCAGTGGCATAGTAATCATTCTTAGTTTTGAAATGCTGGAAATATCTGTTTGTTGAAATGGACGGTGTGCATCATACGGCAAAAGCGAATGAAGTGCTTTGTTCACTATTAGAAGCTCAAATTATCTCATACTTCTAATCAAACTGAAAAAAACAAATATGTCGCGTATAAACTTGCAGTCAACTTGTACAAAGAAGCACTAAAGTGCTGTTTACAGCCAATACCTAATTACAGAATGTCTGTGAGCGACATCTAGGGAATTACAGACATACTATGACATCCACAACATTAGGGTAGGCTCCTATAAGGTTTAACAAATGCTACATTTTCAAACAAAAGGTAGCATACTAAATTTCAATTATGTTTCCACGGATTTCTACAATATATAATATAACATTGGCTTTGTTTGGTGTTATACACTTTTAATTACAGAAAAACAGGCTGTTCAAAAACTTTGAGCGGTGGGGTATTGCAATTTTGTATGCTTAAGGGCACATTATAGTTCTGAAGGTAAAATAATACCATAATTTTTCTTTTCACGATTGGAACATCTATTCTTTTCTCATCCATTGATATCTGCCACGATCTTTTGTAGTTCTACAACTTTTGTATTTTCCCGTAACCTATAACTTTCTACATCATTTTCTCCAAAACTATTGCATCTAGGAAGCTGACATTTTCTGAGTTGCTAAACCATCATATGAACTTTAAAATGAGTGGAGCAGTTTTGCCATATTTTACACAGAAGTTAGAAACTATGTCATGTATTACAGAAATTATGCTATAAACAGAAATTTTCACTATAAAATTAGAATTTTGAAAAAATAATCCACTCATTTTGTCAGAAATACTGTTTTCTGGGTTCATCATATGTGTAAATTTATTACAACAAATACATGCACCTAAGCTAACATGCACATACCAAAATAATTTGTTCCGTGTGAAGGAATCTAATCTTCCCTAAGTGTCCGATCAATTCTAATGCCATGTATCTCGTAATTACGTACAGCAGTACTCCGCCGCTGTGTTCCATACAGAAACGAGAGGGAACAGTTGGTCTACTCTACGCGAACGACCTCTTTGATTCAAGGTAAATGTTCATCCAATCGCAATTTGTGCGCTGTCACGTCAGTCGCTTTGTTGATATTTTCTTTTAATGCATGTCCTTCGTTCAAAGAAGGTTAGGAGTGTCAATTTGTATACGAACGCAGCTGGTTGCAACACTTTATTTCTCTTTAAATTTTGTCACAAATTCTAATTGGTGTTAACATTATTAAGGGAATTATGGGTTTATAAAAGTACCTACAGACTGTTAGGCGTATAGGTGCAGGTAAATGGTAACTTAATATGTATTCATTTCGTGTGTTAGTTTATTTTTGTCTTGATCTAACGGTTTTTCCACAAACCAATCACGTAGTTTTCAGCCTGACGCTTTTGTATGGTACACATGTCGCAAAATGAACAGCGCCTGTCGTATAACCTATCCGTATTGCTTCACACTTCAATGCATGACCTACTGTCGCAAGTAGTGGGCTTGCAGAAGCATTGGAACTTAGTTACAGTAAATCATTAGTTATCGCGAGACCAGCCCACTCTATGTCACATCTATGCCACGCATTCTTATAGGTACTAATCAACCTGAAAACGTACATACTTCTCTTAATAAATAAAACTTGAAGTCCACAAACATTGATGAAATTTTGCTTCTTCTCTTCTTCTCGTTAAGTTAGGTGTAATCGCCTGTTTTATACGTGAATCAATCCATCTTTCCATCACTTTTCTGGTCATCCCGGACCTCTTTTTCCTTCCGGAATTTTGTCTCTTTCTATTTTCACTAATCTTTCATCTGACATCCTGATATATGTGCATTGCATTCTTCCTTCCTTCTTTATACCCATTCAGTCACCGTTTGTATCTTACATCTCTCTGATTTCTTTATTTCTTGCTTTATCGTACACTGTTTTTCCATCTATCTTGCTTAGCACTTTCATTTCCATTGTTTACATCATTCGTCAGGTTCTTGTGGTTCCTTCTCTTGCTTATAATGCATAACTTATTGCTGGTCGAACTACTACTTTGTAAATTGGGACTTTTATTTATTTTCTCATATGTTTATTTCTTCATACTAGCTCATTAATACATCCTGATATTTTGTTGCTTTTACAATAATTTCTTGAGCTAGATTTTCTCCACTGTAATCTTAAACCCCGGGTAATTCAAATGCATTACCTGTTCTATAATGTTTTCAATTTCTAATTTCGATCTCCGAGGTTCTTTATTAATCGTTAATACTTTTATTTATGGATATTTTCATATTTTAATTTTTATATTTACCATAAAACTCGTACAAAACTCTTTGGAGGTTATCCTCCGTTTCTACCACAAGTACATTATCTGCATAACACACCACACTAATCGTTTTGTCTCTCATACTGTATCCCAATTCTTTTCTCATTTAATTAATTTTTGCATGCTGGATAGGACTGGACTTAAAGAATCGCCTTGTCTTGTCGCTCTTTTTATTTTAATCTCTGTTAATTATCCTACAATTTTTATTTTACTGAAATTATTAGAATATATATTTTATATTAGCTTAACCCCATTCGACACATTATTATTTTCTAAAATTTGTAAAACATAATGCAGCTCAAATCTATCAAATGCCTTTTCAAGATTCATAACTCACTTATATACTGCTCTGTTAAATTCTAACGCCTTTCTATTAAATTATGCAGTCCTGAATTACCTACCAATAAAATATTTGAATTTATGCCCCTTAAGGGCCTTACAGATTGAAACAATTTCGTTCTTTGCCAACACCGAAGTGGAATTTTAGCCTGTTTGGTCAAAAAATCGGTTTTTGGATTTTTATTGCAAAAAATGCACCATTCCTGCGAAATTTTAACCCCCAGGGAGGGAGGAACACACATTTTTCACGCCATTTTAAAAGTTGTGTGCTTCTGCTTCTGCCTTCTATTCCAACTTTAAACTCATTTTTCTCGGAAACGATTCTTTTTGTTGCTTTCTCATATTCAAAATCTGTCTTCTCCTACAAAAACCTTGCTAGAGATCTAATTTTTTTCCAATATAGATCAGAATATAGGTAATAAAATGTATTATTTTAATTTTGATATTGTTTATACCTCTTTTTTTTAAAAAAGAAAGGTGATTAATATAATAATGCGCTGTTTTATAGCATTGTTTACACATTGCGGTGATAAAATATTTTTTTTTTAAGAAAAACTATTCACTATATCAAAATGTTCATACTTTAAGTTGTTACAAAGGTAGTAAGAGGTACAATTTTAAAAAAATCAACTCTGTTGTTCAACATGTGTTGAAGGAGATAGATTTTGATTATACCCAATCAAGTTGATATAAACTAATGTATTCAGAATGCGATTAAATATTAAAATGAAATTTGATACATACATTTCTTTGGTTGATAGTAATTCCTGTGCAAAACGTTAAGTCTTTAACTTCAATACTTAGGAAAATCACCTTTACACTTTGTGTATCCTTTTGAAGATAATTGATTCTGCGTCCTAAATTGGTATTGTGTCAGCGATAAATGAGCAGGCTACTTATTTGATTTAAAATTTTTGTTAGTATCCTATGTACTTGTTACAAGATGAATATATGAGATTTAGAATATAAGAATACAGTTCTGTATTACCCATGCGCCTATTTTAAAGAGTAACTCAGCTGTTTAAGTGAAATTTCTTTCGAAAGAATGCCTAGCTATAGTTGTATCTCGGTAAATTATGCCTCCGTAAGCATGCGTTAAGACCTTGCTTGACAGCGTCGTATCCATTCTCTGAGTGGGGAAAGCAAACAGACAGATAAACTTCTCTTCGATGTTTTGGGAGAAGACTAGATTCATACCTGACCAAGGTGCTTCAAGAGCTCTCAACATAGCTTCACCAGTACCGACGTTTTCCATCAAGACTTTCCTTAAATTTATAGGGCTTTATCATGTGCAGAAAATCTAAAAGCTTTAAGAGGACATACAGTATACTCAATTCTTAGACATCCTGAATTGACAAAAGGCTACAAAGGTGACCTAAATGTCTTCGCTTGGTAGCAAAGGCGCAAGGGAAACATTAGTGGGTGGTTCTTTGTTTCGTTTCTATGGCTACACTTTTACGTCACACAGATCAAGCGATATCAGTTATCCAGTTGACCAACTCCATCCCTGATTTATCAGACAGTAAGGACAATTTTGCAGTATTCTAGTCTTAGGTAGCTTACCGGTCGTGTCTGGCAGCACACTCCTTCCTTGTGGTTTACTTTTACAATTGTCTATGTGCTGAAATCGCACTATGCATAGCTTATGATTAGATCCGTAGCTTTAAACATTATTTACTTGTTATGAAAATAACAGGCCCAATTATCGTGTTCGTTATAAAACGTAATTTTACCGTAATTCATGTGCAACTTGTGCATAACGAGAGCATCATGACAGTAACTAATATACAATTATATTTTATGAAGCGAGCGAGAGTTATTACACCAGTTTTATACGACTATTTATGCTCAAGTATGTGTCTAAGTTTGAAATATTTATAAAATGTTTCTAATATTGTATGCTGTATATTATTGTCCTTCGTGTCCGACATTTTAATCCTGTATTTGTTATTCGATTGTACATACGATAATCGATAGTTCCGCCTTCAACAGCGAAATTGATTTTGTTATATTGGCCTGGACACAATGATACAGAGAGTACCTATATCTTCTATTACTACTTTCTTGTTTCCGGTATGGGTCGGGTTTTATAAAATTACCTATAATTGTGGTAAATTTTAAGTAGGTCAAATAGGAAGAAATATTAATACAAGAAAAAAGGAACATAAGTTACATGAAACTCTCTCAAACAGAAAAATCTGCCATCGCGTAACATGCAGAGAACACCGGCCACCACGTTCACTTTGACAAACAATTTAGCAATCTGTGACAATTTCTCTCAACGAATAGTGAGGGAGAGTATAGGAATATTTAAAGAAAAATCTGATGTGTTGCAGTCACATGACTTTCTCTACTCTTGTACTAACCATTCTTACAGGCTCTTATTCTTACATCTTCGTGTTAGTGGGGATAAACATTTGCACAAATTAATTTATTGTTTATTTCCTTGTAGATACAAGGGGAATATAAGAATACAGTAGGCTTTGAGCGATAGTCAAATCTTTTAAAACTTTGAGATCCTGTTCTCTTTGCACGTTTAATTTAAAAATGAACAACGAAGTTCCATTTTACGAAAGTTTTAAGTTTTCCGAAACTGACACCAATAACAAGGAAAAAAAATTATTTGGACGTAAAGTGTGTGTTTTAGAGAGATCTGCAATTTTGTAGAGTAAGATTTGGTCTATGTCTTACGATTTACCAGTTATGCAAAAGTCATCCAGAGTAAGTAGGACTTCATGGGTTATAGCCAGAACATTCAAAATATGCATTTCATTTTTCATCCAAATATCTTAAACATATGACATTTTAATCAAAATCTTAGAGCCATTTTAAAGAAAATCAAAATTTTCGAAAAATTTTCCATGTAAAGGATAGTTTAAGGTGGGGCTATTTTCCTCAAAATCTTCGTGTCACATCCTTGAAAGACATTAAATTTAGAACACACACACGCGTGCGCGGACGTTTCCCTGAACATGTTTTTTTTTTTTTTTATTTTTTTTATTTTTTTTTTTTTTTATTCAGGTGTCCCAAAACATATATTTCCGGTAAAATCTTGACATCGAATTTTTGGATGGAATACAATACATTCTTCTACTTACCAGTAGAGAAAGTAACAAATGAAGAGAAAACGTACATCCAAGGGCGTATATATGTATAATTTTAATAGTGAATTTTCATGTCCCTCTATATTGGTTCCGAGGATGAAGAATAATTTTTAATCTAGTTATACCCATTTCAAGGGATCTGTAATTTTATATATGTATGTAGGGCAATGCCCAACTTCAGCTAGGATTTAAGAAATGTTTAATTTGTTCTATTAAATTGGCATACTTTTATGGCTTTAGGACTTCAAGTAATAGATCCATATTTGAAAATGTGCCTAACAAAGGAGTTTTAAAGTCCAAATAAGGTTTTTTATATTAAATATAAATGAATTTCAATAATAAGGCACGATTGATTTAGTAATTTTGTTACGATTAATTCGACGTGTTTGTTGCAAATTGTAGTGCAGATGTTTAATTTCAACCACTTTAACGAGCATGTTCTATAAATATCATAAACGTATTTAAAGGATTGCGTTATAATTCTTATTATAAAGAGGTGTCATATTTGAATGATTAATGGCTTCCATCATTATGCCCATTTAGTAATGACTATTGTGATATCCATCGCCATTTGGTGAACTATGAGCACAATGTATTAAAAACTACTTTTCTAAATTGAGATGCAACTTCTGCACAAAGCATTAACTGAGTGAACCTTCATTACTAAAAGCGATGAGTTATGATCTACCCCATGTGGTCCACATACAGAACTCATTCGTCCTTCCTACTCTATGCCGCATCATTTATTTCATTTCCTAGGAGTTTGGATTAATTACTGTATTGTATGCATACAGTAGTAATGCCTATGGTGTTCAAAAAAGAAAAAGAAAGGCTAAAAACCCAAGAGAAGGCACAAAATTTTAAATTCTGTAACAAATCTTGTTTATAATACTGTGGAAAAGGTGACAAGTTCGGTTAATTTTAATGTAACTATACGGAGGGTTGCCCTACTTAAGCTGCAACGAATTGCTTTTGGTTGTTTCAAGTAGGTTCCCTTTCCAGAACGTTTGCTTTCATTGTAAGGAGAAGTTTAGTTTCCGAAGTAGAACAGTTGACAGTTGAATTGAATTCCTACAAACTGGTACGGAATGACTTATTCTGCAGGGGCTGTTGTTCTGAGGTAAACCAACCATTAGCTGCACCTGGTCCATGAAGCCGGATGGATATGTTAATCCCGGCGTCCCGTAGGTAGCTTCGTGCAATATAATCATTGTAAGTACAGCACCTGTATTTTAAATATATTTTTAAAAATGGTGTCGAATGTCATTTTTGTGTTGCAAGGTGCGTACCACTTCATAAATCTACAATATTTCAAGTAGAGAATAAACGTTAGTCATCTTTTAGAGAGGATTATTTGCTCTTCTGCTAAAGGATACCCACACTACCATCACAATTTTTTCTGCTGTGATTGTTACACATTTTTAGTGTTTCATGGCTCATGATCTTACTCAGGAAGCAGAAAGATGGTTTGGTAGCCAAAACAAGATGCCAAAAATCTAATATAACAATTACCGCGTGTTGAGGTGCATGGAGAATCACTTTCTGATTGACTAGTTTTTTATGGTTGGAGTTTGCAAACTTCTCTGTTTACGTTGTAAGTTGATGCTCATAATTATGTCAACATCATCCACTATAACTCATTGTTCAAGATAGCATCAAACAAGCATATATTATGCTGTTACGTCACATCTATGCTTTACTCCGTTTGCAGAAATAAGAGATATTTCATTGACTTCAGAAAGAACGAATCTGCTGATCATGAGGTCATAAGAATGACAAGAGGAGATATATCTGCTCTTGGGTACATCTGTTACAGATCTCCTTCCAATGTGTAAGTGGGGAAAGTGAGAAAGTCCTTCCACCAGACAGTTCGATATCTGCGGACTGGCACAGCCGAAGTCGTAAAAATGTTTTGAACCGTAACATTTCCATTCCAAACGAGAGAACTTAATGAATATTCAAAGTCACGTGCTCCACAGATAGAGACAAATGGGCGAAAGGTACCAGTTGCGTTTACTGCAAAAGCCAGCAGTCATTTATACATCTGTCTACCAATGCAGCGAGCAAGAGTTACATTTAAAATACATCGGAGTGAAAGTATAAATTACAACACTTCTGGAAAAATCTATAGTAATTGCTTGAATTTTTCTTCCGTTACCATATAATGGTTTTGTAGACCTGGAATTTCAAGTATATTACTCACTATATCACTTTAAATTATAGTAGTAAAATATAGCTTCCAAAAGCGCAACGCGCAGGTGAAAAGGCCAAAATTCTGATACTTTTACTTACAATTAATTGTTTTAGTACAGCGTTTCTCAAACTATGGGTCCTGGCCCACTTGTGGGTGCGGGCACTATTTGGTGGGTCGCGGAATGACTCGTCAGGTTTTAAAAAGCATTTTAAATTTAAAAGAAACATTTTTTAAAAAAAATTATCAACATTCCATCACGCAGTGAACGTGGGACTGTAATCAGATGTAACGCAGTACATCTGCAACAATCGGAAATATGAGTGTGGCGTGCTGTATTTATATTATGACAAAGGCAATAATGAGTTTAGTCAGTTTCAAATTGAATGAGAAATAAAAATTTACTGCTAAAGTAGCAGTACCAAACTGCCAATTCATTCTTAGTCTTCCGACAGCCTTAGTTGAAGATTAAGTGTATTTCCATGTTAATAGATAACGATGGATGCATGGCTTAAATCAGGAACATTAGAAAGAAAAGTACACGCGAGTGAAGCTAAAGATCCTGTGAGTGTGAGCATAGTGAATCAAATATCCTTGCTTCGAGCTCTGACATAAGTAGGCCTACTAGTTTGGCGATTGACGCGAACAGAAGCAAGGAATATCAGCGTAAATATAACGCGAACTATTTGAGGTTAGGGTTTTCGTGGTGTAGCGATAAAGATGCACAAAACCCACAGTGTGTATTATGGTACGAAGTTCTGTCAAATGCTTCAATGAAACCAAATAAATTACGAAGACATTTAGAAACAAAACATCCAAACGTTAAAAATAAAAGTGAAAAATATTTCGCTCGCGCACTAATACAGTTTAAACGGAAAAAGTTGTTGATTCCAAATTAAGTGATCATATTTGGCTAGTTTGCATATTTCTGAAGCTTCAAAATCTCATTCTATGGCTGAGAATCTGATCCTTCTAGTGATTAAGGATATTGTTATAGTTATATTCAGTGAAGAAGAAGCAAAGGAGTTAGATTTAATTCCCATGTCTCACGATACAGTGCATTGCCGTGTCAATGAAATGGCCAGTGATGTAGAAAATAAACTGATCATGAGAATAAAAGATAGTAGGTTCTTTTGGGTTACAAATTAACGGATCAACTGATATCTCATGTAATTTGTTTCATTAGGTTTGAATATCAGGGTTCCATCAAAGAAAAATTTCGTTTTTTTGTGAAAACTTATCCACGCATACAACACCAGGGTGTATTTTAGAAGTTCTTAATTCATATGTGATTTAGCACAGCATTGATTGGAAAAATTGTGTTGCGCTATCTTCCGATGGGTGTCGAGCGATGTGTGGGCCAGATGTGATTTGGGTACACTGCTTTCTTCACAGGGAATCATTGGTTAGTGATATGAAAGTAGTTAAAGTGATCAACTTCATAAACGCTCGGCCATTGAATGCGAACTTTTTTCCGTGCTTTACGACGAAATGGATGGCGTACATAAACACCTCCTACTTCACACAGAAGTGCGCTGGCTTTCGAGAGGTCAAGTTCTTGTGAGATTTTTCGAGCTTAGGCAAGAAGTTTTTCTAGTTTTGAATGATTATAAGAATGAGTATGTGGCTTTAGTTTTGGATAACAATTGTCTGGTTACATTGGCTTACATGACAGACATATTTTCCAAACTAATTGAACTCAATTTGTCCCTTCAAGGTACAGTCATCACTGGGTAAATTCAAATCATTCCAGAAAAAGATCAATCTGTGTTTAAGGTATGTCAAAAGTAGATTTTTCTTCTTTTGAAACATATTCTTTTCTGATTGAAGTTCCTTCTGATTTTTGTGATTGTATCTCTGATCTCAATAATGAGATTGAAAGTTATTCCTCAGAAAATTACAGTGAATTCAAATGGATTCGAGACCCATTCCTAAATTCAGATTCTAGAAGTACCAATTTGCCACTAAAGCTAAGAGAATAGTTGTATGATATTAGTTGTGATTCTGGCACTAAAACGTAATTTTTACACTCAGATATAATTACGTTTTGGATATCAAAAAGCCGTTAATATCCTGAACTTTTGAATGAGGCATTAAAGTTGTTCTTGCCGTTTACAGCTTCATATCTGTGTGAAAAGGGATTTTCCACTTTAGTTCAAGTGAAAAACAAGTACAGAAATAGAGGATGCACGCCCTGATTTACGACTCAAGTTAATTGCAATTGAACCCAACATACATCAGCTTATGCGGACACCACAGGCCCATCCATTGCATTAGTTCGATGGGTACAAAATATTTTAACACTTGCTGAGTTAGAATATGATGGTATTTTTAATTAACATGCATATAATCATACTGTATTTATTTTTTCATGAGTGGCTATTATGTACTAATTTAACCAATGGGTCACGTGAAGTTTAATATACTTCAAGGTGGCTCCCAGACTTAAAAAGTTTAAGAACCACTGTTTTAGAATGTATAGATACATTGTAGCAGTTATTTCTACCGAGTGCAGTCGTTCCTTCGTAATGCAGAGGGCAGGTGTTTCATTAGCGTCGGGCCGACCACTTTAAGGAGATAGTGTGACGCCGGTCGCGACGCACAACAAAGGACGATCAAGGTCAAGCTACCTCACACCACCAACGAAGCGAGGTGCTTATCAAAGGCGCTCGAGGTCAGGCTGTCTCGCGCCACCGTTTGTGAACACGTGACAATGAGTGCGGCACGACAAAGGGTTTTCGGGATTATTCACGAGGTGCCCGGCGGCCGGAGTATTTGTAGAAGTTCCAGATAAGGTGAAGTTCGAGAAAGGTTCGTATTATGTATTCTTCGCTATATAAAGAGGTGAGGCGACAAAAGAAGTGAGTAGAGCAGACAGTATTAGGAGTGTGTGTGTGTTTGTGTGTGTGTGTGTGTGTGTGTGTGTGTGTGAGAGAGAGAGAGAGAGAGAGAGAGAGAGAGAGAGAGAGAGAATAGTCGTCGTGACGATAAATAGCGTCGAATTAAAGCCAGCGAAACAGTTTTAGTAATGTCGAGTTGATTAAAATTCCATATATTTCACATCTTTTTATGACAAATGTAATTTATATCTTGAATTTTCTAGCTATAGCCTCTGTAGTCGTATTTACTCTGGACGACTTTTGCATAACTGATAAACCGTTTGAGCTAGACCAAATGTTACAATATAAAAATGTAGATCTTGCTAAAATACACAAATGTTAAGCGTGCAAAGTGAACGGAATTTGAAAGCTTTAAAAGATTTGACTATTACTCAAAGCCTACTGTATTGCCATATTCCCCTTGCACCTATAAGGAAATAAGCAATAATGTAATTTCTGCGAATGTTTCTCTCAACTAACACGACGATATAGGAATAATAAAAGAAACTGATTGAGTCAGTTTGTCAGAATACATTTCTACTTTTTGCTTCTTCTTATGAATGAAAGTGAATCTACGGCACACATATTAGCAAACTATCCGAGAATTGTACTAAGTTTATTAAACTAAACAAGCAATGGCCCCATATTTTATCCTAAATCGGTGTTAAAACATAAAGGAACTAAATGGGAGACCTTGAGATATTTTTGTGCCATGCACACATTTACGCTTATACGCAAAGTTTATACCCCAGTGCACAGTGTTTCCTGCCCAGATTTACTTATCTACACAAAACACCTGCAGGAGCGAGTAATTTAATTCAACGGGGGTTGCAGAGCTTCCTGGGGAAGATTACATTTCCTCTTTATGCGGACCGCCGGCAGAAGTTGTTCATAAAGATGATGCTGCTTTGTGTTATAATTGTACTACAACAAAGAAAGAGAAGGCTAATATCATTTGTTTTATCTCAAGATCATATGTTCCAAGCTCTCAAAGGACTTTATTTGACGGTTAAAGTTGAAATGTAAAAATAAAGTTAAAGTGCTTATTTTTTTAGATATAAGCGGTAAAGATAATCAACCACACAAATGTAATTACCCTCAGCAACAACGGTATAAAGTCTGCGTCTCTGCGTATTTCGGATTACAAAAAGCGTGGTTTAAATTATCTAAAACAGAAGAAGAGAGCTTTAAAGGGGTGATGTATTAGAACGAAGAGCAGGCCTATCAGTTTGTATGCCGTCAGGCGAGAGCCTTGAAATACCATGCCTAGATAAACGGCGAGAAGGGTGTAATCAGGCGTAGCACTTTCAATGACAACAACATGGCCAGTACAAGTAAAATGGAGCAGCCAGTGTTTCTACCTGGCTCTGTTATGAAATTAGCTAAGTGAGTAAATTACAGCTGTGGTCACGAAGGCGCCTAAATAAGAAGACAAGCAAAATGAAATTGACCTCTAGAAGTAAACATGACAATGATACCAAATTCGTATCTAATACGGGATTAAAAAACAGTTAATGTACTCTAAAAGATATATGCTACATTTATAAGCACTGTTTAACATAGAACACAAATACAAGTCAGTATTTTGAAACAAATTCCATAAGCCAGTCTAAATGCATTTATAAGCACTTTACACCAAGAAATACTGAAACTGTATGTCGTTTATTTACTGATCATTTAGGTTTTATTATTAAAGTTCTCAATATTGAATCGCATTTCAGTTCACAAAAGAGAACATTAATTTTATGTTTTTTTTTGTTCATTTTTTTAAAGGGGGAAACAAGAGTAGAAGACAACGGGACTAATTTCGTAGATAAGAGATGACGGAAATGGGAAATGGAAATGGGATGGTGGTATCCTCTGATACGGAAAGTTCCTCGTGAAATCCATGGGCCGAGCAATTTGATTGGTTTTTTCCATGGTTTCTCTCAGTCCCTAAGATAAATACTGAATTGGATATTTAATACCGCAAGCCAAAGTTCCACCTTAAGTCTAAGACAATAGTAATAATGAAAAATAGATGGTAATAGCGAATGCTGTGCCATCTATTCACAGAAAATACAACCAGATAGCCTGGATGGCACATTACTGTGCTTTTCAAATGGGAAGGAGTTTGTCCTTGAGCGTCTTAAGGCCGGTAACCAATAAGAGTCCTGCTGTGTTGTCATATTGCTTTCCCCTTAAGTGGGGCTTGACGCGTGCCAACAAATATGAAGAGTGGGGGTAGTGAACTTGCAACGCTGTGCATGTAAACGTATCTCATTGGCTTTAGATCAGAACTCTTCCCATTTGAAAAGCACTATAATGTCATCTGCTCTCACAGAGCCGGAAGTACAGGTTCCCTGCACTGCTCTCTCTCTCTCTCTCTCTCTCTCTCTCTGCGGGCCCGTTATGAAGCAAAATGGTATGGTTTTGGAATGAGATCTTGAAGGCTAACGTCCGCCACGTACTGAACTACGAGTATCTTCAGAATCTAACAGATCCCAGCATATCTGTCGCAATATGGCTATGCTGTTAAAGCTACGTAACTAAAGACAAAAAGCTATAATTTTAGATTTTGTACACTGTGCATCCATAAGCGCTATAGGTATTACTAAAAAATATACCAAAGTAACCACAGGATACTACAGGGTGCAGGCAGACGGGCCACAGAGGCGTGCGGAAGTCTCCAACATGTGCTGAATCCACTCCACTATTGGAACTACCCAGAGAGAACGATGAACGACCCGCTAAACCAGGCTGTTCCAAGTTAAGGAGTTTGAGTATGCCTACATTTGAGTACACAGTAGGCATACACAGGCATACAGTAGGCCTACACAGTAGCGTGGCACAGAGCACGGCTGTACAGGGAGTGCCGGCGAATAGCAATTACATCACTGAGCGAAAGTCATAGCAACCCCAACGGTTCTGTTGCACGTCTCTGCACCGTGAGGGCAGCTTACCCCAGAACAGAGCTGTACTGCATGTTGCAGGTCTACTCACGCAAGGCGGCGAGTATACCGCTGCTCACTGGCAAGCAGCTCGGCTGAAACACAGTGCGCTAAGCAGTCAGCCCTCTAGTATCTAAAAAAATATTTTTTTTGTAGTAAGCATCCGCGCCATTTGTCCGGCAGCGCCACCCACCACGTAACCAATGGGCACACTTGAAACATGAGACAGAAATGAATCGTAAATGTGCGGAAGAAAGCCATGGTAGATGGGAAATCACTCCTTACCTTAAGTTGACATCCTCCGTGGCTTAGGGGCAACATGCTAGCCTCTGGTTCCGGAGGTCGCGGGTTCAAACCTGGCAGTGGAAGGAGGTATTTTTCGGGCGCAAAAATCCTTAGTATAGCTTCCTTCGGAAGGGAAGTAAAGCCAGTGGTACCGTGTCGTAGATTTACGGCACGTAAAAGAACCTCAAGCCTGTTAAAGAGGCCTATGAGCAAAATTAAGTAGTCTTTCACGACCAATATGAATGGGACGCTGAGAAACATAGGAATTAAAGAGCATCCACAAATATTCTTTATGTTGATGATATGTCTTTTACTTTCCTGCAGATGGTTTATTTCAGTGCTAGTGTTAAAATCTGCAATACATTACCACCAAATAGTTCCTATTCATAGGATTTAAGAAGCAAGAGTTACAAACATATGCTACGCAGCACCAGGATTTCAGAAAGACATTAAAATCTCTAGTCTAGAGAGGAAACGACCACAAAAAATTGCACGTTGAGGTAATAAAAGGCTTAGTAGCTGCAGCTTCATAATGTAGAACTACTCACTGTTGGTTAAATGGCTTAAAAGCTGAAGAGGAGAGCAGGAGCATTCATAATGAAGCACTAAAAGCGAGTGCTATCAGAAAGCAACATTTATACACACGATGTGGAAATAGTTGGAGTACCTGTATACTGTGCTTAACGTATTAATAATAACCACCGTTTTAAGTAAAGCTATTACTATATAATATTTAAACAATTTCCTTACATAAACATGCTTCCACACCTAAATCCAATTTTTGGCGGATATTTTGTTTTAATTCTTCCTGGGTGTGTGGGTTTGTCTTGTGCACCTTATATTTTAAGTTATCTCAGGGATAGAAATCGCAGGGGGTTTAGGTAGGGAACAGAGAGGTCTACAAATTTATACTAATAATTCGGTCCTGAAACACATTTTCAATTGTTTTCATCGAAAGATTGGCAGTATGAGCTTCATTGAGCCTTATTGAAAGAAGGCAAAATCACGCTCCCTGTCGCTTAATTGTCTTAAAAAGGTGCAAAATTCTATTCACATAAATACCGACTCGAAAAAAATTGACCCTATAACTCAAAACCTAATATTGTTCATAAAGTACCACATAATGACGAAAAAATTGGTGTATAGACAACGATGATGGCTAGTTTCTGCATCTCTTTTTACAAAGTTGGTACGTAAAGCCTTTAAAAGAAATTTTTAAAATGTTATATGGTCCACACCTTTCTGTGATAGCGGCAGACGGCAACCAGCGTCCAGAACGCGGACAGGCAAAACACGCCAGTGGGTTCGCAAGTTCTTTACTCTACCCGTAGTAGATGCTAGAGATGTTAACATTTTGCTCCATGCCTCATAAAACTGTTCTCACTCACTCGTCTAAATTCATTAGCAGGAATCCTAGTTCACAGCCTCGAATATAACAGGAACACCAGCAACGGTTAGTATATTGTGCGGGATGGCAAACCGATTGGTTTTCAAATAGGAACTCCTGTCCGGAAATGCACGGTTTGGACGCTGTAGCGCATAGAAGTGTGAGATGGGTGTACGTTCACATTTCGTCAATAAACCTAACATCAAGCTGTTTACATTACAAATGGGCTTCGAACTGTGTGCCTTCTACAGAGCCTATATCGGCGGTGGTGATCCTCATGCTCATTGCCAAATACCTGCGCTTGTCTTTGGAAATTTTCAATAGCTCCGTGGACTCGAGCCATACGGTCCTCCTCCGGCGTTACAGGAGCGCTATACACCATACTCTTCACTCAACTCCACAGAAAATAGTCGAGGTATCAGATCTGGCGATCGTATTAACCATGGAGTAGTAGTTGTAGTGTTTAACGCCCGCTTTTACTACTACGGCACCGCAGGCGGTGACACTGATGATACATGAAGATGGAGCACCGGTGGAATGAGATGGCGGGGGAAACCGGAGTACCCGGAGAAAACCCGCCCTGACGCCGCTTCGTCCACCACGAATACCACATGCGGGTCCCTGGGATCGAACCCGGGCCGCCTAGGTGGTAGGCGAGCGCGCTAACCGCTCGACCACGGCGCCGCCTATTAACCATGGAACCGGTACACCTTTACCAATATATCAATTTGAATATGCGACGTTGAGATGATTCCGCACATTTACATGAAAGTGTGCTGGAGCTCATATCGGCCATTTCCACAGTTCTGTACTGGTATATGTCGCCTACTGTTACAAAACGTTACTGTACTGGAAAATACACAAGTAACGCAGTAGAATACGCACCAAGAACTCTATGGAGGAATTTAGCGCATGCGCAGGAATGCTATTATGCTCAGGTCGTTCATCCCAGTACACAGATGGATAAAAGGTTGCATCTCTTCCGTATTAAGATATCAAAATAAATGTTAACAAATTGGCACAACCGTTCGCTCTCAAACCTCACGCTCTCCAGCGTTCAAACCGTGCATTTCCGGACAGAGGTTATTATTTGAAAATCAATCAGTTTGCCATCCTGCGTAACATATTAAGCTGTTGTCGGTGTTATTTATATTATATATCATTGTGTGTATATATACCGGGTGGAAGGAAGTCTCGATATTTAGAAAACATTTTGTATCTTACGTTTTTGCCACTGACCATTTCCTACGGATTTTAGTTTTCTCGAATACAAGCTGGCAACACTGCAGATTGTTTGGCTGTCACTTTCCCTAGCTCAGTCCATAAACAAACACAGTAACGGTGTTTCTTGAGAACACAAATACCCTGCCGTGTCCTTCTGTGTTTACTGCGCCAGTGTAGGCCTTTCGCAAGCGTTAGCTCCCAAAACATTAAATCGAAAGTGAAAGTGTCAGACCTGTTTACATTCACAAACCTCTCAATTCCCTGACCAACCTCAACGCAACGTTGTCGACTTACTGCTCGTGTGAAAAAGCTGCTTGGAGTATTCCTTCACATCTTTTTAGTGATTAATTATTTGGAAACCCTGTGTGAAGTTACATTATTACTACCGAAGCTATGTCAGAAATAAATTACTCTACGCATCTTACAAGTAACATTCCTGTGGAATTACGCATCCAAGGTAGGTCAAAAACCATTTTTTTTTTCGAAATCGGCTGGTAAAAGAACAAAATACCATTAGAATTTTTTGTTTGTAATGCTATTATGAAGCACATATTAGAAGAAATGTAATTACTACATGCCTACAAAAAGTGACGTTTCAGTAACTTTTTTCCCTCCTTTAGTATTAGTCTGCGTTAACGACCTGTGTTACCTTCAGGCTTAATCTGTGTGACAGTGTTGCAGAAGCACATACTTGAGCTGTATTCCGCTTCCCTTTTTCTTCCGTTGGACTCTGGAGACCCATATTCATTCTAAGTTTTTGTAAAACTGGACCATGTTAGGATAATGTTAAACGCCACAGGCGCTAATATAATTAGCGTCAGTTGTTTTCCACATGACTGCACAGTAATAAAAAGAAATGCGGGCAGTGGAAAATGAGATCTGGTTATTCTATGCACATAATCCACCGAGTTACTTAACCTTTAAACGTTTGCGGACACAACGAAGAGAAAGCTGAAACTTGATGTATTACTTTTATCTTATGAAGTATGAAAAGAGGATGAATATTACAATCCTGCAGGTTGCACCTGTTTCATATTATTGACCGTATAAAACGGCACACAAAACACCAAAACGTTACGGGCACATGCAACAAACTTCATATATTTGAAACATTGTTGCAACAAACTTCCAACAATGGGCTAGATAGTGCTTAGTACAGCTGTCTCATTGTAATGCCCAGTCTCTCATGCGTCACCTCGTATATGGTTAATTAGTGCGGCAATGTAGGTACTCAAGCTTGAAGAGGGTAGATATGTACAGAGCGCTTAAAAATTAAAAACGCAAAACAAACAAATCTGGTGTGTTGCACTCTTATGACTTTACTTTTATGCTAACCATTCTTACAAACCATTATTCCTACGAGTGGTTTTAAGTTTAAGTACTGTATTTTAGCGAGATCTACCTGCATGTTTTGTACGTTAAGATTTTGCCTATCTCTTCGGTTTACGAGTAAAATTCAAAATTCAAAATATACATGTCGTTTGTCATAAAAATATCTTAAACATATGTCATTTTAATCAAAATCGTTAGAGCCATTTTGCAGAAAATAAAAATTTTCGAAAAATTTTTCATCTAAAGGGTACTTAATGTTGGAGCAATTTTCTTCAAAATTTTCGTGTCAAATTCATGAAAGACATTAACCCTCTATTGCCTGAATTATTTTGCTACATATGCCGTTCTTCCTCTAATTCGAAACCGGTTTAGATTAGGCGGTCTGAGAGGCCTTCAGCTTGCTGGCTCGGATAGCCATGATCGTTAAGGCACTGGCCATGCACTCAAAGCCTGAGGTCGTGAGTTCGAGTCTCGGCAACCGCAGTCAAATGTGCCTGTGGTAAAGGACGGGGAGGCCCACGGAAAATAATCGGTGTGATAGCACGCGTGGATGATGACGGGGTATCATTTGACTGCGGTTGCATGGATTTTGCTTCTTATCTTTAAAAAAAAAAAAAAAAAAAAAAAAAAAAAAAAAAAAAAAAAAAAAAAAAAAAAAAAAAAAAAACCACTACAATATAAATTGTAAAAAAAATACTTTTTTACAATTCAAACCGTCTCAAATATGTATTTTTAATTGGTGACAGACAGTATAACAAGAATATAGCGGAAAAAAAAGTTAAAACTAGTACAAATAGGAAAAAAAGCTTATGTATCTTATAAGTCACACCAGGCAACAAAGGGTTTTTAACCGACTTTTCGTCTTTGAGTTATGCTGTCCACAGACAGACAGACACAGACACATACACACAATACTTTTTTACAATTCAAACCGTCTCAAATATGTATTTTTAATTGGTGACAGACAGTATAACAAGAATATAGCAGAAAAAAAAAAGTTAAAACTAGTACAAATAGGAAAAAAAGCTTATGTATCTTATAAGTCACACCAGGCAACAAAGGGTTAAACTTAAATACCAACTTTGGTTTTTAACCGACTTTTCGTCTTTGAGTTACGCTGTCCACAGACAGACAGACACAGACACATACACACACACGGGCGCGCGCGCGTGCCGGCCGATTTCTTAAAATGCTTTTGGTAACTCGTGCTAAATATGCATCCACTTCGGTGTGTCATTTGTTTTACCTTTTCATCTATACTTTACTACTTGCTGTTTCTTGTATGGTCGTAATTACACCATGAAGTGAACAACTGCTGAGAGATAGACTATCCGTTTTCTGTGCCCTCAATGGGCAACCCATTGCCTTAGATAGTGTGAGGTCACTGGCAGAAAGTATTCCATATCAGTTCCGATAAAGATTAATTACGGAGTTGCAGCATTCGTTCCGGCCACTCTGCGTCAAGTTTCAGTTTCAGTTTGTTTATTATAAAGTATTGGTCTGGTGCCGGTACATAGGGCCCAGCTTACAGGCTATATTTGACATTTATATACAATTTGCTTACTTATAACTAATTATAGTTTTTAGTTTGTGCAAAAACCCATACGGTGACCGTCTATCGGTTACCGAGAATAGTTTTCTTATGTCCTTTAAGTTCTGTTCGGTTTGGTTTATATATATGTATATACATATGTACATATTTACAATTATATACACGCATACATACACGCGCGCACTCACACACACACACACACACACACACACACACACCTTCACTGGGCACACCAGAAATATGCGTCCCACTGCGTCAAGCTTTCTGTGACACGCCTATTTGAAGAGGTAGAGGTGGGGGTAGAGTATGGACGGAAGGTGGGGCCTCCGCGCTCAGCCAACTGTGGAGGTCATTGTAGACCAGACCTTGGGAGAAAGGGACGAAATGAGAGTACTCTACTGGTATGTTGGAACCTTGGTGATCAGGGCGAGCCAGCGTGAGGGTAACGAGTGCTGGAGATCCTTCATCTCGACACCAGAGTCCTCCAAGCAGTCACCCATCCATCCAAAACAGTAGTTGCAGTTCACAAAGTTCCCACATAACAGAGAGCGCTAGCGCGCACATCGCCAACACTTCTGGCCCTGAAAGACCGGACAGAAGGGAAGATGAAATGACCTGGAGGGCTGGGAATCCTCGGGATGTAATTATCCTTACCCCATTCGCCTGGTGACAAAGGACATTCCTCAAAGAAATCATGGCCGGGAAAGTCGGCCGCGGGAATCTAATCCACGACCTTCTGAGTGCGAGCCTTATATATTACCACGGAGCTATGTCACTCTGCAAACCTAATTGCACATACTAACCAATTTGGAAAAATACTGCTCTTAATGAGTAAAATTGCAGTTCCTCAGTTGAAGCAAATTAAGTTGTGTAAGCCTTGTAAAATAATTCAAATTGTAAATACAGAGGGAACAGAAAGCCCCCTGAAATAGCTATGTTAAATTATTGGCAGCGGAGGCTGGCTTCTTTTGTTCATTTGTGATACAACGGAGGAAGAAGTGATTTTGGATGACATTATAACGACGAGAAATACTAATCATGCGTAGAAAGCTGAATAACTAATTGAAAATGTTGTGACCTGGAATGACAGTGTCAAAATTGATTCAGATCAGTCGAGTGCAGCGATTAGAAAAATACACTGACTTTCACAATCGTTCGCTGTGCCTAACCGTTTTGTTCAGGCATCGGCAAACATGTACTCAATGAGGGGTGAGTATGACGTCTCAACATGCAACCCGCAATACACATGACGTAATGTAGAACAGAGGATGGCATTGACCTTCGTTCAGTGTCAGTGCTAGACTCGCTCGCTACAGAGTACAATAAGGAATAGTACAAATACTTGAATCCAGCTACGAGTGGTCTACGATACTTTAGGTAGGCCTAGATATTTGAGCAATATATTTCAATTCACTTCTATTTGCAATGTACCATGAAAATCTAGTGATATATCACAAGTAGCCACTCTCAGGATAGCACGCAAATTAACATCTGTTAATCGCAATACAAGATTTTTTTGGATTCAGTTTCTTTCCTTCTACATATTTCTTAAATACTTGAAATAATTCTGTCCCTGTTGCATGTTCCCTAAGTGGAATGATTTCAAGCATATATTCTTATATCGAGAGGTTGTTAGTAACGCCACGAGTGAAAATTACCAATTGTGCTGTGTCAACGTTGTCAGTGCTTTCATCCAACGCGAGAGAAACGGCTATAAATGCATGGACCTCGGTTTGTAGTCTTTTTTCGGCTATTTCTCGTATTTTATATATCCTTCTCTGTATGGTTCGTGGTCATAATGCAATATTACTACAAATATCATGTTGTTCAGGGAAAATTATGTTGGCAACTTTACTCTCACATTTTTTATGAAATCTCCATCACTAAAACACCTCAGTGACTAAGCAATCTCCAAAGCAACAGCATAGCTGGCGTGAAGTTGTTATTAGTTGTAATATTTGAATTAATATTAGGTGTATTATCTAAATATTGCTCGTTGAGCTGTTGCAGTTGGTTCGTCCGATCTAGATCTGAAAAAAAAAAATAAATAAATAAAAAATAAAAAATAAAATAAAAATAAAAAAATAAAATGAATAAAAGACATTACGTCAGTGTTATGCAACTTTAAATCGTGGTATAAATTTATGAATATATGCTTGTCTATAATTGTATGGTGATTTTATGACATGTATCATAATGCCGCTTGATGTTCCATTGGCGAGCGCCTTTTTGAACTTTAGAGCACAACACCTTACGTTCCTTACATGATGAGGGAAGAAATAATGAAAGTGCTATTCTAGATATCAAATTTAATAGACCAGAAATCATTACATACGGTCTAAGTCTTAGTATTAAATAACAGTTTGACAGACATGTTTAGAAGTGCAGGTAAATACGAGAGGACAGTCGGCCCGTGATCGGTGTGTATGCAGTGCCAGTTAAGGCTGCGAGGGAGGGGGAGGGGGAGACAGAGTAAGCGCTGCTCCTGACACGTCATAGTTGCGAGGCCTCATTGAGTACATGTTTGCCGATGCCTGGTTTTGTTTGTTACCAAAGAAGCCGCCATGTTTAGTGAGAAAATTATAAAGGTTTTTCATGAGAGGGATAATGATCCTTAAGTGTTAATAAGTTGTTCAAAACATTCATTTAAACAAATTACTGTTTCATTTATCAATTAGATCCGTACTACTCTTGTGGCAACAGTAATAGAATCTTATAGCTCTCAGACTAATGCTAGGCCACGAGTAATAAAACTTCCTAAAGACTTTCATTCCAACGGAGATTAATAAAAGCTAAATGGCACCTCTACGTTCGTCACACATAAATATCAACAAAATAGTAAAAATCGTTACAAAATATTGATGTATGAGTTCATTCAGTATCCTCAGTTACAAGTGTCTGAATTTATTCCCCTAGCAACCATTCAAAGAATATAGATATGTGAACTTTTTGGGGGCAGAATAACATTATAGATAAAAGACCTAAGAGTTTGAATCAGGTTGAATCCCAAAACTTCAACCTATAAATATTCAACTTATAGATCTGCCAATATTTAGTTTTCTTGACTATTTTCATCTGCAGGTTATCAAATGTCAGATAAACTTCCAGAACTAGGGTATACATGGTATAACGTTTCGTTCTGTGTGTTCATTTCATTTACCGAGAAGGGAGAAGCTGAACAAAAGGTTATTTCTGGCCCACGTGTTATTTTAGGAGCAAAATGAACACTGTTCAGAGTTTATGAGAGCGGGTCGGTTACGGTCGACATTTATTGTATCGATATGATCGAGAGCAATGCGATAGTCTAGTCACATGTGAGCCACGCGTGTGTGGGAGGGACAAGCCATCGTTCCCTTCCATTCTCTCAAGAGTAGGGTCTATATTGCAAGACTTCGGTAAACTCCACGAGGACCGAGATCCCCATCGATAAATCTGTCCAGAGAACCCTTACTTGACCTGCTCTGTTTTCTGCGGAGTTTAGTGCACCAAAGCAAACAGATGAAGAAGGGGAAAAAAATAAAAGAACGGCTAGAAAGTCACCTTCCTGATGAACGTACCGGCAGGTAAAGTTAATCTTTATAGCCGAAGGTTCGATATATCGATTGTTTACCTCGTTAGGCGCCATCAAAGGCGGCATGCGGGCGGAGCTTAATGGAATAGTGGTACCTGTTTACAGCGTTTAGGGAGCATTTAAATACTTCATCCCTTATCACAGAACAAGAGAAGCGCTTGTAGAGAAAAAAGAAAAAAAGAAAATTGCAGCACATTTTTCTCTATAAAAGATAAGCTAAAGAGCATGGCGAAGCCTCGTTTGCCAAACCACTAAGAAGAAACGCAAAAACAATGGTGATGTTTATTCAACAGCCATCCAATTTAAATGTTAATAGCATCACAGTGGCACATGTAAAATAAAGGACAGTTTCAGCTTCTTCTACCACTCAGCTTAAGAGATTTAGGGGCTCTTATTTTCTGCAGACGTTACCTCCTTTCTGACTTAAAAGGCTATTCCATAATTTTATAGCAGCTTGGTATCCAATGCACGCCAACATTTGTGTTGGCTCAAGAGATACAGTTATTGGTTTGTTAAAAGCGAAAAACAAACAGAAAAGAAGCCGGTAACGACTGTGACTCGTATTCGGGAGGTCGCGGGTTCGATGTCCGTGGTCGACTTTCCTGACAAATTAATTTTTTCGGAAGTTTCCCCGGGTTGCCAGGCAAATGCTGGGAAGGATTTCCAAAATTCTTGTCCTTCAATTTCGTTACATAAATTACATACATTAGATTTCTTTCAGGTTTCGAAGTGTCGGTGAGCGGTGAAACAAATGCGCTCTGAAAATCTCGTCTCCCGGATTGGAAGGCGAGCCATGTTATAACCAATGACACGTCGGCCTGAAAGGAAAGTATTGATTTCTTTCTGATCGCTCAATAAAACGTTGCCCCTCTCTTTAGCACTCTCTAATTACCTTTATATGGTAATTATTATTTATTTATTTATACTAACAAATTACTGATGTGTTTTGAAACACAAAAGTCAGTGTGGGTAATCTTTCAGAGGTAAAATCAGAATGAAAAATTCAATGCCACAGCCGGGATGGTCACCATCTAAAGGTTATTTAATCCCGGAGTAAAGCACTTACGATTGTAAGTCTCTCTTGTGGCATTTATCTCAGATGTGAGATTTCCTTTCTAGTTTACCAGGAAAAATACGAATCGGTTGGAAAGTTCATTGCCATACTGGCAAGTTGTCATAGTAGCTCTTTGGTTAGAGCAACCGCGCGGGAAGCGGAATGTCTGTGGTTCTAATCCCAGCTACCTCTCAAATATTGCCCACACATGCCTTCTGTGTTTAAAAACAGTAGGAGTAACTTTACTGGCATAAATAATTTTCAGAACTTCGTGAATGAGCATAATTGCAACTAAGGCTGTTAAACATATTGAGTTACAGGTAGCCAAACCTGGGTTTCTTTTTGACGCGATTTGACTGAAATGCCTCAATGCCTTAGCTACTCTGACTTATCACTGATTCTTCTCAATGCAGAGCTAATGTCTTCTCCTGAGAGCATTGCCACTCGTGCATCTTACATTAGCATTGAGGCACCTTCTTCTTCAAGTTTAGTGCACACGGACGTAGCCCACTAAATGCCGCAAGCAGATCTGCTCATGCGCACTCAAACGATATACAGTCGTATACAAAGAAAACGTGAATGATCAGCAAATTTGTAATTATATGCAGGGCTACAAGCGCTTGAGATATGCAAAAGAAGCAATACAATAAAAAGTTGAATTATGTGTAATAATTCAATTATTTATACCATTCATAAATTTATACATAAACATCATTATTTTCGTAATCTGTTGTAATGTATTACCATACACAATTTCAGTGACTCATAAATAAATATTATATAACACACCTTAAGTGTAATGTTTTCTCTATCTGTAGATTAATGTATTGAATCTAAGTTTACAAGTGTGTACATAAATTTATTACTGAGGCATACTTAAAGATTTGTTTCAATTGCACAATTATTCCTGAGTTAGGTTAGCTATTCACAACTACCACACTATACTGTGCATCCTGGAGCGGCTGTGCGTAACACAGGCAGTGCCTGGACCTGCCCTAATGTCCATGTGGTGCTCTTGTGGGACCGTAAAGATACTGAAAGTAATCGCCCTGCTTTTAACACATATAATATATTTATAGCAACTATTTATCTATCTGTTTATCATATGCTTATAAAATAATTAATTT